>JAOTQQ010000004.1:4750856-4820128 GCA_026546715.1 Gallinago undulata | reverse complement strand
CTGGCAAATTAAGACTGGTTTAGAAGTTTTCAGTTTCCAGACTGGAATGCAGATCAGTCAAGGGGCTGAACCTTGCAAACACTTGTCTTTGATCACTACAAGCCTGAATAATGCTTTATAAAGTATAATTATTTATACCTTTTGCTGCCTTACAATTTCTAACTACTGTTTATTCCACTACCCCCTCCCACCCTCCTTGGAAGAGCTTTGCAGAGCTGCAATCCCAGCTGACAGTCTGTCTGGGATACAGAAAACAGGATAGAGAAGGATTTGCAGACCACTTTTAAGAAAGCCCTCCTGTCAGCAGTGAAAAAACAACACCAAGTACAAATGGAAAGTGAGCAAAAGGAAATAATAAGCAAAAGTATCAATAACATAGAAGGGGGAAGACCAGAAAGCTCTGCAAGAATTACCTAAAGGTGGAATACAATAAAAACAGTCACAGGGATCCCACAATTCCTACCCACAACCTTTTGTGCTCCTATACAAGAATTTTCTGGCTATACAATACATATTCTGCACCTTGCTGCTCACAGGGCAGCAATGAAAACTGCAAAAACATGCACCATGGTCTGTCTGTGAAAGAAGATGCCCAAGCAGAATTTGTCTCAAGTTTCATTCGAGATAACAAGATCTGAGCAAGCCAACACCGTTGTTCTGTGTGTTTGTCGCTGCTTTCTGTGCAGAACAAAACAGTTATGAATAAGCCAACTGTTTTACGTGCTTGTGTGTCCCCAAAGGCGTAAGAATAAAACCTTCTTCATGCATAAATATGGTGAGGACTTCACACTTCTTTAACAATAAACAAATAATAATTTGGCTAGAGGGCCAGTTTCTCTTAACAAAAATGTTTGCTTTTTTTTTCTGGTTTTGAACAATCATGGTTAAGTGTGTGACAAATGCTTCCCTTCTTTAGCTATAGACAATGACCCATTCAGCCTCAGAGAAGCAGAGAAAGGCACTATTTCAAGGGATGTTGTGAAAGCGTAAGTGATGGAAAAATCCACGTAGCTCCTACTTTGGGGAAAATTTACAGAGTCAGGGGGGCAGGACCCTGCAGAGCCTACGAAATTCAAACATATGCTGAACAATGTCTTCCAAGGAAATTGGATCCCCAACCTTCAGAAAAGCATCTAAAGCCATTTGCTGCTTACACAAAAACAAAAATACCCCACCAAGTTAAAGCAAAAGCAATACCTGTAATCAGCTGTTCTGGAAACACTATAACCCTGAGTAAGCAGGTGTTTTACTATAAAAAAAAAAAATACTTTAATTTCAAATTCATGTCTTATAGTAACTTGCCCAAATGTAATTTCAAAGCTCTAAGAAAGTTATAGAGTTAGTACTGCAGCTCTATAAAACTTGTCTCATTGAATCAAGCTTTTTTGCTGTAAGCTTTCAAGGTTTTTAATTTTCTGCAGCAATTTCTACACACTGAAGACTAACCAGTTAAAAAATGCTGGAAACCATCATTTTCTATTTTAATAGCTGAACACATCCCACACTGTCCTGCCTAAATGAGGTTTCTTTCTTCTTGTGATATCCTTGATTGTACACAGAGACTCGATGTTCTTCTGAAATAGCCCATTTAATACCAATGCTCATGCATTTATGGATTTAAAGTCATAATAAACTGTTTGATTAGTCTAACCTACCACAAAGCACAGGTGACGGTACGTCACCTGGTAATTTCCGCAATGTTCTACCACATTTTGGTAAGCTACAGGGTCTCTTCTAGAAAGATAAACCTTTGGGTTTTTTTAAACACAGGCTCCAGCAGATCAAGAAACTACACCATCAGTGTGATATCTCAGCAGTGAAACATATTTATAGTTTAAAATATGCCCTTTTTCAGTGAGTTTCCCCTTAGTCACTGGGTCTTCTTAAAACGTCTTTCATCTAAAGTCTTATACTCTCAAAACTTCACTTCTGTCTTACAGAATAAGAGCCAGCTATAACTTTGCCTCGGTTAAAATACACTTTTCTCACCTTTCAAAAAGACCAAATAAAGACCAAATAATTCCTTTATTACCCCTCTTTCAATTCTTTTTCCAGTTGTGATGGTGGTATAAGTGGGGCCAACACATTTCATTAAGCTCTGAATTGTGATCTAGGTCTTATCCGTCATTTAATGCCCAGTAGCAGAGAGCAACACTTAGCTGCCAATAACTAATGACTCTTCCATGGCCCATTACCATTACGTTTATTTCATAAGGCTATGAAAGGTTTGCACATACCCAAAACCTGATGCTCTAAGGCAGATCAAACTGGTTTGAGGTACACGCATGGGTATTTCTTACTAAACCCAAGCCCCAGCAAGAAAGTCAAATAATTTCTTTTGGCTTAATAACTACAACAGTTAAAGCAAAATTTCACCGTAATATAATTACTATTTTCTGACACTGAAGAGGAAAAATCTTAGGCTTTTGGAACTGGAGGTGAATAAATGAAAGGGGTGATCCCAAAGTAATATTAATGGGGGCATTATTTGTATCATAAACTATGAAGATATTTTAGAAGGGTTGTAAAGCTGAGCTATAGCAACTGACAGAAGATGTAATTATACAAGCAGCTGCATTCCAAATTTCACCCGGATTTGCAATTTCCTGCAATTAGAGAGGAATGTGTGCATCTCCATCTTACGCATTTTAAGCAAGATATTCACTATTCAAATGCTAGCTCCCAGGCACACCTACTGTCATTCCAAAACAAATTGACAGGGAAGCCACAGAGAAGCAACCTATTTTATCTAGGAACAGAAGGCCATCTTTTAACTGGGGGAGGAGTCCTCTGAGGAGAGTCTAAAAATATAGTTTTAATACCAGGAACGCACATAGCTGCATCCGACGAGAACAGCTTCGGCGGTCTGGCAGGGCGCTGCCGCTCTGCGCTTCCTTTTATTATACGCTGAAAGCTGCAAGGAACTTTGGAAGCTTTCAGAACATCATCTGCACTGTTAGCCGACGGAAAGCTTTTAGACAGCAAGAAAGCGCAGGAATGGAAAGTTATAAGTTAGAGCATTTGAATGAGGTAATTTCATAAAGAGGAATGTGACCTGATCTTGTCTGAATGGGTAACATTTCTGCTGGTTTTGGTTTTTTGTTTTTGTTTTTTTTTTTTTTCATTTGTCTGGGTTTTCTGGGTTTGGGGTTTTTTTAAGATAATCAAATGGGTCTCTATTTAGATCCGCGTATTTAAATACCACATTGATAGGAGTCAGAAAAGTCAGTTTGCCTTAGATAAAGGAAAAGGATATAGGATTAAGAAAACAGGAAAAGAACAACATTAAGATTTTTCAGTGTCTTTATCAGAAAAATACAAAGTGTACTTCCAAATATCAATAAGAAACACAAAAGCACATGACTGATAAAAGCATCGCCTGTTTGCTGAGCCTACAAATACCTATCATACAGGCAAAGCAAAAGGCAAATTCATCCTCTTAGGCCCAAAAGCAACTGAACTTTTCGACTGCTGTGCAGTGAGCCAGTGCGAGCAGAGCTGTTTACAGTAAGGGCTTCACCCAGCTTTCCTCCTCCTCCAGAGCTGCGCCAGATCCTGCCCTTGAAGAGATGCACAAAGAGGCAGGTGCTTCAAGGACAGCCTCTGGGTTGGATTGCTGAAGGACATACCTGAGGCAAACAGCCCAGAATGAAGGCAGCTACGCTGAAAGCCTCATGAGATACAACCCTCTTCCACAAAGCTATAAAAAAAGCTTTCCATTGTACAGATATTTTCTGAACCCTCTGTTCCTGATTTTTTGACATAAGTAATTTGCTGTTCCAGAGGTTAACTTTTGAGGTGAACAACTGAATTAACATTAAAAAAAAATAAATAGATGGGAGTCAAAAATGTAGTGTGATTATTCCATTGCAGCTACTCTGTGGGCAGAACCAGTCAGGGACAAATCTTAAAATAATAAATGGCCTTCAAAGAAATCAGCAATTTCTGCATCACCTCTGTTCAGCTAAAAAGGATGTCAGTGATAGCAGCACAAAAAGAGCAGACATGAAGCATAAGCAAGAGCATACAACAAGATGGCCAGAATGACTGTGCTCTGGAGCCAGGAGCTCATCTAAACCTCTTCAGCTACTTCCCAAGAGGATATGCAAGCCCACCACTCAGTACAGTCCCGCTGCTCTCCGGAAGGTGGGACAGGTCCAGGCTGGAGCACCAAACTTGCAGATTCTTTACTATCAACTACAAGGAGACAGTTCAGACTTGTGAAAGTCCCATATGCGACCCAATTCTGAATACACACCACAGGGAATGAGTGATAAACACCTATTTCCTTCTCCAAATTATAAATCTTCAGCATTTTACAGTAATAAAAAAAATCCATTTTAACAGCCTGGCCTTTTATAACGCATTTCTTTCTAACTACAGTTTTATCTCTAGACTTTTCAAAATCCTTGAATTCAATTAGAAGATCACACAAATTAATGTAGTAATAGGCACATACTGAAAATATATGATATGAAAACCGGAATATGTCAGTGTAAGTAATTTAGACGCTTGCAAAAAGGCTGCAGTGCTACTTTGAAAAAGACCCTGACAACTACAAATTACAAAGGAAGGCAACAGACAAGTATTGCTTCGTATAATAAATTGCTCACTTATTTTTCAATTTGTTCTTCCAAACTTTTATCTTGGGCAGCAGAGACAAACACTGATGATTTGAGATATCATCTCAGATCTAAGTGACTCGCAAGAAGCTTGGAGGACTCCACTTTGTTTTAAGCAGAGCTTTATCACTGCACAACATGAAAGTAGCCACTTTAGAAACTGTGCTGCTTGTGACCTGCATTTCTCTATAGCATCCTGCCTCAGGAGAACAGGGTATGGAACAGATTCAAGCAATGGAGGCTCTGTATATAGAGGTGAAAAAAGGAATGTTTATAAAAACTACTCCTAGAGTACGCAGATGAGAAGCAGGTATTACATAGTCATAAAAATTTTCAGGAAAGAGTCTCTCTCATGAAAAAATTGCAAGGAAAATTAAAAAAAAAAAATCCAAAAGACCAAAAACCAAAACCTCACGACTTTTAGGGAGTTTCTTCACCCCCAAACCAGTTTAGTTTTCAGTTATAAAATACTCCCTTGTGTCCCCTGGGGGCTTTGCTGCAGAACCTCCACCAGCTCCCAGCCCTGCAGCTCTTGCCTCTGCTTTTGGGGACAGCAGGAGCAATGCATCCAGAGTAGCAAAGGTCACTCCAGCAACGCAGCCTGTCCATAACTATGGCATGAGGCAAATGAACTTTCCCAGGTGGTAGATTTGTCTACATAAAACATTTTCAGAATTTCGGCCAAAAATCGGACATTTTCTGAAGCCACTACTTTTAAAATGCATTCAGCAGTTTCTCTTATTAGCTCACAGTTTTGAGGGTGAGTAGCAGCTGCAGTGGATGGGGATGGCCATGGCTACTCTTGCAGCAAAGGCTGGGCGCTACAGCTACTCTGCAAAGAGAAAAAATTCAAACAGCTCTCAGGGTTTTGAGAGAGGCGGTAAGATAGAGTTAAAAAGTACTGAGTTCTATGCTCAGAAGGGTACTAAAGCTTTGTTTAGATGGCTCTCTGGCTGGGAAGAAGAGATGTGACAATATTAAATTACAGATTTACTTTTATGTCAGCTCTTCTACAAGCACAAGGGACAAAGACACAGAAATGACTTGGATACTTTTTCCTTTTATGATCAAGTACCCTCAATTTCAGGGCAGAGGACTGAGAAAACAAGCCCAAGGTTTTAAGAAAAAAGGACACTTAAAGTTAAGCTTTGAATGAACGAATACAAACAGTCTTCCTAAAAGCACCTCTATCAACTCACCTTAAAAACCAAGACCTACTGCAATGCATGCAACGCTTGTAACTCCTGCTGGTGGTGGAGGAACCCGTCCTGACAGTCTGCCCCAAGCTATAAAGCAAGCCAGATACCTGCTGGAAGTTACTGTCCCCAAAATCCATTCTGAAAGGTTCAGGAAAACACTAAATAGCGTTTCAGATAGAGTTGCTCTAAAATACAGCCACTGGCTATGGTGTTTAACATGGGCTCTGTCAGCCAGAATTAGCTGTGTCCCCAAGATATTGCCCTTGTGGAGGATAACATTTGTTGCAGTGGCTCGCTATTTGCAAGAGCCTCAAAATCCAGCAACCTCATGGTCACAGACACCTCAAATCTCACCCACCAGCCTCTAAACTTTTCACATTAAAAGACAAAGTCAGTGCTGGAAGCTACGATCTTATATAACTTGCACATCGGAGCCCTACAGGCATTCCTAGTCTTTGTCCCTGTTTTATTGTGTGCTTTAACTGTGAGTACGTAAGTGCTACACTTATTTTTTAAAAATGCACTAAAACACTACAAAACACATTCTCTCATTGGGATGGGTTTTTTTTACAGTTTATTGTTAAATAAAGCTCATATAAAATTTATTGCAGTATAATTCTTCAGCTGCATTTACTACGTGTTTCATTGCCTTGGTCGGTATCCAACATCTTGGCAAATAACGCGAGTAAAATATTAACACTGGTTATTGATTATACTTTAACTGATCCTGTCACCTGAGCAAATATTCTGCATTATGGCAAAAGAAGGGAAAACAGCATCTTTTGGGAAGCAAGAAAAACTTTCACCTACGCTTACTTCAAACCCTAGAGTTCTGCACACAAAGCAGGAGACAGCACTCAAGTTTTTAATGTTTCTGTCTTCCCTAAGGAGCTGGAGTCTTTTAGAATATATAAACCCCATGAAAAATGTCAGGCTGGGTAATTTATTTTCAGTTACAGTTTTTTTTGTGTGTTTGAAATCGGTTTGCTGATTTAGCAACTGGTACACAGAGTCTCTTTGTCTCTCACACAGTTCAGCACTCATTCAGCAATCTGCACAGCAAGCTGCATCTGCAAACGAAGAATAAATACTTATCTTTTTCATCTCTTTGTATGCTGCAAGCTTAACATTGAGTGTTCAAGTCTGACCAACCTGCACAGGATTTTCAGAAGCAAGCAAGATTCTTTCAAAAATCTCCCAGCTCTGCTTATCTGCAGTAACTTTCCACAGGCACACCAGCCTTAAACCAGGCTAACAAGGGGCTTCAGGTCTAACACAAATGTTAGATCCAGCTCTTGAGAGGAGAACTAATGCATGGAGATGGTTTCTTTCCTCCTTCCAACATGAGAGGGAGCTCACTGACCCCCCAGGAACAATAATTTGGATGTCCACCACAGCCTCCACGGCCACTTACCAGAAGTAAGCAGCCTCAGATCTCCTGCTAGGAATATTGGTGAGAGACAAATAAAACAATGCAAGAAAATACATGAGCAAAGAGTGAAAACAAACATTAGGATCTTACTTCCTACTGTTTACAGCAGATCCATGCTTTCTAATAACCTAAATCTAATAACATGGCAATTCCATCAGCAGCAAATTTAATCCTACATTTAACTAAATAAGAACAACATGTAAAAGCCATTAGCCTTGTCCCTCCTCGCCATCCTCCTGTCCATGTCCTCCACTGCTCCCTTTGATGGATGTTTCTGTTGATCTCTCTGGGTTTCCTTCCCCTACCCAGGCATCTGGGCCCAGCCAACCATGCACTTCCAAAAGCTGCTCTTGTGGCCTTGCTAGTTCTTCAATTTGATTTTGCACAAAAAGCTCCACTGACAGCTGCCTGCTGCTCCAGATGGAGGTTTGCAAACACAAAGTAGAACAGAGAAATGCTCTGGGACCAGGGAAGGGGCAGGGGAAGAGAATGTGCTGAGTGAGGAAATATGCCAGCACTGAACCATTCCTGACCACTCCTCCACTTCCTGCACCCCAGACATCCTGGATAATTAACTACTCGCTATATTAACATGTTCCTATTAGCAGAAAGCCCAGAGAATTGGAATGAACAGCAGAAATAGTGAAGATGAACTGTGAATGTTTTGCTTTAAAGAAGAAAAAAAAGCCTTCAGAGAGTTCTCCAGCAAGAGCTCAGCTGCCCCTTCACCACAAGCCCTGGGTTTAACGCAGCAGAAACACAAGCCGGACCTGCACTGCTGGAGGAGGGAACATGGAACAGCAGGAACCAGTCCCACCCCCCCCGTTTGCCCTCACCATTCACACCGTGCAGAAAATTATGAGACTTCAGCGTTTCCTTCATCCATAAACACGGAATGCATGTGCCTTTATTTTCGTGCAGGTTAGCCACACACAGCACAGCCACCAAGCACTGGCAGTGGCTACCAAGGTAACCATCGCTCCTCATCCCCCCTCCAAATTCATTACGAGGCTTACAGAAAAACTTTGGAAGTGCACTTGTTTGAGTAGCTAAAAGTCAACTCAACCTCAGTAAGAAAAAAAACACATCACCACCAAAAAACCTCAACAAAACCAGAAGGATGTAGGACTTGTTCCAGCATCAGCCTCTGGAGCTGCTTTCATACTTCAAATAGCGAAGCCTTAAATCAAAGTGCATCAAAAAGCATTCAGTCTTTTATAAGTGTAAGATACTTGGGAGAAAAAAAAAAAAAAATCTCTTATTAGACTCTACAAGGTCTCCAGGAACGTGCTGTGATGAGCTGGTAGTGGCAAAAATCTTGAGTGAATCACAGGACTCTTGCTATGGAGCAAAAGCCTCTCTGTGTTTCAGCCCACACCATCACCACTTGATGGAGTGTCCCAGGTCATTCCTGCCAGCACCACCGACCACCCCTACACCTCCCCTGTCTCCAGCGAGAGAAGACAAAACATCCCTCCCCCATGCAGCTCCTCCCCAACACACTATGAATCCAAAGGGCATCAGAATCTTCTCTTCTGAAGCAGACAGCCCCACATTCTCCCACCCCTCTCGAGGCTGTGGGTGCAACAGTTTGGGGAGTCTGAGGGTTACTGAAGAGGACGCAACTGAACAGGAGAAAAATACAGTGAACATCCCATCACATCGCCATCTCAAGAGGCTGGATTGCTTTAAAATGCTGGTAAATGCAGAGGATCCCAAGATACAGTATCCCAAGTTTCAACAAAAGCTCAGTACAGTGTTGTGAGCATTTATGTGATCAGAACTGAAACGATGAACATTTGAAGTCAAAATATTCTGCATTCCAGCTTGTGGATGCCAAATGTTTAAAACAGCCTGAAACAAAATCCCCCCTCAAATAGAGGAGTAGATAACATGAAATATTCAGAAACAAAAAAGCGAACAAACAAATTCTCTTCTGGATTTAGCAGTTTTCATCTTTTACAGTTAAGTTTCTTTCCAAGAGGAGAAATATTTTTAAAGCTTAACTATTTCACTGCACTTTTTCATCACTTACAAATCCCCAAAATGTCACCAAAGACGTGACGATTATTTGCCCAGTACTGCATGGAAAAGAACAAAGCTAAGAGCAAGAAAGCCCCTTATTCAGAACACACCTCGGTCATGTGCCTCTTCTCCTCCAAGATACTGAACACATTGCTGCCTAGAGATGGATATCAGTTAAATTGTCATATTAATCAGGGTTTCACAAATCACCCAAATCCCATAGCAACATTCAGATGTCTTCTAGTGAATGTCCCTGAAAGAGGAAATTGTTTCAGGGTCATTCTAAGCACATAGCCAAAGAAAGAGCTGGGGGCAGGCAGATACAAACAAAAGAAAAGAACAAGACAAAAAGACAAATGAAAGAAAATAAGAAAAATAAGTTCTTTAATTTTGAAAGATTTAAGATCAATAGTTTTATCTACCAGAATCACAGTGTGCAAATGGTCACACTTGCAACAAATAGACACACTGCCCCCGAAATCACATCCGAAATAATAAGCAGTTGTGTTTAGTGGTTCAAACCAGACATTGTGGTATAGTGATAACTTTTAACAGACCTGAAATACCTCTACACAGTTTTAAATAAATAGCATATTTTTCAGAAGTGAAACAGACTTCTACAGGTTTTCAAGCCCAATCCATAGCCTTAGAGCAGGCCCAACTCCTCTTCAGCCATCTCTGACTGGTGCTTGCATAACCTGGTTTGTTGTGCAGGGTCCAAGGATGGAGACTTCACAGCTCACCAGGCGACCTACTCCAATGTTTCTCTGCCCTCTGGGCATTAGGAATTTTTTTCCTTAGTACCTAATAAGAATCTGTGTTACATTTTACACCCTTTCTTGTCCCATTCACTGTCCCCATGAGGACATGGGGAAAGAAGTTAAAAATCAAAATCTTCTTTCCACAGAAAACTACTTCATATTCAAAGACTCATATACCTCACCTTAGTCTTTCCATTTTTAACATGAGGACCTTACATTCCAGACTTATGATGATTTTAATTTTTCTATTCTGGCTCTCCTCAATTTCTCTCCTGAAACATGATGCTCAAAACTACATGTAAAGAAAGAGCATCTATACCTTGTTACATAAAAGCTCCATCTAACCCAGTGCTGTCTCCAATAGTTGTCAATAGCAAATAGCTAGGGAATAAGTTTAGGAACAAGCAAATACATACATACATACATATATATATATATAAAACAATACCTCACTGGAAGATACAACTTCCTAAACTCCAGTAGTTTGCAGCTGAATGATTTTCCTAACCAAAGAATATTTTTCATATTTCTTGCTTAATTTTTTTTTCCTTCATTAATTTGTCCAGTAATTTCCTTTATGCTCACCCATCATGAGAACCAAGGAACATCAGAAGAACACTAAAAAACGTTTCTTCCTGCTTCAGTAAAATACCCCTCTTCATTCTCTCCTCTTCTACTGCAAGGAGCCCTAGCCTAGTTAAATTTCCCTTGCAGAAAAACACTTTCACAACTTGGGTCACCATCGATTTCCCTCCCTGTGCTTTTCAACTCAATCACATCACATTTTTTGAGTTAGGACAGGGATCAGAACTACAGACAGCATTCCAGGAATATTTTGTTTTCCTAACAATTCTTAGGATTCAGTTTGCTATTTTTGACCACTCACACTGACACAGAACTATTGTTATAAACCTAAGAACTCATTCATGTGACAGAAAAAAAAAAACCACATATAAAATTAGGATTCTCCCTTCGGATGCATTTTGTTACATTTATCTCTTTCCATCCAATTTTATCTGACATTACCACTTCACTACTGAGTACAAGTGCCCTCAAAAATCCTTTGTTGTTGTCCTTCACATGCTCTGAGGGATTTAGCCTCATCTCAACCTGGGCGCCTCACTGTCCACCTCCTTTCCCAGAGCAGTCGTGCACAGGCTGAGCAGCACAGCCCGTGAGGCTCCACCGGTCACCACCTCCGCAAACCCATCACAGCCGCCTCCTCTCTGCTTCCTGCTCAAGGGTGAGAGGAAAGATGGCCACGTGGGCAGGTTATTTTTGTTGAGAATCTTCTCAGGGACTTTATCAAATGCCATTTGTAAATGCAATTAAATGATGTCAATCCAGCTCCCTTGCCCACATGCTCACTGGTCCCTTTAAAGAGCTCCAACAGGTTTTAGATTTATGATTCCTCTCTGCAAAAACTGTGCTGTCTCCTCCCCAGTACATCACGTTTCATCATGTTCCTTTAATTCTTTTTTTAGGAGCAGTTTCTACTCAGTTGCCTGGCACAGACATCAGGCCTACTGGTAACAACACATAATTACTGTGGATTATCACATTCTCCATGAAGTACAAGGTAGTGGGCAGAAGAGCTATAATAAACTGTACTGTCCCTCAGCTGGGCATGCCTGTGAGAGCCAAGAGAATTTCCAGATGCCTCAGTATTGCAAGATACCAAGTTAGAGATAATGACCACTTTAGCTACTGCGGTATCTTCTCTTTGTTTGACTGAAAAAAAAAATAAAGGAGGAAAAATTTGGTAAGCTTATTTCTCCAGGGAAAAGACTGAAGGGGGTAGAAACATACAATTGATCAAGGAGCTTGCATTCAGCAAGAATCCTGACTGTGGAGAAAAAAAAAAAAAGACAGGCTACAGGCAGAAAGCATCACATAAGCAGCAACACTATTCAAAGGAAGGGTTGATATGAAAAGGATTGATGGAGAGTTATCTGACCCCCAGCATTCCTAAAAACATTGTCATGTAGCATTGCAAAACAATTCAATTTCAGGGCATGTAGAAGAGGAGGCACTTCTGATAAACCAGTCTTTTAACAATACACTAAGATGCACTCCATTTGTTTCCTACAGTAAACTCAAATTACATTCACTGAAACTCAAACACTGGAACTTGACCAGCCACCATTCAAATGTAATTTGAATATTTCAAAGTCCAACACACCATTCATCAGTTAATCTTTCTAGACTTCATTTCCAAATTTAGGCATAACAAAAATTCAGTGTGATTATTATATAACATTTAACACCAAAAAAAAAAAACAAAACAGGAAAAAAGGTAGAGTTTATGATCTTTGGAAGAAGAGGCAGGCAATTCAAGAGAACCACAAGGATGTTGCAAGACTATGCATGGAGAAAATTAGAAGGGCTAAAGCCCAACTAGAACTCAATCTGGCTCCTGCCATAAAAGACAATAAAATATGTTTCTACAAATACATTAGCAACAAAAAGAAGGCTAAGGAGAATCTTCATCCTTTACTAGATGCCAGGGGAACAACAGTGACAAAGAAAAAGGCTGAGGTACTTCAAATTACTGAGGTACTTCTTTGCCTCAGTCTTTATTAGTAAGACCAGTTGTTCCCTGAGTATGCAGCCTTACAAGCTGGGACACAGGGGCACAGAGCTGAACAACACCCCCATAATCCAAAGGGACATGGTTAGTGACCTACTACACCCCTTAGACATACACACGTCTGTGGGCCAAGGTGGGATCCACCCAAGGGTACACTGTAGGAGCTGGCAGAAGTGCTCAAGAAGCCACTTTCCATCATTTATCAGCAGTCCTGGCTAACCTAGCTATCAGCAGAGAGCTAACCTGGCTATCAGCTGACCTGGCTAACTGGAGGTGCCAGTTGACTGGAAGTTAGGAAATGTGATGCCCATCTACAAGAAGGGTCAAAAGGAGAATCCAGGGAACTACAGGGCTGTCAGTCTGACCCTGGTATTTAAAAGATACGTAGACATGGTGCTTAGGGACATGGTTTAGTGGCAGACTTGGCAGTATTAGGTTAACAGTTGGACTCAAAGATCTTAAACGTCTTTTTTGACCTAAATGATTCTATGATTCTATAATATTTAACAGCATATGTACTATTATATTTAAGACGAGCCAGAGCGTATCTTCCTTTGGAAATCACACATTGGAAATCGTATTTTTAGAATTCAAGGTCTGAGTTGTCCTGCAACAGTCATGTCTACTTTGCCATAAAAATCAACCAAATCTGATGACACTAGAGACCTGTAGTACAGTACCCCATCACTGACAGTGATCAACAGCAAGTGCCTAGAGAAAAGACAATGACAAATATATAGAGATACTTCTCAGAATATGCCCACAGCATGCAACAATTTGTACTCCTGCAACACCCCAAGCTTGCAATTCATATCTGTGTACTTAATATTCTTTGGTGGATTTATTCTTCCAAGAATGTGTCCAACAGATTTTGAATCCATGCACTGCTTATATCCACCGTACCCAGTGGGAAGAAGCTCCATACCCTGTGTGAAGTAGCAGCTCCTTGTGCCTGTCTCTATCCAACTGATCCTGACTAGATCCTTATCCTCAGAGAGAGATCAGCTCTCCACATACTTTTTCCATGCCAGACCCTTTCGAACTCTTGGGCAAATACCCCTTGATCTGACAACCTGTCACTTTTGATTTTGTTAGCTGATCTATAATCTTGTCTACCAACACTTCAATCAAAATCACAACAACAAAAAGAAAACCCACCAAAAAACCCCACAAAAAGAACCCTCTCTTGAGTTAACACAGACACATAACAGTGATACAGCATTTTTGTTAATGCTGTATGTGCCCCAACTGTTTCTTTCACTTTTTCTCCAGCCACAGGTTTCATAGATTCTCTGGTGTCCTCCTTTCCTCTTGATGCCTGAAAGAAATCACTAGTTTTTATGTCTGCATCTTCATCATATTTTCTCCTTGTGCCAGCATGTTAATATTAAGTTTCACCTTCTGCATTTACATTAACAGCTCCTTTACTTACACCCCACCACCTCCCTCCGGGTGCTTCCCAGTGTCTCCCCATCCCTGTGTCAGCGAATACCATGTACATTTCCTTCTTATCACCTGCTTTCCCCCGCAGCCAGCCTCCCACGGCCAGTCTGTTATTCCACCAAATCTTGTGCTTAGTCCCTTCTCTCACTTCACAGGTTTCAAATCCTTCTTATTCCTTCCCCCGTCAGACATTTCAAAGACTACTAACTTACTGAAAGATGACAAGCTCAAAGGTGGGACTCTCCCGCCCTCCTTTCCCTGCAAATACTTATCTTTATTTTTCTCACTATAACATTACCGATGCATTCAACCTGCTGTCTCTATCCCCTCCGGGAGCAGCCATGATTTCCTCCTCTTCCATTCTCTCCTCTACAACCCCTATCCTTTGATGCCTTCCCTTCCAAAAGAACATTTATTTTGTTTCAGTATGCTGCCTCTCTGGGACAGATGCCTACTTTGTGTTTGAACGATCACCTGGCATGCTGTGGGCATAAACAGACAAGTAACTGTAGATCTGACATGGAGACTGCAGCAAGGCTGACACAGAGCAGCAACAGGGAGGCTGCCCTAGGACGGGCCAAGCCAGAGAGCTGAAAAACAGAGGATCTTAAAAGTCACTAATGATCAAGAACGCCACCCAAAGGCTTACCTTCTCACACCACGCTGCCTTTCGGTGAGTTACAAGCTTCTGCAGTTGGTCATGGAGAGTCATCAGATCTCTGGATAATCTGTCAATTTGCCCAGTCAGACTGTCAGCCCAGGGGCAACTTGAAGTTGCCTTTGGCAGCCCACTTTTCTCTTCCTGAGTGTCCTGGGATTCACACGTATTTCCCTCTTCAGCCATATTATCTAGCACAGTTTCCTAGAAAAGAAACAATAAAAGTTACTTTTCAGCAGGAATTAAAATGGTTTCCCTCTCCACATCTTCCTGGTAATTCATAACTAGGAATTCACTGCTGTCATCTCAGTGTACAGTTGCTCCACAATTTCGCAGCTATTTTAAAAGATAACCCCCTCAGTTCACTATCACATATTTCTAAGCTAACAGAAAACTTATGTTACTAAACTAGCTTATTTCAGGAAGCGCTGCATAGTGTGAGCTGCACTAAAGCATAAAGTAACATTCCTGGAACAGAGATCACCAGTGTTGCAGAAGATCTAGATATGCTCCCCTTCCCCTCAAACTTGGGAGTTTGGATACACTTCTATGGCTTATTTTAAGAAAGTTAAGAAAGACCAGGAGAGAGATACGTGCTTACACTGTTCAGGAGAGCCCCATCTGCAGCAAGGCTGGCACAGTAAGCTGTAACACCCACAGGATCACCTGTGCCCATGTAAAACTCAACTATTTGTGGGACCACAAGAAATCCTTGATTCAGGCTGGTCAGGACCTCTGTCAGCTCTGCTTGACTATGACCATCTAAGCTGGTTCTAGAATTACTTCTGCAACTGTCTCTGGAGATAGCAACCATTATCTGAAATACTCAAACAAATACCAAATAATTTCAGAGTCCTTAGAATGTATGGACCTATACACCGTGGTGCACAAATTATGTAGAAACACACAGTTTTCAAGCCAGGGTAGCAGAGCATAACTGAAGGACCCAGGCCTCCTGACTCAAAAGAGTATTAAATATTTATTTCCATATTGTTATCAAGAAGACGTTAAATAGGAGAGGTCATAATCTCTTTTGAAGACATAATTTACATTCAAAATTATCTTCACGAATTGGAAAAGTAATTTGAAAACAGCAAAAGGAAATTCAGCAGTTCAGCAGCATGGTCTACGCAGGGGCAAGGAAAAACCAAATGCATAATTACTGGTTCAGCAGCAACACTGCTGGAAGAGAAGTCAGAAAACCAGAAGTCACCAATGTCATACTGTTAAAGTCAAGTACCATTTTAGGAAGTATAAACACAAGTCTCCATGACAGAAGAGCACTGACTGTAACACTGACATAACGGGTGAGGTACCTGAAGTTAAACATAGACAAATGGGAGAGAAAGTCCCCTGTGGGAGCAGCAACAGCCATCAGAAATTTGAATGAATGGCCTACAAGGAGACATTGAGAGAACCAATTTTTTTTAACCTAGAAATGGGGACTGGGAAGGCAGAGACATGCTAACAGCCTTCGCTTGCATAAAAGACTGCTATAAAGAGGATGGGAATATTTCCTCCCCCCCTTTCTTCTTTGCAGGTAGGTTAAAAACTCTGGCTTAATTCACAGCAAGAGATTCTTAGGCTCATACAAGAAAAATCTTTGTAAGATAGCTCAGAATGGCAAAGGACACCCTACAAAAACTCCTTTCTCAGCGAGCACCGGCGTTGCAGACTGGCACAAGCAGTGCTGAGGGCCAGCAGCTCATGCTGCCCAAAGGTAGGTCCAGCAGCTCATGACAACGCAGAGATGTTCTGGGCACAGACAGGCTACGAAACTGCACAGAAATAACAAAGATATTTTGGTTTTGTTGGTTTTTTTTGATGGTTTGTTTGTGGGGTTTTAACTTGAAATTTATTACATGACAGAATTACTGCAGTCACTCCAGTTGCTGTAGTTAGGTCACGCCCCTGCCCACAACCCTCAGGAAGACCTGGCAGTAGCTCTGCAAGAATCATCCTATCCATCAGATCAGCAATGCAAAACATGGGTTAAGTGGAAAGAGAAAAATCACTGTATCCTCAAAGCACATCTCATTCCCATACATCCTACAGCTTCCCAGAACAACCACCATCTTCAGCAAAACAAAAGGAAAAGGCAAAATATCCATCCAGCCTGTTGAACAATTTAAAAAGATGTGCTGGTCAGGTTTTTTACAAGCATTTATTTAGGACTTAACTCCAGGAAGCACATTAACACTCACAATAATCCCCACACTGTTCAACGTGTCAGAGGCAAAGGTTTTGGTGGATACACCGAAATGCCGTAACACCTGCAGCTACATTTTGCCTATTTGGAGCCAGCCTTCTGCTAGTGTTGATGCTTTCCAAACAACCCTAAGATGGTAGACACATAAAGCAAAAACCGGCATAGAGTTCATGGCAATTTTAATGGCTCTGCAACAGAAGTACTCTTCAAGACAGATGAGGTAATTTTACACTCCTTTGCCTCGCTTTTAATATAGAACATGGCATATAGACAATTAACAGTCAGCTCACTGATTCTCAAAATTTTGTAAACTCATACAGCTAATGTGCTGCTCTAAAGAATTGTTTTCAGCAACTGTGAATGGGCAAGAGTTGTAGAGAGAATTGAGATGGATGGTACCGTTTACACTCACTTGAAAAATCATAAGATGCACAGAGAAAGGCTTATTGATTTTCTTATGATCATTCAACACAGTTCAAGGGGAAATCGGCAATTTCAACACACTGTTTGGCTGGGAAAAATGAAGTTGCTTTCAGTATCAGCTGCTTGCAAATTTAGTTGTTCTCAAGTCTGCAATAAAACTTAGAGGCCCCTCTTCTGAAAAGCCATTTAATTTTAAGAAAATGTATGACTGTTATGTTTAAAAAACATTAAAGAGATAAAGATCAGGCAATTTTACTTGTGTTAACTATATGAAATTCTGCCACTCTACCCTCTTAGCTAAGCAAGTCTTATGGAAGAAAACAGAGGGATGAAGGAGAACTAAGAAAACATGCCTTATTTTACCAAAGGTTTCTTTTTTCCTTTTTCTCAAGTGCTGTTGAACAGTTGGTTTGCAGCATTTATTTTTGTGGGAAGGGGCCTTTGGAATTGGTCAGCTATTTGTTAGAGTCAAAAAAGCTGCAGCCTTCAAAATCAGTTTGATTCATTACCATCCACTGCCAATAAACTGGTTCCAGTTGCTTCCACTCCAGAAAGGCTTCTAGTTGCATGGTTTCAGACTCCAGAAGCTGTAATAGCTGGAGGAAAGGAGACAAAGGAAGGAAAATCAGGTAACGTTGGTCACTTTTGAACTGAATGAAAAGTGCGTTTAGTCTGAAGTACAAAAAGTGTCAATAGTACACAGGACAACACTATGTTACTTTACAAGAACATTGTACAAGCAGCTGCAGAAACGTGATGTGAAACACTTTTCCCAGCATCACTGATTTATTCCTCACCCTAAATGTACAAACACCATCAGCTTTTGTATAAGTAAATGTGAGTTTCCATTTTGTTTTGAGGGATCAAACAGCCATAATTCTGATATATTAAACCCCAGATACACGACCACCTTCAAATCTTCTATGTTTCTTGACTACCAAAATAAGCTATGTTTCTCCAAGAGTACTTTTTTTCCATTCATTCACATTTATCAAGGCTGTAAGGTCTAAACAACTCCTTCTCTTCCAGGCCATGCACAGCCTTCTCTCAGCTAAACCTTACACCATTGGCCTTGGAGTGGGTCTCCTCATATTCAGTCATAATGACTCCAACTGTGATATACAGGTCCCTCCACTAGTCCAACGTATCTCCTTCCCATGCTGCTCTCACACGTGTAGAAAATTCAGAACTCCAGTATCTCCAGTCCTCTCTGCCTCCTCCCCGAAAACCTTTCCTCCCTTATTCAGATCACTCAAATTGAGATGATCTCTGATGCTCTGAAATAGCATGGAACAACTCCCTCTAAAAATGTTATGCATTTTATAAATTGTCTGCTCTGCTGCCTGAGGAATGCCTCCCTTTACCTAAGAACACTTGAAGGAGAGAGGTTATGTTCTAGCTATATGAATTATAATTTTTTCATTAATATATACATAACATACATGTATACACACATATGAAGAAAGAATCATTCCAAGAGGAAATATTTATATTTCTTGGAAAGAATTATAGATGAACAAATTAGGCATAACTCTAAGCTTACCAGCTTTAAAAAATTCAGTACTGGCCATATATTTGAAATTAACTATTTTATCAACATCCTGATACTAAAGGCAACTTTTTAAGATGACACACAAACAGTATATGGTCTCAGAGATGATGATATGCACCAGATCAGTACCAGTTAAAACCCACCTGATATAGACAACTATCTTCTGCCGGCTTTCTTGGGTACTTACTACATAGCATATAATTTAAGTAACTGCGAAGCATGAGCTGACTTTGCAATTTTATTTCACAGATATAATTTTAAGATAAAGAAATCAAAGAAAGAATGCACTTTGCAAGGTAACTGCTGGAAATTATGAGCAGTTTGCTCTAAAACACTGCTGGATCCAAAATACAATTATTACACATTTGTTCACACAATTGACACTTGGCATTATGCTTAATGACTTTGGTAGTTTCAAGCTCAGCTATATATGAAAGGTGGAAAAATGAGTTTGTCTCCTTTTTTTCTTTTCTCCTTTTTTTCATAGGTATGTCTTCAGCACAAATGGCTTACATTATGTGATCTGATGCTGGCAATAAAACCCAGCCAAAAAGTTGATTAAATATTCAGGCAACAGCTAAGTTACTTGATTTTAAAGTAGCTTTGTAATGCAGTCATGAGCTGTGTATGATTGCAGTATGAACATGTCTTGTGACAGCTAAAGAGGGCTGAAGGCTGAAATGGGGAGCTTTTCCTTTTAAGCCTTCAAAAAAAGGTCTTAGTAAAAACATACTCATCTTTAGTTTTAGTCTCATTAGAGGAGCTCCTGAATGTTAAAAAAGCCATATGCCACTTGCTTTCATGCTAAAACTGAAAGGATATGATTCTAAAACTTTGCCAGCTCATCATTTACAGGTTTGGAGTTAACTGACCTTAACAACAATCAAAGCTTCCTCTCAAGCCTTTCAGGATCATTTGTGGTTTGAGGTTTGTTTTTTTCCTTCGGTTTTGCTTTGTGGTTTTTTTTTTGTTTTTTTTTAACTGCTACATTAGTCATGCAAAACTTGAACAGCTCATTTGAAAACATTCATCTGACTCACCTACTTATCACATCCTCACCATTCACTGTTATTACCACCCTCAGAAATAACAGGCCAGCAACTGCATGCTACATTGTTTCAGCCAGAAATGAGTAATGGGATGACTACACTGCTCATCCTAGGAGGACAGTTTTCAACCTAGCTGGAACGCGCCATGACAGCGTTAGGCCGCCTGCAATAGCCAACATTTGAGTTTCTGCCCCAAGGGACTGAAGGCACTGTTCCTGGATGCCAATATCCTCTGCCATCCTTTATATGGGCCTTGCCAGACTCTGATGTTACTGCAGCACGGAGAATAAAGGAAAACACAATAAAAACTAATGTACTACAAATATCCTTGAGATACCTTAGCAAAAAAAACCCAACCAAAACATAAAAGCAAGCAAAGATTCAAGGCAGGACAGGACATTGGATTGTATGTCTGCATGCCATGAATTTGGTCACAAGGAGAGTCTCCACGTCTCCCAGAGGTGAGAGCCTTTCACTCAGACATACTTGCACTCAGCAAATGAACAGCTGTCTATACCAGCCAGCTTATTTCCCCCAGTCTCATCCTTAAATCAAACTACTCTTGAGCATTTAGTGTTCTTTAACTAAGCTTTGCATTTTGTGACGCATACACTTTCCTAGGTCGCTCATCACAGTCACTCCACAGCTGGTATTTCAGCTGCGCTTGCAACTGTGGAAACCAAAGCCCAAATTGTACCTCTGCATTTCCCCAAATACAGTACCTTTTCTTATTCATTTAGTACCATCAACAGTTCACGCAGAGGTGACTTCATATGCAATAAGCAGTTCCACTTCTGTTACATAAACCTCTCAAGATGTAAGACAAATTTGCAAGCTGCAACAAAAGCTGTCTGCTCATTTGCGTTGACCTAAGGACCCAGATGTTGTCATGCCTCCTAATGAAATTTAAAGACTAACATCTGCAGAGGAGCATTAATTTCATCTCATGAACGAAGTGAAGCCGCAAGTCAAAAATGTGCCTCACATGGATATCTAAGTGATGCTTAGGGATAACACATGAAAATTGTCTTCCCCTCCACAATTAAGACAATGAAATCCGTTTTCCTTCATTTTTCTGGAGGAAGTTACTGTTCTAAAATACTTACACGGAGAGAAAAAGTAATGACAAATTCAAATTGCTCATCTCTGTGGAGAAATAATTCCATAATGAATGCTGAGAGCAAACACTTTGCAGTAACAACTTCTCTAAACCATTGTAAAGAAACCATCACTGTTGCAAACGACTTGCAAGCAACAGCTTTGCCATAGAGAGTAAACTGTGCTTAACTGAGCCTTCTCAGAGCCGGCTGCCAGGAAACCTCAGAGCGATGCAGAAGAATATAAAGAACAAGCTTCTCTGTAAAGAACAAGCTTCACTCCTCCTGACCCAGAGCTGCGATCTCCAAAGCCAAACATCCCACATCCAATGCGGCTCACGGAACTCAGGAAACCAGGAACTTCAGCTGCACAAGTCCTAGGGGACAACATCATCTAGGTGGTTTTGGATACTCAACAAGAGGCCCAAGTTGAGTCCTCTTTGGTATCCACAAACCTAACTCGCACAAAAATAATTATTTAAACATATTTGTAATTACTTTTTCTGTTGAGATATTAATCTTTTACATATTATTTACTAGCATATTGCTAAATTCATCGATGCCTGCAGACTGTTACAAAAATCAATATTTAGTAATTTGCAGCATAATGCATCCTTTTCACAGGTTCAGTTCCAGAGAGCTCCCCGCAACAAGTATTTAACCTCTGATGCCCACAGATCATAATTCAACTACCATACAAGTGGCAAAAGTATTTTTAATCAAAAGTAGCTCTGCCAAAATATTCAGAAAATTATCCTGTTGTTAGACACATAAAAAACGGTCTTTTAGCAAAAAATTATGTTTCTTGGCTCAGAGAAAATACTGCTGATTCATCACGTATTCACATATGACTATAGATAGAAAACTTACCTTGGACTCCAGATCACTGCCAACCTCACTCCAAATGCCAATATCTCAAGTGTGACTCAAGTTTTTGGGAAAGGGTTGGATTAGTATGAAAGCCTATACAAGGAAAGGATCAAGAGACTATTTCATACTTTTATTTATTTAATAATCATAGATTCATAGAATGGTTTGGGCTGGAAGGAACCTTAAAGATCACTGAGTTCCAACCCTCCTGCCCTAGGCAGGGACACCTCCCACTAAATCAGGTTGCCCAAAGCTCCATCAACCTGGCCTTGAACACCTCCAGTGATGGGGCATGTCTGGGCTGCCAGAGCACACTGCTGGCTCGTCTTGAGCTTCTCGTCCACCAACAGACCCAAGTCCTCCTCAGGGCTGCTCTCAATCCATTCTCAGACCAACTTGTATTTGTGCCTGGGATTGCTGTGACTCAGGTGCAGAACCTTGCACTTGGCCTGTTTGAACTTCATGACGTTCACACAGGCCCACCTCTGAAGCCTGCCCAGGTCCCTCTGGATGGCATCCCTTCCCTCCAGCATGTCAACTGCACCACACAGCTTGGTGTCATCAGCAAACTTGCTAAAGGTGCACTCAATCCCACTGTCCATGTTTCCAACAAAGATGGTAAACAGTACTGGTCCCAGCACTGACCCTTCAGAAACACCACTCATCACTGATCTCCAACTGGACATTGAGCTGTTGACCGCAACCTTTTGCATGCAGCCAGCCAGCCAGTCAGTTCCTTATCCACCAAGTGGTCCACCCATCTAATCCATGCCTTTCCAATTTAGAGACCAAGATGTCACGTGGGATAGTGTCAAATGCTTTCCATAAGTGCAGATAGATGACACCCGTTGCTCTCCCCTTACCCACCAATGCTGTAGCAACAACTGAAGAACAAGAAATGGCTTTACTCAACCTGAGTTTTGGTAATCTGAATACTACTTCTGAATATCTAAGAACTGAAGTAGAGAAGAAAAGCAGAGAAGTTCCTTCCAAAAATATAAAGAAAGGGGTAAACACACATGAAAAAGTTACATTTTTACATTTACAATTACAAAAGTCACAAAATTTACCTTACCAGAAATAAACCATAACTAGGATTAAGGCTCCAGAGACTAACCAAGCATAAGGTGAAATAAATTACAACACAACTTCATGTCTGCTACTAATACAAAACTCCCTTATCAAAAAAACAAGCAAATCTTGACCAATGAGAGCCTCTCAGCAGGCAGGCTGTTAGCTGCATGACATTTGGTTTTAAATGGCATGTACTGCACAAATTGCATATTGGCAGGGCTAAGTTTTGAGACCCCTTCACCAAAAAAATAGAGAAAATCTTGATACCGTAAACATCTGAGGCTAGGGGAAAAAACCAACACTGTAGGTGGACACACTCAGTGCTCCAAGATTCAGTTCCACATTGTGATTTCTTCAGAAGCAAAGCTGGTTTAAGACATTCCCACATATCCCTTGAAGGCTGAAGCTAAAATAAATAGGCCTGAAAACTAGAAAGTCACGCTGGAGTAGTGTGAAGTACAAGCAGCTGAAGAGCAAAAACCAACAGACCAATAAGCACCCTCCAGCCACAAGGCAAATAAAGATCCACTCAAATAATTTCTCTGCCTGTGAAATATTGCTGAGAGTTGAGACAGAGCAGGAGAAATGCTGCAGCCCAACCATCATAAGACAGGTGGATCGGAAAGGCTCCTGGATGACAAGAGTGGTTGAGAACTTCTCCCACTACTATAGTTGTGGACCCCATAGGGACCTTGACGGAAACACAAGCAGGAATGGGGAAAGGCCCTCTGTGGCTCCAGAAGCAGGTACTTCTGTGTCTGCTAATCTCTTTTGGAATTGTAATGGTTGGGTTGTTTGGGGTTTTTTTTGTGGTGCACACTATAAAGGAAAACAGGACTTGGACCTTTTGCAGAAGATAAAATACAAAACACAACAGCTCTGGGTGGAGGAGTGTAATTCCAGATGCTTGGATGTGTTCAAAACATCAAACAGCTAAAATAAAATATGTGACTTTTCCATTCACCAACACCAGTTTTATACCACCACAGCTCAAAACTTCACTTCAGCTGTCTCAGGTTTACATCGCTGAGAGAACGGAATCAAACCACTAGTTAAAATCTTAAGTGACAAAGATCATCATTATAAAACATAATTGCTATTTGTGGAGGGATTTAGAAAACAGCTGTTTAAAATGACACTGAAAGAAAATGGAATTTAAAGCAAACAAAATGAGGCATTTGGCACATAAAAATTGTACTACAGCTTTCACGCTGATAGGCAATGAACTGAGATGTACTAACAATGACATTCATTTGCACTGGAACGGGTCAATGAATAGATCACTTTGCCCCCCCCCGCCCCATGAAAATGGCACATATTAAAACAGGGAAAATAAAGATCAGGAAAGAGAAGACTGAAGCATTGAGTTTTTTACTTTTAACAGCCAAGATCAAGATGTATGAGAATGGAAAAGGCATACATTTTCTTCCCCAAAGGTACCACTGATTTTGGTGCCTAAATTGGCATACCTGAAGAGCCAAATTTTTGGGCAGTATTAAGTACCCTTAGCTGAATATATGCTCAGTTAAAGCACATCCAGTAGGTACCAAAAATCACAATTTACTTTAAAGAAATCTCAGCCAGAAGACTGCAAAGGAAAGCACCAAATTGTATCATAGTGCTGCCTGACAGCTGTGCATATTGTATTGCCAATCAGAACCCCCGTGTAGCTGATGTCAAAAAAAGACTATTATTCATCTGCTTTTATTCAGACGGTTTTTGTACACAAAACAAGGCATTATCCATACTCATTTTTTTCTTTTTATCCCCCCATA
The DNA here is from genome assembly GCA_026546715.1 of Gallinago undulata. Lineage (NCBI taxonomy): Eukaryota > Metazoa > Chordata > Aves > Charadriiformes > Scolopacidae > Gallinago > Gallinago undulata. The sequence goes on along the minus strand of JAOTQQ010000004.1, from coordinate 4,795,349 downwards.
TACTTTCCCACTTTCCTATATTTTTAACAGACCACAAAAACTCATAGCAACCAACAGAACAAGCAATTTCTAAATTATTTTTTAAACTCATCTGAATTCTGAATTGATGCTACACTTCTGAACAGTACCAATATCCTGGTTTCTGTATGTTTCCACACTGGATGTTACTACACCATGAATAAGTGCTAGTCACAGGAGGAGCATTTCCTTTCCTCTGTGTGTGTTATGACTACAAACTTCAGCAGGGGAATAAACCCTTTAGGTTTTACCCTCCCTTCCTTTATTATCCCATCCATCCTTGCCACCAGCTCATTATAGCCACCTACTGTGTCATTCCTTGACATCCCTATCCCACATTTGGCAGTGAATAGACAAAAACACACTATCCTTATACACAGCTATACACAGAAATGGTGTTGCTTCTTTATTTTTATTTTTTTTTTAAACAGCCTGTATTGCAAACACCTACTAAGCCAAGAGGTTGGCTTCTTTTCTTCCCTTGAGCTTTAGTACTTTCTCTTAAAAATAAAGGGCTATGTAGCAATAGTTATGCATAAGTGATCTCTTAAACTTTTTTCAGTATGGGTTCATCTGTTCTCAACTGAGTAGACCACAGGCTTCCATTCCCAAAGGCCACATAAGGTTCCCAAGCCTCCTCTTCCCTCCCCGTCTGCTCCCTGCAAGTAGTGGGGCTTGGAGGCAAAACAGAAGTGCCTTCCTGGCATAGACCTTCCCACAGCTGCCTGCCAGCATCCTGCCAGCTCCCTGCCACCTTCTGTTGCCCTGTAAGGACCATGTGGTCCTTAACCTAGGACTGGATGAGCAGTGACACCCAGGGCTTCCCCATCTCTGCTTCAAAGGACAGCTTGTCCAGGACAGAGCTGCCTGGCATCACATGCCCTCCCAGGGCACCATCAGATGTACACCATGACTAGGACTGGCTTGTACAGCCTCCACAGCAACAGAAACCCAACCTCTAAGCACTAACAAATATAAATGTTAAATAAAATTTAGCTCTCACTGAAAGAGAAACATAAAGAAGAATGGCTTTCACCACTGGAGACGCAACAGCACCCAGAAATATCACAGATATTCGCGTTAGTTAAACGCCGTCAATATGCGGATTAGCCTAAGCTTGCCAACTTGATATGAATATAGTTTCTCCCAGCCTAGCTCTTCTTTGACAAGCCATCATAGCCTATCATGCACGCAGATATTTTCATACATTTTAAAATATGCACTATTGACTAGAGAAACTACTAATTTAAAGTGTGCTACAGTCTCCCTTGTGTCAATTAATTTCTCTTGCTAGTCTTTTAACACAGTCCTTTAAATTAAGCAAGAAACGTATTTAAAAAGAACCACAAATCCGCAACAACTTCAAGGCATGAGGAATAGCTGATTTTATGACTCTATTTCCTTGGCTACTTAAGAAAACCAAGAATACCTGCCAGTAGAGCTGAGTTAACATTATGGGCCAACTGCACAGAAAGTTTAATTTTGAAAAGCTATAAAAAAAGCTCTATCAGTCTGCTCCCAACCCGAGCTGCATTCTCACCTCTAAGCAACAAATTTCAGTTCAGTTCAGCTTTTCAGCAACAGTTTAGTTGTGACCAAAACCATTGCAATATATGAATTTAACTGTAGCTTGCTTCTTTAAATAGCATGAGGGTGGAGAATGCGGTGCTTGACCTTCCAGATGGGTTAAGTGTCTTTTTGATGCAGTAGTGGATGCAGGACAGCACAAGTCCCAATGAAAGATCACAAGATCATCATAGCTCTGGGGTACTTCAGGATCAGCCTTCATCAATAGCCGTATTTTGGCATAAGAGCAGAGTGACAAGCCTGAAGTCCCTTTCCTGTTAGAAGCTGATAACTGATTTCTCTTTTGGATGAAAAAACAACAGTAAAGACTCCACAAGCAAAGATGCTCTGCACTCTCTAGTGGCTACTGTTAGCCTCAAGGCACAGTTCAAGAGACAGGTTATAAATTTTAAAACTCCTCACCTTAACATTTCTTTCCTGAGATTTGATTTGTTCCTTCAGGGCCCAATATCCCAGTTAAGATCCATTAGACTGGACCAATGAGACCTTTTCAGACTCCATTAGCAAAGAAGGCGGCATGTAAGTAACTCTCACTCTGAAGTCTCCTACCAAGGAAAGTCAAGACGCAGCACAATCAGGGTATTTTGCTCTGAATGTGGACACAAGACATACCTCTCACATCACACATGCCCCTGCACACCAGCCTCAGCTGACCCAGCTGGTAAATGGGAATTTCATTACTCAGCCTACAGATACCACATACGATGCTGGCACAACCTTTTCCAAAGCACCATATGGGACACAGGGTCTGCCTGGCCTCCCTGTGTTGGCCCTAAGCATCACCTGAACCAAGGCAGTTTGGTCCCACCACTGGGATTTTTAGTGCTTCCACCAAAAAAAATTATCCAATGCCAAGTGATGACAAAGCACCTCAGCCTTGTCTCTCCAGCTTATTAATTCCAGCTGCATTGTCTCAGGTGGAATTATATTATAGTATGTCACTGTCATTGTCACTGTCACAGCATTCAAATTATGCTAAGTATGGCATAAAACAAGCAAAAGCACAAAAGAGGCAGTGAAACTCAGTATCATCCTATCAGTTTTTCTGTCACTGGCAATCACAACCAAGTGTTCATATCAGTCAAGTCACATAGTGCAGTTCCTACTTCAGTGCAGAACACATCTACTGTGTTTGAGAGATACCTTCCTTTCTTATGGTGTAGGAGATATTGCTGCTAGGTAGTCCAACAATTTATGCAGTCCGTGATGAACCACTGCATCGTTTTTCAAGGACCAAGAACTCTACATGCTTGGTCAATAAAATGTACTAAGTAATAACTCATCCAAAAAAAAGAGGCATTGGCAACTCCAGAACTGCAGCTCTATTAACTCCTCTTTTTTTTCTATGGATAAGTTTAGCTGAAGGCAATATTAGTGACAAATTGCAGCCCGGGGAAATTTTCAGATCAAGGTAATAATGCCATGAGGTAGAATGATTTGCTTTAGTGTTGCTATATAATGCTGCCAGTTCTTCCAGTGGGACACTAATTGCAGCCAGAGGCCACCTTGCTTAAAAAATACCTAAAGAAATACTTTAGCACTAAAACTGTCTGGAGCAATCAAAAAAATAGAGCATCCGTCCCAAGAAGGGGCCCTGGGAAGGTGAAATTGGGTACAGAGTTCAACAATGAAGTGATTCACGGCTGGGTGACAAGCTAGTGCTTGTCAGCTGAAGAAGCTGGTCTCACGTCAACACTGTCATCTGTGGAGCAGAACCACGCAGGTGGGAAGGGACTTCTGCAAGTCTGTAATCCAATCTCCATCTGAAAGCAAGGTGCTCAGGGCTCTCTCCAGCATGTCCTGGAATACCAGCAACAGACATGTCACCCCTTCTCCAGGATCTGGTTCCAGAGTTTGACCACCCTTGTGACAACTTTTTCCCCTTATATGTGGCCAGGATTTCTCACGTACCAGCTTGTGTCCTCGCCCTTTCTCCTGTCCCAGTGCACCTTTGAGAAGAGCCCGTGGCCCATGCTCCAGCCCTCGCCACTTCAGTGGACTTACTCCTATATGCCACTGTCCTGCGCTGGGGAGTGCAAACCGGACACCCCGCACTCGGTCTCACGAGGACTGAGAGGGAGAGGATCCCTTCTTTCCTTCCTTGGCCCCGCTGGGTCCACTCCTGCTAACGCTGCCCAGGATGCAGTCTTTGCTGCCTGGGTGCACTACTGCCTCCTGGGCAACTTTTTGCCTACCTAGACCCCCAGGGGCTGGTCTTTTTCTTTTTGCAAAGCTGCTTATTAGGCAGTCGGCTCCCAGTCCCATTGCAAGGGGCTACTCCATCCCAGATGCAAGCCTTTGCACCAGTTTTCACAGAGATTCCTAAGGCTCCTCTCAGCTCTTTTCTCGAGCCCACCTCGGTCCCCCCTGAGCAGCAGTGTTTCCCTCCAGTGTATTATTCACTGCTGTGCCCAATTTGGTATTGTCTGCACACTTGCTGGTGGTGTGCTTCATCTCATCATTCAAGCCATGAACAAGATGTTAAACAGTACTGGCCCGAAAGCTGATCCCAAAGGGATGACACTAACAACCAAACACCAATTTGAGTTCAGCAGCCCAACCAATTTTCCATTCACGTTATCACTCACTTCTCCAGCCTACCCTTAACTAACTTGGCTATAAGGATCTAAGGATTTTCTGTTACTGATACATAAACACAGCCACATTCTCTATCTGCCTTTTTGAAAGCTCTTTAACTACATGTCTCTGCCGCCTTCTGGCATGGGACACGCCACACCACTTTGAAAGAGAACCACTAGCAGGATCTGAGGGAACTGCAGAGGTGGGAAGTACTTGTCCCAGTGCAGGTGGAACTGAACCAGACGGTAACAGCAGGCATTAGATGAGTGGAAAACGACCTGACACCACAGACAGTTGCAGGGAAGGAGAAACACTGGAGATTGTTTTGATCACATTCATTCTTTGAGATTTAAAGCAGTTTAGCTCCTGCAGAGGCTTCTTTCTTTCTTTCTACAGCATGAGGAAGAGTTGCTATATACTTTTCTAGCCGCTCCAACCTCCCTAAATTAACTCTCCCACAGGTACCCATTTATTCCTTTTCCTCTCATCAACCCCAAACTTCCACTCTGACTTCCAGCTGCTTCTTGGCTCTGGATAGTTCTTGTCCATCTTCCAGACAGGATCTGGAAGCCAACCCCCACTGCTTCTGGAGGGGGTTAAAACCTCCAGCAGCAGCACAAGGATGACCAGGGAAGTTAGAAGAGGAATTTGTCATCCAAGACAACTGGTCCACTATCTGCCCCAACGGGAGACCACACAAAGCATCCAAAGGCAAGTCATTTACACTTAACATTTTTTCAAAGTCATCCTTTCTAAAATTGACTTCAATTTGCCTTAGAAATACCAATATAAATTACCTTGCACAATTTGCTTGCTCTTGCTTCTACAGTACACCGCTGGACAGAGTCTTTCACTTTCTTAAGGAGGATCAGGAACTCAGCTATGAGTAGACACTGTCCAAAAGCAGCTTTGAAGCCATCTGACCTCTGTAATTCTTCCTGATTTTACATGGATGACAAGGGTTGCATCTGCTCTGCCTCATTTTTGCAAATGAATACCTGATCCACTCTTTCCAACAGGTTTTAATAACTACTACAGCAAATCATGTTTTATGTGATAAATGTCAGCAACTGAACTGAAAACCCAATTGCCTACGGTATTTCAGAAGGAAAATGACATGGCAGCTTACCCTCTCCTTCTGTAGAGGGAATCATTAAAAAAAGGCAGGAATAAAATTCTTTGTTCCTGCCACACAGCACGGGGTGGGCAGCACACGCTGTCACTGACAGTTTCTTTGCTTTCTTAGTGCTTATTATTTCCTTGTGATGAAATGTGAAAAGGAAAAATGATATCTGAATCACTGAGAGGTTTTTTTTATTTCATTTAAAAATTGTTTTTCTCAGTAGCCACTCTCCTACTCTACAGGAAATACATAATAACCACCAAATCACCCCATTTGTAAGACAGTATTCATTGCTGCTCCAGCAATTGTAAGGAGGGGTTCCCAGGTACACAGATGGAAGAAGCCAAATACAACATCTTTTTCCAATTTCAATAACCTTCCATGCACCAAGCTTCAAATCAACAGAGCCTTCTCCCAGAAAAACAACAGTAAGTATTTTGCATTTTAAAGGTCATCTAGGCAGTCCCACTAAGAGAGCCAAAGGACTTTAATATATTGCACTGAACATCCTCATACTAAACTCACAAGGAAAATGTGGGTTTCCCAGTACAGCTCATCCTCCCTGTGGGCCCTGAGACTCTACCCAGCAGATTTCACTGTGCACAGCACCGCCGCAGGCACTCTGCTCCTGACATTACACCACCAAAATACTAGAGATATCTAGAGAGGAAAAAAAATACCAGATCTTTCAACCAACTAATCCATGGACATCTAAAGCCAGTTCTTGCTCCATCATTCAGCTTATATATCACTATCAGGGCACCAAGAGAACAGCAGTCTAGGGCAGGACTCTCAGAAAGGGTCAGAAAGCCAGTATCACAGTCATGCTCCTGACTCTGCTCATCATACACCAGCACAGAGGCTATATTTCATTTGAGCCTGCAGGTGACCTTCATATAAAATGCATCCTTAGAGACTCCACTCTTTCTTCTTTGAACAACCACCACCAAAAAACAAGTACTCTGGATCATTCAGCTCCCTCAAGCTTTCTTGCGTGACCCTCCAGGACTCTTGCATTTAGGTGCTGGAGTCCCATATATAATTCAATATGTTATCAGATCTGCTCTCCTCTGCAATATTAATATGTCAGCTCCCATGTTACTTCTCACCAATCTGACTACCATGCATGTAAAATGTCTAAAGTAACCGTGGCTGGAACAACAACACAAAACACTAAGTAACTTAACAGGGGGAAAAAAAGCATTGGCTTTGACTGGCAGTGCTGTTCAGAGCACATGGCAATAAGTATGTTTTACACTTTTAATGCACAATCCAGCAAGATAACTGCTAAGGTTGGAAATGGAAGCATTCAAAATTAAAAAGTGCCAGAATTCAAGTTGCCTAAACAACACCAATTTGACCATCCCATGTTTATAAGCTCTAGAACTACCTGACCAAAATATTTCCGTTCATAATATATCTCACCAAGGGCACAGAATGGCTGTTCTCACTCCACAAGCTATTTCTTTTCTTTTTAAATTGCATATTATTCTGTCTATTCTTCAGAGGGAAGCCATGGACTTATTTGCTATACATCATTCAGATCCCATCCTGAAGACAGAAATTTTATCTTCCACATAAACAAGTTATCTTTCCTAATGACCCATGTGAGATGAGATGATAGTATTATTGTCGCTTTACAAATGGGAAATGAAAGCAGAGAGATGAAAGTTAAATGCTTCCATTTCTTTTGGATGCCTTAACTGAGTCTTCTGAGACCGGATTTTCAGAGAATTTAAAAATTACTGTAAAGCACTTCATGGATACATCTACCCAATGCAACTCAACAACTTGCAGAGATGGTTTAGGTCATTTTCATTGAGTTAGTTCCTGAGCCAACATAGCCACGGCACGCTGCCTTAGCTCATCAGCTCTAGTGGGAGAAACCAGGCAGCTGGCCCAGGTTGCACTAACACACACACCACTCTACTGACTCTGGGATCCAGCCTAATGCTTCAGCAGAGCAGCGGGTGGCAAGGACCTATCACAGCATCTGGGATTAAATGTGACATTACCAGATGAGGCTGCCTGCACTGCTGAAACTCTTGAGGGGCTCTAAGCAGAGGTCCCACCAAGTTTAGTAACAGCTTGGAACATTCAACATTTCCAAAATCAGTTCCCTCAGCATAAAATTGGATGCACAAAAAACAGGAAACACCCCAGCAGCAGCCCACCATGGAAAGTCTAGTTCAGGTTACATACCATGGGGAACTTGAGAACTCAAAGGCCGAGTAGTACTGCAGCTCCCTAGGACAAAGCTCCACTGCCTCAGCTATTAAGGTTTCCTTCCTCTTCCAACAACTCTCTCACTCTTACTGCTACTTCTTCACCTTCATCAACCACTTTCTTCACCACAGCTCTAACGCAGAAACAAGGCATTCTGCACTCTGCATGATACAATAGTTCTAGGATAAAATATCCTAATAAACAAACTTAAAGTACTGTTACACTGCATTATGTTATCCAATTTAGTTATTAATTTGGTTTTTTTAAAAAAGATACTTCTGAAAATTCCTCTTGCAGCAGAGACACCCATTGCTTATTTGCAGGATCAGACTCTTGGGTCAGACTAAGAAGCAGCAGCAGTAGGTTGTCCGCAGGTCTACTGGCTGCCCACTGGACCATCATTGGAGGACAATGACATTTTCCTGTAGGTAGGAAATTTCTCAGGACACTGCAAGGAGAAAAAACAGTGATTCAAGTCTCTAGATAGACTCACCTTCACATTCATGGCTTGCTGTCATAACCCTTCTCTCCAGTGTTCGTCTTTCTGTCCACATGCAGCCCTTCCTGCTGCAGCCTCTCTTCAGTGCCTCATTTGGTCTTTTTTCACCCAAATAGTCTGAATTCTTTCACGTCATCAGAGCCACCTTGCCTCCCCACTGCTTTCATGCAGGCTTCTTGTCCAGTGGTCTCTTCCACCTCTTGACTTCACTGAACAAGAGCTAAAGCAAAAAGGCTCTTCACTGTCCATCCTACCCATTTCCTTCTGCCTGTCCAGAGCCTTATTTTTCTGCTCCCAGTCTGCAGCTCCTAACACAGTCAGTCCGTGTTCCCCATGTTCCTTAATGAATGATGTTAGAATGATTGAGTAAAAGTAACTTAAAAACAGGAAGGAATCAAAACCTGATTACTTTAAAAGGGCAAAGCGTTTGCTATTTTTATTCAAAGTGCTGTGGCAAGCGTAATTACGCAACTTCCAAAAAACTTGTCATAATTGACCTTTTCAAAACACGTGTGTCCATGGGTATAACATACAATTCATTGGCGAACCCTGAAATTTATTGAAGGTCAACAGTTCTACAACTTCTCAGCAGCAATCATGAATGAAAACCAAACCTGGTTATAAATAAGTAAAAATTGTGATGCATCATGTCAGAAAAACCTGTACCTTTAAAAAAAATCTGTAAAGGAAATGAAAAAACCAAATTGTTCTTGAGCTTACTTGTTGTTCTGAAAATTCACCACCACCAGAATCCAATGATTCTGGTCATCTGAAGCCTTGTAAGCAGATTAAGTTAATGGTCAGGAGACGCTACTGATTCAAACTAAGTTTATTCTGGCAGTGTATAGAGTAAGTCTAAAATCTCATTGGGTCTAAATCCCTTGCACTTTGGCTATGCCTTCTACCCTACTGCTCCAAGAACTGGGTCACAGACTTCTGTATTCCTTTGGGGAAGACTGTTCTCCACCTTTCCAATCTCATTCTTAGCAACACGTTCTCTCCCCTCCTTGAAACGGGTTCGTGATACCATCTTTCTATGAAGAGCTCACAAAGAGCCTGGCAAAACACCTAGTAAAATGAGTCTTCATGAAAATTTCTGTGGAGTCGAGACTGGCTAAGGTGAGATTTCAGGTCATGCACAGGAAAAAAGCCCAAAACAAAAAAAAACACATTTTCACAGATACTCACAAGCCATGCAATTACGCTTGAACTTTATGTTCTATTGTTTGTGCAGGGTCTTGAGAAATGTCAAGTATTTTTTCTTTCAAGAAACTTAAACACGATGACAAATAGGTAAAGCTGTCCTTAATCAGAATGGCGGTTACAACATGAAATACTGATCCTGTTCCATGATAGAAATGGCAAAACCATGGCTTTTACCAAGGGAATGAAGCAATGAACATAAAAAAGCTGAGGATGAGATCAAACGATTGGTTGTCAGAGCATCACAGAAGATGATGAATCTACAACAATTTATACCAATGAAGGCAGCTTGTCCTTGAAGCTCAAGGTCATTTTTTCAGAAAAGAACAAATCTTTTTTCTGCAATTTGCACACAGTACAACCTTTCACTTCCTGAATTAATCTTCTACACAGTAGCATCAGACTATAGCATGAATGTGATTTTTTTTTTTTTTCAGTTGGTACCTAGACTGAGAAGTGTGTTGGTGCAACTGTTTCTTGTACAACAGATGGAAGGACATCATAAAATATCAGATGGTTCCCTAGCAGGCTCTTTGAAATTCAAGTAAGGCCACATATCCTCCACCCCTGCCATACAAGACCATCACAGGGTTGATTACACTACATACTAGCACAGGTCTGTGTCAAATCAGTAATGCGACACAGTGTCAAGCTTTGCAGCAGGGTTTTAAGTGTTTATTTTCATTTAGCCCCTGCCTGCAGCATCTGTCACCACCAGGAACATTCTATGAAGTCCCAAACAACCAGCTCAAGGACACCAAATATAGCCTGGCACTCAGCAGCTGGAATTATCCTACAAAAGTTATTCCATTTTCATCCAAGACATTCAGCAACTTCAGATCCATTTCTGGAGACAATGTAATACCATAGCAATTATTCAGTAACCAACTGAATAACTTGTATTAGATAACAGACTTCACTTCTGCTGCTCTGCCTTCACATACATTCCAGGAGGTGGCGCTGTCACTGGAATGGAAAATGGACCAAAAACCCTCACATGCTGTTTCTGCATTGACTATACTGGTTAGTCTTACCATTTAACAGATATAGCCTATGCAGATAAAATACATCAGCATATCAGGATGACTTCATGCAAGAAATGCACATGCATGCACATGAAGACTCAAACTGCCTGCAGAGTAACTAGTAAATGCATGTTCAACATTTTTGAAAATTCAAAGCCCATCAGTTCTAATGCACTTGTTCTGAAAAGAACAGAAGCTTTTTAGTGCTTTGCATGAGTTCAAACCATGGGCTATTATTCACAGAGAATAAACCTGTTGTGTCATCCATCTGCAACAGCCATCTGGGACAGATGTTTTAAATGGGAACTGCCACAAGATTTAGGGCCTACAATCAACTTATCTTACAACTTTATCATTTACCCCTGAATGTTCCAATAAGGAATTATGGAGTCCCATCTGACTGAAGAAAGAAATGCATGTATTGTACATTGGCTTCCTTCCCTGATACATGAACAGTCCAGAAAGCAGATCTATGCTATGCCCATACCATCCTACCCCATCCAAACCAATCCTTGCTGCCTGGAGAGCTAAAGCTCACCTGAATTTTTTAAGGGCATGAAATGGACCATACATAATGCATGCAAAGTCAGACTGACTATTTGTTTGCTCTTATTTACTTGCTACCAAGGACCTTAGTTCCTCAAGACAAAGGAATTCCTTTTAAAATGTGTTAATGACCATCAAGTATAAATATTTTTCATAAAACTCTGAAACAAAACTATTAGGTATTCACACCCAAGTTCTATGAATTTCTCTGCATGTTCATCTGGCAGACAGCTGCATTATTTATTTGCTGTCACACTCAGTAAATTGATCTACTGGCATTTAAAGGTGTCATCTTTACTCATTACAATTTCCTGAGTTTTCTTTACTCATTACAATGACCTGAGTTCTGACTACAACTTTTAATCTCTGCTAATCACAAAACCAGCAAGATTAATTCCACATAGAAAGCACCATGAGACAGAAGAAACTGAAGGACCGGGCTGCTTTGCTTCAGAGTTCATTGATCTCTATACAGTAACAATTTGATGAAAACTTTAATTGAATGCATCAGAACTGTTGACACTGCAATGTAGAATTAAGGTAAATGGGCTTCATAGACAAGAATTGGATTATATTGTGCTCACAATGATGAAAAACTACCCAATCGGTCCCACAGCACAACCACTGTTCTCACAGTTGCAAGAGGAATGTGACTGCCTCCTCACGGATAGACCATCCTGCCCTGAAGAGCTTGGGGCAGACATTACTCAGCCACATCTTCTGCATGCTTTCCGCAGTATGTTTCCAAACTATTTTAGTGGTGGTCCCAGAAATGAGACCTCCATTTCTCCCCTGAGGTAATTCAGGCTGGCAAATAACAGCAGCCCCCCAGTCACAGTGGGGAACCATCAAGAAGCAAGCAGTACTGATACAGCTTGGAAAATGTACCAGAACACAAGACATTCAAGATGTGCTAGACTATGCTGTAACACACTCTAAGCGGTAAGTGCAAGAGGTTCTCAAGAAAAGACACAAAAAGACACAATGCTCCTAGCAATGCACAGGCTATTGCACGCTGCCACACTTTAATTGTCCCCAGTTTGCACACTTTAGCAAAACCTAGGAGGCAAGTGGGCTCCATAACGATCACCAGTGACTGACATGCTTCTGCTGAGAAAGTGACCACCAGCATATTCCTCATGCAACACTCTTCCAGCCAGGGAGTGCTCAAAAAGACGCGACAGCATCTTGGGAAAGAAAGGACATGTGTAGAGGGCAGGAACTAACATGAGCATGCACGTGTGCTTCAACTGGAAACTGAACACCAGCTGAAACAACATCACCTCCCATCCACTGACACCCCTGGGCAGCACAGGAACTAAACGCAGCAGTGACCTGCGACTGACAGCCACACACATACATCCCCCACAGCCAAGCCAGACTGCAGGAAAAGTTGGAATTTTGATCATGCCTCGCTAGAGAAAAACATAATTAAAACTATTACACTTGGAAAACATCCAGCTCTATGAATCTGACAAAGACATTTATGATGATAAAAGAATAATAATGTCCAGTAAAATCCCTGTACATAAAAGCACTAAAAGAGTTTTATGGTTAGAAATCCAAAGGAAGAATACTTTAAACAAGTTAATGTGCAACTACTATAGAAAGGGAGTAGCATGATTTTTCCATTTCCAAAACTGATATTTAACTTCACAGCTATCTGTATCTTATCACACTTTCCCTGTCAGACTAAACATGTCTTGTTTTATTACAGAGCAACTTATCTCTCAGGATATTTTTGATGAAAATGAACTCTAGGCTTCAATAAAAACAGCCCAATGTCCTTTCTGTGATAGCTAATTTTTGACACTTCGATCCACTTTGCATTTCTATCCTTTGAAGGATGCCTAACTTGAGAAGGAATTCATAACACCATCCACCAACAGGGGTGCGTTACAGTAAGACATATTGACGTGCTTGCTCTTTTTATTGATCCATGCAGCAGGTTGTTATTTGAGGTAACGTTAGCAGAAATGTCACATTACTTAAAGAGAAAAAATTATTTCACAGTTTTTGGAAAAAAAACATTTGGCAGAATGCTGCCATCTGCACCAATATTTGAAAACCAAGCTATTCAAATATGTATAATTTACTTAATCTTATCAAGATATTTGAAAATTAGAGGCTTTTTATTACATTTTCCAAAGAAGCATCACTTTGCATACCGAGTATTATATCCATCTGGCAAACTGACACTTGAAACCGCCTTGCCTTTTCAAGTCCATACCACCTAGTTATATTGGGCTCTTCATACATACTGAGCGTATGACTTCTGAAAGCTGCTTTTGGGAAATCAGGGTAAGAGGAGACAAAAACTACAAAGATTGCTCAAATGATGACAATAAGAATTTTAAGTCTCTCAAAAATATGTATATTACTATTCTGTTGTGATGATTTCCTGCAATTTTTCCTGTTTATTTTAGAATTGGGCACAAGAGAACAGGTCAGAAGAACCTGAATAGGTTCAAAAGTTTCAAGAGGTTAAGAATTTCACAGCTGATTATGCTGAAAAACAGTTCCATTTTTGGATGAGCTGAAGCAGTAAGTGACACAAGATAATAACTTCCAACACTCATGCACTAGAGCCTGTTTGGGATTGCAGCCGTCAGAGCCCAGAAACTGGAGATGGAGACTGCAGCCGCTCATAGCTTATTTGAGGAAAACACCTTCTGCCACCCTGCCTCTGTCCCTCTCAGTGATCACCCTTGTTTTGAAGGGCTGTCTCTTGTTTCATGTACCTGCTGTTTAAGCTTGGGAAAGGTGGAATGAAGCCTCCGCAGGTTTTAACTAAGCAACATAGCTGCCCACTAAACTTCCTTGACAATAGCACTATACCCAACCACAATGCTTAAAGTACAAAAGGATTCTTTTCATTTTATCCTGAGCCCCCGATGAACAGCAGACCTGAAGCAAGCATCCAGGAAAGGGAGCAGCATGCAAAAAAGAAAAATCCTGGAATGATCCATTAACAGCACAGTCAAATAGGCTTTATTAGAGCATCCCTATGCTTTACAGTAATCGATCAGTGATAGATTCAGGGTAAGGCTCTGGAAAAAGGTAGCTGGAAAGTCCTTCTACACAGCTGGAAGTTTCTACTTCTACTTTCTACCAGCCCAGCAGACCTTTCTTATGTTTGCTAAGCTCTGGAAGACTATGAAGTATAGGCTTCAGTAGACTGTGCTGCTGTGTGTTCCAAGCTGCTGAGCAAACCATAGGAGGGGGACTGTGAAGCAGAAATGAGAAGAAAAAAAAAATTATCTCAAGCTGACTTAGCCATTTGCTCTAGAAAACCAGTAATTTTCCAGGAAAATATTCTACGCAGCTGAACCTTATCAAGAAGCTGGATGCGAACCATTCCTCAAAGGAATGCTCAATAATGAAAGATTAATGTGCACTTTACTTTAGGGGGTTTGAACATAAGACTATCTCCCACCTTCAAATCTACTTTTCTGAATTTCTTTGTGCACAGTATTTACAATGCCCACTTCTGTTCTTAAGGTAGCAGCAGAAAGAATATCTTCTTTGAGTAAACAGATTTGGACAGACAGCAGAAATCTGCCAAATATTGATTTTGTTAGGGCTGAGCTTAAAATTTCCATCTTGTTTTGGTTTCACACAGAATGAAATTTTACAAACTGGTTTGTAAAACAAATGTATTATTTTGTATTAAAACAAGTGAATTGTACTACTTCAAATAATAAATTGAAACATCCGTGATAGAACTGAGTATTTGAGAGCAGTAGAAATATATAAGGGTAAAACAGTACACTAGGAAAAATGTTGTGTCCTCAGACGTTCTGTCTGAACACATAAGGAAATACCTTTTTACTGTGATGATGTCAGAGCATGAAGCAGGTCACCCAGAGAAGCTGCGGAGTATCCATACTTGGAGATATTCAAAAGCTATCTGGCTGTGGCAGTGGGCATCCTGCTTTAGGTGCCTTTGCTTGAGCAGGGTGTTGGACCAGGTGACCTCAAGAGGTCCCTTCTAACCTCAGCCATTTTGTGCTTCTAAAATATTCCTCAAAATAAAGTCCCTTACTACCATCCAAAAAAGGTAGTCAATTTTTTATGATTCCTGGAATTAATGATGGCTAACATCAGATGTTCTTTGGTTCTCCTCAAAGAGATCAATCAGATCCTTCTGTGTTCTCACTGTTAACTGACCCAGGCAAGGTTACAGGCAGACACTCTGCCTGGCTGGCCCAGATGTGGTTACTGGTAGTATACAACAGCAGTCAGCCAACTGATCCAGAATGTTTTAGAATAAAAGTCTTTTCTTCAGTGGCATTTTCAGTCAAGTCTCTCCCCACTCTCTCCCTGTCTACCAGTTTTTACAAAGCTTATCTTAACACTACTGCATCTATGTTCTATCAAACTGGAAGAAACTATTTGTTGAATACAAGTTATAAGTGACGAAACTGACAATTCAATATATAAGCCCTTATTTGTGCTGGAAACCAAGCTAAAAACATGATACAAGGAATGCAGTTTTCTGCTGAATGATATTTGTGTAAAACATACTAAGCATCCAAGAATTACAGAAGAACCATTACCTGCTCGTAGTTCTCCGGTTGTCTAATGAGATCTGTTTCTGTGACAGAAAAATGTCCAAGGATCTGGTCCATATGACAGCCACTGGTGAATAAATGGATCTGGAAGAGATTAAATTAAAAGATATTTGTCAAGTACAAGGACCAGATCATTAACAACATCATTAGCTACCCTCTAACAGCTGTATAGATTGAAATGGTGATGTGAACCAGTGGTTACAAGCCCATTCCCAGTGGACAAGCACAAATGTAACTTCTACCACCAAAACAACAGACCATTTTAAAACAGCCTGCAGGAAGTGATGATCACACACCACAACCATCTCACAAAATGGTCCATCTGGTATTGCTACCAGAACCACATGCAGGAATTGCTACTGCTGCCGCCACAGTAAAACTGAAAGATTTCTCTCTTCATCCTGTCTTAGTGTGTTTTTCCTTACACTACACATGCTCTTGTGTGTAGCATGAAAGGAAAAAAACACGTACACAGATAGCAGAAGTCTTAACAGAGTAAAGGATACCCTCAGCACAATTTTTGATTTTTCCCTTTAAAGCAGAACACGCTACCTAGTTACAGTAAGTTTCTCTTTTGCTGCTATATATTGTTGCCTTTCTCTTACTGGGACCTTGTCCCAGCTGCGCTGGTGATGGTATCATCAATTACTTGGCGAAGAAGCTTCCCAAGTTAGTCAAGGGAACAATAAAAAGCAATTCCTCCTATTCAGAGCTGATCCCTTTGTTACTGTAATAACTGCAGCTGCCAAACAAGATAGCAGTGCACATTTGTCAGACAATCGCTCATATTTCATTAATACTTCTGCCAGAAGACAGAGAATGTTTCCTGCTTTTCTTCCTTTATTCTAATATGAACTTTATCATACACTTGGGTATTGACAACTATTTTAAAGTTGACAGGCACTGGGTAATTATCAAACCTTCCCTGAAACTTCAGAATATTTTAGCATTCCTTTCCCAAAACTCACTTCTGGTGACAACCATCTGTCACATGTGCAGAGCTATGTGAGTTTAAAAATAAAAGAGCACCTCCCCACACAATGTTCTTCCTTTCTACTTGCCACTCCTCTCCCTGCTGCATTCTTGTGTAACTCTGGCTGCCAAACCTTTGGGCCTCCAGCACCAGGGATGAATTTCAGCTCCTCTTCAAAAGTATGTTGCAGCAGCATCACCGGCTTAAGCTCAAAACAAATACTTTAAAGCTGTAACAACAGAGGAATAAGGTGTTCCCCTGAGACCCGACTGGATGGCTATTGGAATAATCCAGTATTTGTAACCGGAATAATCCAGTATTTGTATTTTTGCTTTTACAATCTGTTATTGAGAACTACAACGTACTGAAGATGAAAGAAGGCTTAGGAAGGGAGACAGTACGAAGGTAAAAGCAGGAGGTGAGAGGGTGAGAGACAGAGCACGTGTAGCTGTTGTGCACAGCACTGGGATGCACTGAGGAGGCGGCAGGTCCGATTTAACCTTACGCTAACCTTTGCAAGAGCACAGGCGCAGCCCCCCTCTGAGCACCACTTCTGGGGAGTTCCCAGTACAAATTCCTGAACGCCTTTGAGCTTAGCTACCCTGCAAGGGAGATCAGCTTGACTAATTCACCTAAGAGAAGATAAAAGGGGGGCTTGTTCATAGTTCAACACACACTTCCGCACGAGGAAAAACTTCTACTGCATTAAAGAATGCCTACTGAGATCTAATGGCAAATTCACTTTAGGAAAAAAATAAAGATTTTCAAACAAAATAGCTCAAGACAAAAAAAAGATATAATTAACCAATGTAGTAATTTACAGAGTAACATGATAGATTCTTCGTGCCAAGATACAGATGCGTCTAACAACTGCAGTTTAACTCACTCATAAATTACTGACAATGAGGTAATCACCCAGCACCAGTGTCTGCCCTCTGTTATTCAGAGATCAAGACTTTGTCCTTGTCCCTTTACTCTGTTACTCTTATATCAGATTATATCAGATATATAGATATAACTAATCCAATCCAGCATAATATACCTTATTTTATACTGTTTATCTTAGAGAAGGCGAAGAAACCACTCCATCATAGGAGGGATTTCCCATTGCCACTCTGCATTCTTACTGAAGGATTAAAACACTTCCTCTTACAGTTTCCAAGCTTATTACAACCATTATTGTAATTTTACCATGATCTGATACTGCCAATTATGTTAAACTCTTCTTCTACATCAAGACTTCCATTTAACATCATATGTTAAACTTATATTCATAGTCCACAATCAGACCTCCACCTGCTTAACAAAATTCATCTCTGAACCTGAACCAACCTTCCCCATTTTTCAGGTGCAATTTCTGTCCTAGTCTTCAGCAGACGGAGGACAGCTGAAAATACCCAAGGGAAATCCATCGGCTTTGCAAAAACTCACATGTTCCGCCATCTCTTTTCACATGCTGATTGTGGCACAGTGTGTTTAACAGGCCCAAAAAACAATGCCAGTTTTAAACTACACAGGTTCCTACCTGTTTTTCTGAAATTAAGCAAGGCTTCTCATTCACATTTTCTAAGGCAAAGTGGTAATTCAAAGCCTAACTAAAAACAGCTGCTCTCCCCTATGAATTCAAGAGGCATCAAAAGCCAGGCAGATAGATATTCCTCTGGCACTTGACAAAAAGAGGAAGAAACAGAACAGAAAGAACCAAGAGGTGTGCCTTAACACAATAATTTATCCTTCACACTTCCATATATTCGAAGGTATATCAGGTAAATATGTACCACTGAGAATTTCAAGGCAATTATAATGGTATTACTGTATTATACTTTCAAAGCAGGCCAACGTGTCCATGTTGAGAAGTCATTATAATGTTATTCAACAGCTCATAGCCTCAGGCTGCAAAATTCCTCAGCAACAGAGAAGTTAAGATTTCCCTGAGGAAGTTTTCCTTCTACAGCAGGATGCATGTAAGCTTCAACATGCCTTCTGGGAGCTGAAGTCACTGAAAAGCAGCTGAACAGAAGAACTAGCAAAGAGAAAAAGCCAGTCAGACCACCTAACTAGTAAGTCCCAACACATGACTGGCTGTAGCTCCAGAGGGGCCTCCCTCTTCAGTAACCTACACTGGTTACTGCAGAACTTCATTCCAGCAACATAGAGCGGCTGCAGGCAGGGCAGGGTAGATAGAGCCCCAGCAATCACTTTCAGTTATCATCTGTGTGCTTTAGAGAAGGAACAGCCATTAATCTTTGTCCGTATCCCTCTCATATTTCCCTCCTACTGCTCCCTTTCCCTAGGCAGTACAATACTATTTCATTAAGACCTGAGTCATCACTTCTAACCTGAAGGTGCAACTCCCTGATCACCAAAGCAATTCAGAATTTTTTCACAAAATCGTAGAAATGGAAAAGACCTTTGGAGGTCCTTAGTCCTGCCTCCTGCTCTAACAAGGACTATCACCAACATCAGTTTGTGGCTTTGTGTATGCAAGTCCTGGAAACCTCTGAGGATGGACACCATTCAGCATCTCTGGTGACCTGCTCCAATGCTACCCATCATCCCAAAGAAGCTTTTTCTAATATGCCTGAACCTTCCAAGTTATAATCAGTGGTCTCTTCCCCTTTGTCTCCTGGTACTGCTGAGAAGACCATGGATCTGTCTTTGTAACTATCCACCAAACAGCTGAAGGCAGCTATTAGGTGACCTCTTCTTCAGCCTCCTCTCCACCAGAGCAAACAAGCCCAACTCCCTCAATGTCTTCTTGGAGATCATGCCCAACTCAGCTAGTCTTTGACTTAACTTGGTAGCTTCTTGCTACAATTCTTACTTCCAGCAGCAGTATCCATACTTACAAAATACAGAGTGGAAAAGCAGTCATTTCTTGAATAAGAACATATTTTCCCAGTGCGATGCATTTTTCTCAAAACGCCCCAAATAGAGAATATGGTATTTTAGAGCCTGTGTGAGTCACAGAATAAGATCTGTGGAAGTGTCGCCACTACTTGGCAAAAATTATAGCTCATGATCAGCAGTAAATAAGACTGTTCTGCAGTTGGGATACATAACCTGTTAAGTTATTAAACAGAGCGAGTAAAAGCCATAATTATTACCATTTTGTAGAGAAAGCCCTCTGTAAATCTGTCAGCATAATTAAAAAGCATAACACTCATTAGCCTCTTGCATACTGTGTTTGTGGTTTATATGAGAAAACCAGCAGCTCATATAGAGGTCATATCAGGTCAGCTTAGCCTTCTAACATGTAGCAGACTAGTTTAAAAGTTTTAAAATTAATGCAGTAGCACAGCCAAATTTTCTCTATAAAGTCTCAGGAAATACCAATTATTGTTTATGCAGCTGTTAAATTGTGTAAGTATGTTATATTTTGTGTTACCATAAATGTTAACATCAATGTGGCACTGTAATGAAGTCCCTTTCAAAGTTACTTCTGCCTTTCCATTTTCCTGCTTTTAATTCAGACTAAAATATACATCAGAGCACTGCACTTTATTACAGCATTGAACAGAACTCCCACAGTTGCACGTATGTATTTGAGCATGCATAATATTGGTGTATGACCATATATTCAGGAGCTGGGCTCCAGTCTACGCTCCTATGTTCAATATTCATGATGGCAGCCCTCTACACGCACGGCAGAACACAGTCTGATCCTAAGAATCATTGCTAGCACCGCTTACTGCTTTCAGTTTAGTCCAGTGATGACGGTTGCAGAAGGCAGTAATGGCAGCTTTGGAAAACTGGATGAACAGAGAAATATCCTCCCCTTCTGCTTACTCTTCCCTAGAAATCGTGGTGCAGGGAACTGCAGCATAACTAACTTGTCTCTTACATTTGACTAACAGCCCTAACTTTAGCAACATTCTTCCTTGGATAGCCACAGGGGAAAAAGAAGTCCAAGTTTATTTCAAAGTACAATCCCCACAGGAGGTCATCATCTCCCTGTCAACAAGTTTAGCATGTTGCTCAATCAGCACATCTCTTCATCATTTCAGTGCCTGACCTGGACCATTGAGAGTATCTACATTCATACTCAAGGCGCCAGGTTCGACCTGCTGTTAATTCTTCCTTGGTCTCATTAACTGCCAGCTGAGGTATTGAAGCTGCCTAATGATTTGTTACTGCCAAGTGCTACATAAATCAGAGAACTGATAATGAGATATGGAGATATTTGCTTCACCTACTATAAAAATCAGCATACCTTAAATAGAGGTAGTTTATCAAGGGGAGAAGATGCCAATCATTTCATTTGAGTTTTATATTACTAAGACACCTCTTCCAACAGCATCACTGTCTGTAATCTCAGCGCAAAAGCCAAGGACTGCACCTGAATTTAGAGTGAATTGCTATCTTAGTTCCCAGATCAGGAAAGCACATTCACAGTGGGCAATGAGAAGCAAAGGGTTATTTTAGATGCTGCACACACAGCACCTGATTTTTCCCTAGGGCTGTCAATCAGACATCTTCCCTAGCAATCAATTCATGTAAAGAACAAAACGTAACCTCATTATAGTTTTCAGCATTGCTCTGTCAGATACGGGATTAAAACCAAGGCGGCATCTTCATTCAAACCCCTCTTGTTCTGATCCTGACAACTTTCTGATAAATGTTGGGTTTTGAGGGGAAATTTCTCAAAAGTGTTCTTAGTCTCAAAAGGTTTTCTGTGAAGATTCTGGGCACAATACCAAAAGGGTCCATACAAGTTACCTGAAGAGATATGAATGGAGAAAGGGGGCCTAGCAAAAACATTTCTGAATCACTTTTGGTACTACCTTTAGAACCGTCTTTTTAAAATTTGTCTCTGCAGGCACCACCATGATCAACTTTGTGACTGCAGGCTGTTTGCATCCTATGCAGACATGATGCTCCCAGATGTCTGTGATTTTCAGACAGGCATGTAAATATTATTTATAAATGTGAAGAGAACTGTAATCTTCGTAGTGTAAAGACTGCTACTGATTCCTCATTTAAAAGCAGGTAGATTTTGGGTTCTGCTTAGATGTTTTCTGGTACTTCAGAAAGGGAAACTGCATATTATTTTTACTTTCAACCTCCACGCTCAATATTTTGAATTCACATTTTCAATGAGTTTATATAGTTCTGAATCACCACTTCCGATCTGTGGAACCAGCATGCTCTGTCTTGCTTCTACTGGACCTTTTCTGAGAAAAATGGAGACACTATCTGGTTGCAGAAGTGACTAATGTGTCAACCTGCAAGAGAGACTTTTATACAACAATTATGACCTTATGAACACTGTACATACTTTATTTTCTCACAGTTCTGGCACCGCTGGAGAAAGGTAGGGGTACTTATATTTAGAGTAATTCACTCGTACCTACAGAAAATGCAGGAGTAGCAAACAAAAATAATTTGTACATTTAGCTCTAGCTGACAAGGCTTTTAAATAATAAACAATGTCATAGTGAGTTAGAAGAATCATTTACCTTGTGCAAAAGTTTGCATTGCTCTTGATGCTGAGCATGCAAACTCTGCCACTGGAACCTTAGCCTCCCATTTAACCACTGAAGGTATCGAACGTCTACTCTATCTTCTAGTTCATGTTCAGGTGCTATTTCAGTTGTGCTTTTCTGGCTGTTGAGCAGATCATCTTCGCACTAAAAGCAGAAGAGAATACCAAAATGTTTTGAGTTGGCTTCAACACTTTCAAATCATTCAGTAATGAGGAACATACAAGGCAAATAGGCCAAAAAGGAAAAAAACGCCCAAAAAAGGAAGTAAGTTTCAGCAGTAGAGAAAAAATGTTATATTTTAGAATACAGGACTGGGAACACCCTAAACAAGTACTGAAGCCTGGAAAAAATATCAGCTTCTCAGCGATGACGTGGTAAGCTGTCTTCTCTCCTGTCTTTAATTTTCCATACCCAGGAAGACCCAGTGTTCCTGACACAGCAAACATTTTCTTTACCCAGGTGGGGCTGTGTGTTGGGGGGGGAAATCACATTTTGTCTAGATTCTAATAAGTCAAAGAACATAAAAAACAGACTTAGCTCCTCCAAAGCGCTGCAAGCTGGTTTTGGTGACCCCATTTTGTAAATGCCTTATATAGGGACAAAATCGTGGGACCGTTCTTACTCATATTTTCTTTTCTCCACCCAGCATTTCTCTTCTTACAGGATAGACAAAAAGAAACAATCCTCCAGCTATGCATCCAGGAGTCCACAGAGGCACTCCCAGCTACAGCTGCACCACATATCTTGCCTTGTTGCCTTTCTCTAGAGTAATTTGGAAAGAAGGAAGAAAAGCTAAGAGTTTCCTTTCGTTCATCTTGTCCCACTTACCTTCTGCTGCAGAAAAAAAAAAATAGAAAAAAATAAAACACCAACCACCACCTTCAGCAAGACATTTCTGTCCTATCTCTTTCCCAAGGAACATGGGGGGGAATTCCACCTCCCCCAGCCTCTTGCACAAAGAGATCATTCACGTTTACAAAGAGATCTCTCTCCATTTTCAGCTAGGATTCCTGCAGATTGCAAATTAAAAACAAGTCATTCTGATGCCAATAATGTCACTTACAGTAAGGCTACCAACTTCATCCGGTCTATAGAAAGTGTACGTACAATAAACATAATTTCCAATTCTTTACTACAACATAAGTAGAAATAACACAGAACCGCGAAGGCCTGGTTATTCAGAACGTGTGTTCACCAGCTAAGAAAGTCTCCCAGTTGTTGAATTCTCAAGACATTTCTTTAAAGTGGAAATTTAGAAAGTCTACTTCAAATATGACTGTTTTCAAGAAAACACTTAAGCAGATATTTGGACCAATAGACCTTGATGGTATTTAAACATATGTGCTTCCCTGCTTCACAGGCTTCCAGGTTCAATAAAATCTTATAAAGATTCAGTTGGCAGGCAAACTTTGAATGTAATTCCAATTTGGATCCTAAACTAAAAATGCAAACTATAAAATGAAGAAAGTTTAGTCTTGCCTTAAATGCAGATTTCAGGAGAAGTATATCTACGACCATGATCAAATAACCCATTGATGCTTGTTTTAACCTAAATATCAGCTCAGCTGATAGGACCTCTAATATAACAGGTTTTCGTATTATTTATAAGTACAAAAATGCTGTTCTGGTCACATAACAAAACGTATCAAGATTACAAGTTTTTTCCCTTTGCTCTGTGGTTCAGATAAATACACGCTATAAATCACAGGGGCACAGGGTTGGTAAAGGGCTTTTCCTTTTAAAGGCACAGATTCATCCTTTTAAAAAAAAACAGACAGTATCTCCTTTGCGCCAACTGCAAAGTCACTCCTTTTCCTCAGACGCCTTCAGCCCCATCCCTCTAAATCAAAAGGCACAGTGTTCCAGGGCACTGCAGTCCTAGCCAAGTACCTTCATGGTTCAGATTGCCTTGCCCTCACCAGGAGGGGTTTCTGGACTACGAAACCATACAGATACGATTGCCAAGTTGTCCATAAACACAATGAGCCAAGCAATGGGATATTAGTCATTACAGCAGAGAAAACACATGTGTAAACAACATCAAAACACTTCACATAAATGGCCAGAAAGTGACAAGGCCAAAGACAGACCTGGGACTCCCAGATTAAAATCTGCATTTTCCATAATTTACAGTTCAATTCCAACTTTCCTGGTTGGAGGTTTCAGAACAGCACAAATACTGTTCTCCTGGGGATTCACTTCAGGAAGGAATGGCATTAGACTCGATTGCTCTGGCAGTACAGTGACAAACACCATGCAGAGCTAATTTTATTGTAGCAACCTGCCTTATTAATATTAAAATAAGGAAGCCAGCCAATGCATTTTTTAACAGGATCTCTCTATTATTTATTTCACAAACTGCACAAAAAATTTATTTTTGCTATGAAATACTTAGCCTAGCATAAAGTAAACAAGGTAAAAAAAAAAAAATCTTCATATTATACTGTGACCTCAATTTCTAGTCCCATCTTTACAATCTAAGACTATTTACTGTTCTCCCAGTGGGAGAAAAATCACTAAAATGCCAGACCAAGCTAGTACCTTTGCTTTAAATATCACTGTGAATTTATCTAATCTATACAGCAATATGGGTACACACCTACATTCACTTCTGAGATACAGAAGCGCATATTATTTAGTCAAAGTCACGAAGAGAGCTGCCAAGACAACTACCCAGGGCTCTCAATGGCCTCCTCACACTTGGAATGCTCCACATGAGCTCTGGAAGAGATCATTTCATAGCCACTTACCAGAAAAGCTTCTTACTTGTAAACTGTTTGCTGCAATTAATGTTTCTCTTTGATCTGTTTCAGAGAAGCGAAGCACATAGAGTCCAGCTACAGAATGGTGCCATAGGCTTGCAGTACCAAAGCCACATCAGCACATATCAACAGTCTCATTGTGGTGTCAGAGTCTTTTCCCATTACGCTGGCAATATCAGAGCTAGTCTTGTCAAACTGGATGATGTGGACTCGCCAGAGCACCTATGATTAGTGTAACTTAAGCAGAAGCTAGAATGAAGCCCCTCAATTCCCCTCCAGCTGTTACTCCCCCCAAACGAGCCTTTCTGTCCTAAAAGCTCAAAGTACTGCTGTTAAAAGATCTCAACATCCATTTATTGGCAAGACTCTGAAAAGCAAGCACAAGCCTGATGAAGGTGACATGCATATATTTACGTGAACTCTCTTCATGCCAATTCCTGAGCTATTACCCTGCCTGCACTTTGGCAGAACTTAAACCCACCTCTCCTGTGGTAAAAGATCCAAGCAAATAACTAGCCAAGCCCCATAATAAATACACATTCTAGGACACCACGTGTCACTACCCCAACTAAGGTAGCTCATAAACTGCAAAACCTACCCCAAGCTCATAAATACATTTCTGGCTTAGAGCTAAACACAGGTTATGTCCTAAGAGCACATATTCAAAATTTTTGCAAGGGAGCCTAGAGTTCAGCCTCAAACACCAAAAGAGTTTTGCCTTAAACATTTCTCCCCAGGCTATTTCAAGTCCAGTTGTTATGAAAAAAGATGCCAGATCATTCTCAAAATATGTGAATGGATTTGTTGTGGTTAGACAATGCAGGAAGTGCAAAAAAAGCCAACATAGTTCTCATGGCAGAAGTGCCCTGAGTCAGATTCACGAAACACACTGAACTGAAAAAAAGCCATTCAAGTACTTAGGGGAAAAAAAATAAGGGGTGGGAGAAAGGAGGGTGTGAAAAGAAGACATGGCGATATATCAATTGTCACTCACATTCTATACATTTGGGCAAACAACTTACATGCAACTTGCTTAGAGAGAAATTAAAGATCAAATTTGAAAATTTTAAAGCAGAAATTTTTCTTGCTTGAAATAAAAAGCAATCCCATGTTACTGGAAACCAGAGAGCAGTTCTATCAACAGTGGATGAAGATAAATTAAACAAGCACTTCAGCATATAAATAGTTTATCAAAGAACATAAGCATCCATGTGTTTGTAAACATGTGAGAAGGGAGCATTTTTTGCACTACTTGCTCCATTTGAGAATTTCATTGACCTGGCATGCAATTGACCTTGCTCTGTTCAATGCTTTGAATTAAACAAACTCTCAAAATTGTTTTAAAGCAAAATTCCTTGCAGATTCAGTGGTGATCTAGCAATATGCCACAAGCAATACTGCAAAGAAAACCCTTTGTGCAAATTCATCATGCTTCTATACTTTCTGTACTTTCCTAATTCATATAGGTATTTTAATGCTTATAAATTCTTACCTGAATAAATTTACTATGGCCTGTACACACAAAGGAAAAGGCCTATGCCGCCTGCATTGCTGTAAAAGCAAGGCGATGGCAGGGCTAGTTCCCCGAGAGATGCTCTTTTGTGACAAGGAGCTGCCACCTGTCGGTAAACGACAGACCCCCACCACTGCCGGCTCAGCCCTGGTGCGGTGGCTTTTCCCCAGACATCTTCCAAATCCCTCCAAGGACAGCTCTCTGCATCCGTATCTGGACAGCCAGCAAGCAGCTTGCTGCTCTTCCCATGGAGAAGCAACCCCTATTGGACATGGACATACGCACTAAGTCAACTCCCTGACATTAATCCTTCGGCAGAGTGAAATAAAGCACCTGCCAGTTAAAACCACTAACACACTACTCATTTTCACATGAGTTAATCTGGGTCTAGACAGAAACTATTTACTCTCAGGTGCTACTCAGATGTTAACTACACTAGACACACAGCCCGGTATCACAAAGGTGGGAAGGAGCATTACCTAGATCCCTGGCTGCAGGACGCGGGGAAGGCAAAGCAATCACATAAATCAAGCTAATAAAGTGCTTCTGTAGCTTTTACCGAGTGCTCATTCTGAACCGCTCATAATTCAGACAACGGTTTTGATGTGACAATAACATATGTTAACCTGTGTAATTACCGATCTTTAAACAGAGTATAATTTTTTACAAAATTAAACACCATAGCCAGAAATAATAGTATCAGACATGCTGTCCTAATTAATACAGCCATATATCTATCTGCAGGAGGGGAAAATGTGAAAAGGAACAATTTGAACAGATGAATGTGAAAGGGACAACACTATTTTCATTAACAGCACCATCAACAACACTAATTGGATTTCCTCCTAGACAAGGTAGGATCCAGATTAGATGTTTGCATGGAAAGATAGATGGTGTCAGAACCCACTCCCACATGTCACACAACCCAATTAAATACCCAGAAATTTGCACAAAAGAATGTGTTTCCACAAACATAAGTGCTTACAACATAGAAGTTATGCTCACAGCGTCTTCAGCAATTAAAAAAAAAAAAAAGTAAAATGTTATGTTTCCGCAAGGCCTTTTAGCTTTTAAATTTCAATGCCTTTTGCAAAAATTACTACTCACAACAGCACTCCCAAGAGCTCTGCTAGTATCTGATTGGCAAAGAGTGAATAACAGAAAGTGCTGAGGGAAGACAGAGAATGCAAACGCAGCTCCTGCCCATCCCTGCCTTGTTCCAAGGAGCCTGGTTGGCAGAGGCCACAGGCCTGAGGCACTAGAGCCAGTCAGTCCCTTATCCCATCCCTCCTCACTCACTCAGGAGGTTACTTAAGAGCTCTGCAACAGCACAAAAGCACGATGCCTTTAACAGAGCACAGCAGCGTTGCTTAATCTTTGGAGCTGCAAGGCCGAGGGTATCACATTTAAAATAACATTTAAATCCCAAAGCTCACTGCATCATGTATTCAGACCAAATATACTAAAACAAACACGTGGCGGGGCAGACCTTAACTCACAGAGCACAGCATTTTGCAGGGCTCAAGAAATGCCCATCTAGCTAGTGCCTTGCACTGCACTTCCTCTGCCCACAGCTGTGGCTCTGCTTGCCCACCTCCACTTTGCTCCACCGGGGCAAGTTGCTGGAGAGGGGGCAACCAGTGAAGACGGAGAGATGCAGCATGCTGTATCAGCAGCAAATCTGGAGGAAAGAGGCCAACTGGAGAAGCAACAGCATCTGCCCAGCAGGGGAGGAGAGGCTGAGCACTGCCACATGTAGAAGGCCTGCCATGCCCTGCTCTGCATGCTCCTTTTGTCCTCCTAAGGAGAAAGTGCTTTATTTCAAAAGATCCTCCACTGGGAGTTAAACCCTGATCGCTTGAAGAGGGACGTCAAAAGCAGAGAATGTTTCCATTTTTATCAGAAGACGATAGAGTAAAGATAGATCAGCTGGTGCCAAAGGTACCGAGTGCTCCCGCCACTGGAGGGCAGGAGAGGCAATAAAACATATCAAAAATCCCCCGGCTTCCCCAAAGGGCAGGAAGGTGCTCCCTAAAGAGGATTTCAGCAGAGTATCAGTGTGACCAGGCTGAGCCTTCCCATTAGCACACCAGTCTTCCTCTTCCTCTCCTCATCTGAAAGCTCACGCTTGAGCCTGTTGGCAGAACC
This sequence comes from Gallinago undulata, assembly GCA_026546715.1. Lineage (NCBI taxonomy): Eukaryota > Metazoa > Chordata > Aves > Charadriiformes > Scolopacidae > Gallinago > Gallinago undulata. The sequence continues at coordinate 4,767,086 of JAOTQQ010000004.1, read as the reverse complement.
CCATCCAGAACACATCAGCTGTAACGTCAGGTTCAAGAAACTTTGTGTTTATTTGAAATTCAGATATTACCAGAGAAACAGCAGATTCAATAAATTATAAGCCTGATTATTTCAGATTCCTCTTTTAGAGCATTTTACCTTGACATGCTGTCTAAAAAAAAAAAAACAAAATCAACACAAGAAAAACCTCTTAAAAGCGCATTCCCTGTGGCAGGCAAAAATAAATGCTATTAACCCCACATTTAACAGTGCACTAACCACAGGAAATTATTTTTCATTGGGAAAAAGGTTCTATGACAAGTCTGAAGCACGGAATTAAAAGAAAAAAAAACAAAACCACAAAAGATCAAAAGGAATAGCATGTACATATGCACATGCAGAACAACAGGGAGACAATTTGAGCTGTCATCTGTAACTTTTGCTTTAACACACAGAGAAAGTGCATTTCAAATGTCCCAACTGAAAAGTGCTCCAGACTTCTTATCTGGCAAAAAAGTACTCCTAATTTAATCACCTCCAACCACAAAATATGTTTAAGCCTATAGGCAACACCAGTAACTAAAGACAAAAATTACCACTTCAGAGTTCAATAGTTACGTATTCTGGAAGTGACTTCTAGAAAGTACAAAAGGCAGAAAAGCAACAGTAAAGCATTTTTTTCTCCCTTAGTTTCTGGTAGAAGCCTTTACAGGGTGGGTAGCAGTGCAAGCAGAGGGCGATAGCCTTGTCAGGCACACAGGAGCCCAGCAAGCTGCAAAGCTGGGGCCCTGGTGCTCCCCCAGCAGAGGTGGCGTGGAGAGGGGTGCAGCGCTCCCCAAAAACATCAGGCTGCCACAAGCAAAGCAGCACTACTCACTGCCAAAATTAGGCAAAGGAAATCCTGCAGGACAAACTTCAGGGATCCTGTGCCCTCTGCTTCAGGGACAGCTTGTAAAAAAGTGTTCCTCAGCAGCTACTGAGTACAGCATCAACAGCAGCAAAAAAGGGCAAAAAGATAAATAGCAAGAGTTAGCAGGAAGACAGGAGGACAAAGAGAATAGAAGTGTAAGCACAGGGAACACAGGAGGGAAACCAAAAAATGAAAGCTGACAGACTAATACAGCCCATAAAGATCTGAAAAGTAATTATGTTTCTGAGTCAGAATCAATAGGTTAATAAAATTCTGTCCTCCACCCCCACTGGAATAGGTGAAGAAAAAACCCAGAAAATTTATGTTTACTGACACTAGTGCCTAAGTTTTCCTGGTTTTCTTCTGGGGGGAAGATCAAGCTTGGCTGCTATGTTAACACTTTCCTCTAATAACAGGGTTTATGGAACAGCAGTGACGGTCAAGATTTCTGTAAGAGAAAGACATTTCAAGAACAAAATTAGACTAAGCATAAGCCTTACACTATACTGGAAATAGCCAGTGAGTGAAGCTAGACCATGACAAACAAAAGATTAATGAATTTGCAAGCCTAAGAGTCAGAAGGAATGTTTAGTTTCATTTTTCCCCACCAGAAGTAATTAAACCGAGTTCACTTTGGCATGCTAGACAGACACGCATGAATTCCAACTATAATAGCCATAATAGCTCTATTTGTTGATTACTATAAATTCCCCAAAGGGGAGGGGCATCCAGTTTCACTCAGAGGGCAAGAAGCAGGCAGAAGGAATTAGTGGAACCAAGAACCAGTGTTTGTACAACATATCCTGGTGATAATGAGGGATATAACATCACTACCACCATCTAAAAAACTCAACAGCCTCCACACATAATTAAATTATGGGTCACAGATAGATTAATTGCAGCTCCAGAAATAATACCAGTACAGGCAGTATTCCTCCCTGGAAACAGAGAGGATACACTCTCACAGAGTGCTGCTGCTATCTGCACCAACCATCATAGATTTGAAGAAAGCTGTGATGGTACCACTAAAATTTAAAAAGCAAGGCAAAAATAATTAAGTCAAATACTGAATGTGCTAAAAAGGCAGGTTTATATCAAGCAATTATCTGCTTCTCTGAGAGAGAGAGAGAGAATGTAAGAACTCCCCAGGTCTGCCTTACAGATTCAGTGAAATACAGTGTTTCACCCACTGGTTTTCAGACGTGTTTTGTACTCCAGGATTTTCATGTGTAAATAGGAATCAATGAATGGCACTTGAGAATAATCTGCCTGTACATGATCACCAAAACAAGAGACAGTGTTAAAACGGACATCACATCAGTGCATATTGGAGACAGAAATCCACAAGGTGTGTAAAAAGCCTTTGAAGAAAACGTCCATCAATTAATCGCCCAGTGCTTTAAGGCAATAACAACAGGCAAGAATTCCCAAGTAGACACTTTGTGAATCGATGTGAACCTCCAATTCAGGTTGTACTTAAGTCTTTATACATGTAATAGAATTAGTGATTACTAAAGGTTTGAACTTTAACTTACTGCCTCTGGAGTCACCACCTACTGACAGACCAGCACAATAAATTCAGAGAGGGGACAGGCACTACAGCAGCCAGGTACTAGAATTCGACATTCACCATCGATCCCCTCTTCCCTCTCCTGTTTCTCCTGCTCAGCAACATGGGCTACAGTCAGTTCTTTTTAACTGTCACACCCCTCAGTTCATAAAGTCCATATACTGGAAAAGAACCACAGATGGAAGCCTTGAGAGGGCAGTGGATCCTTTAGTCCTGTTTGTTGGGGCATCCTGTACCAGGCAGGCAGTGCCTTTCCAAAAAAAAAAAAAAAAAAACCACAACCACCAAACTGGAGGCAGCCTGAGACCTTTTCCTACCTAACACACAAATGCAGACAACCCATATAAGCATTCTAGGCTACTAACCATACTCATTCTTTTAATTATGTTAGCCACATTAAGCACTACCTCCCTACCACCTTCACCCTTTCATCATGCTTTTACCACTGTTTAGTTTATAATTTTAGGAATCACTTAACTTTTTATTCTCAAGATGTAAGAACATGTAAAATTAAGCTTGTGGAAGCCTTCCCCGGCTCAGCATCTTAAGATTATGAATTCCTTGCAGCGGCTGAGCTCCATGTCCATCATGTGTCATGAATACCCTTGTCCCTCTATAAATAACCAGCCTGAAATCCTTTAGAGCTGATGGAAGTGTTCAAATTGCAGGAGAAGAAAACTGTTGCTAAGGAACTGCAAAGAAGAAAAGGCCAGAAAGTGGTAATCTAAAATGAAATGAAAGGAATTAATTTAATTGGCCCTTGATATGTTGGGTATTTGGCATATTATCAGCAATTTAGCAGGCTGTAGGCTTTGTTTCAAACTTAGGCTGAAAGAATAGTCAGAACGCAACTGCACCCTTAATTTAGGGATTAGCTGCATTCTCTCATATTCATACTACAGATCCTGTCCAATTTTCCATCAAAATTTTAAAAGCAAACCACATGAATATCAGTTTGAACAACAGTTAAGCCTACAGTTCTGGAGAATCCATTTTTTTTAGATGAAGACAAAGGGTAAGGATTTTCCTCACATTTATTCTCACTAGTAGACCAACAGATGTGCTTTGCCAGTAAGCACTGGCTTTCATGCTTTGCTGATTTTGGCAAAGATGTCAGCAATGCACTAAACCAAATACTATTTCATGGATTTTTGTTTTGTAACATTTTCATTTCAGGAAAATATTTTCAACTGTTTATAATCCTTTGAAAAAAAAAAAGAAAAAAAAAGACTTCATGCAGTGGAAGGTTTTAAGTCTTCCTTAGCTGTGAATTTCAGTTGTTTGAAAGAGCATTTCCTTTTCATTCTTCTTTTTTTGAGACAGATCTTTCTCAAGTGAAGCTTTTTTCCTCTTTTACCTTTTTCATTCAATTTACTTAAATAGAAGAGAGTTAGGACTGGCATGTTAGATCTCTGGCATGTTTAGCAACGCTTTTACAGTTTGTTACACATCTTCCAACACTTCAGCTTAAGTATCACAAATGCCTGGTATTTAACATTCCCATAGTTAAAATTCCAGCACTTCAATTGTTCAAGTTGTACTTCAACTCACAAGATGTCAGGTATCAAACTGACTCCCTTGTCTTCTTCCTTTCTTACTAGGATTTTAGGGGCTATATTGTTGAAAGCACTCTGACTGATGAGAAGACTGCCACACCAAGGTACCCCATAAAATAACAATAGCTACCAAGTAACAATATATAACAGTAAGAAAACTATCATACTTCTATGCAACAAACAACTGGCTTTCATGAGTGATTTACAAGGAACTGATGACTTAATCAAAATGAGGTGCGACCCACCTGCCTTCTCCTTCACACTCACCATTACCTCCTTAACTGTGCACTCATAAATCTTAATTTGGTTAGGTCTTACTGGTTGAATTGCTTGGTTTTATAACGCCTAGTTGATCAAATAAAAGACAAGACCTCTCCCTCACAATTCTGTTTACCTTTCTTGTGATGCAGAACCACAAAACACACTATTTACAGGTTCTCCACTATTACTACATTCTGTCATTTTTCCCATGAACATTATTTTTATTGGAGTATGAAAACTTGCTAGATGAACACCAAATAAGAAATGTTGCTGTTAATACAAGGAGCTTCACATACATACGCTAACTCCAAGTCTCGGTCTATAAAATTTTTGTCCGGCCTATTAAAAAAAATAAAATCCAGATCTGTAAACTTTACCAAGCACTGTTTGGGACTACTATTGGATAAAAACATGAAATATGTATTCCGTGCTTTTTTAAGAAACACAAGTAGAGGCGGCTAGAATTGCAGCAAAAAGCACAGCAATAATTTTCTTAGTGTGCCTCTGTGTGGCCATAAGAGATAACATTGTATTACCATGGTTCTTTCATTTCTTTTTTTTGGCAAATGCAAAACTTAAGGCCTTCAGAGAAAATAACATAGGCCCTGTCCCATTTCCTGAATTCATGTTGCTGCTACACTTCACTCATCGCTCTTTTGTAATAGAAATTAAGGACACAACAAATAATCTGCTATCACACAAACAAAACAAAAAAAAAAAACCCACAATAAAAAGCCAAAACACACAACCAAGAAAGAGAAGTTCAAAGTCAAAAGTCCTCCAGAAGTGTGTTTTCCCTAAAGTCTCATAGCAGCCTTCACATCACCAGAGGGCACACACTTGTGCTCCCTGTTCTGTGCAGCACACAACTGCAGCATAATAAGAGCAGCCTGTTTGCTCAAAATACTGCTAATGATGTTGTTACAAAGGTGACTCTCCCCTTGGAGCTGCGTTCCATTTTTACAAGTGTTTTCCATCCAAAGACCCTGTATCTATATCAGAGTTTTCCAAACTCTCACTTTCCTGCTTTGATATTCTCTAGAAAATTCCTGGAAAACCAGGCAGCCTACATTCTAGGGGAGCACATATACATGACTACAAGAATCACAAGGTCTTAGACATTACAAAATATCAGGACATAAGGTTTCTGGCCTACAGTGTCCTTTGCCAAAATCGGAGACAATTCTGGGAGCCTGAAATTTTGAGCCAAACTAACCAGTAATTAATGTCTGACCAGGCAAAAATAACTTAAAACTCACAACCATCTAGAGAGAACTCAGCGACACTAACACATTGCACTGATCAGTTGAAATTCAGCCTACATTATCTGTTGTGTTAAGAGCAGGGACAGTTTATTTGCAACAAACAAGATACATACATGGAAAAAACACCATTTTCTCTCCTAAGCTTCTCTGGGCTCCAGAGCAATTGTTTATACATGTGTATGCAGTCTTAAATGTAAGGAAAGGATTTTAAAAGCAGTACTACCAAACTGTAGACTGTATTTTTCTGGGCTTTTTTGCCTTATTTTTTTTTCTTTTATCAAATACATATATTGCAGCTAAAGCAGACATACAGCTATCCTTACCTTACTTCAGAGCAGCCTTCCTATGTGCTAACATCCTTTTATTGATGGAAACAACCATATACCCCACTGTGCTCTGAAGGAGGCTACAAGGTCACTAGTAACCCCAACAGCAGTAGCTGCCATTTGATGTTTTTTAAAAAGTACTATTTGCCTCAGGATTACTTGCTCTACCCAATGTCAACATAGCCAGCATTCACAGAAAACCTGTTTGCCTACACTGTAGCACCACCCATGCTGCAGTCTGGAAGCACAAAACTCAGAAGCACAGATCAGATTCATTTACTTGCACTCCTTCACACTGATCTCACCTACACTGGTAATAAAAAGCAGGGAATTCAGGCAGGGGTGGGAGTTTGAGAAAGAAGAGGAACCCAGATCACCTGCACACAGAAAATTTAGAGAAGGGAAAGTATACCAGTTCCAGATGTTGGCCCCTTTAAGTTTTTTTTAAAACTGAAGTAAAGCATTTATTTGTAAAGATCCCAAGATACAACACATTACACATCAGCAGTAACACAGCTGCTGTCACAGAACATTACTTCTGGACAGATAAAGTGGAAGGACACAAACGTGCTTACCGTGCACACAGAGGTTTCATCTCCAGTCTTTACTCTGTTCCGAGCCAAAAGCTGCTCCAAGAGGCTGATTCTGTGCAGCAGCCAGGAAAATGCCAGCAGCAGCTCCCGACTACCCGCTGAGCCGTCCGAGGGGAGCCGATAGACTTCTGGCCTGCCATAGCCATGGTACCACAACGCTGATTTTACAAACCTAATTTGGTTATCTGAAAAGAAGAAAACAATTAATAATAATACACTGCACTACTCAGTGCATTTACCCATTCAGTTCTGGAAACTGCTGTCTCCACTGAGAGTAAGACTTTTAATCAAGCTTAAGATTAGTGGAGGACAGTGGAGACTACAGTCTTTATCAACAACCAATAAAGGGCAGGAGGTAAAGGGTAAAAGCCTTCCTTAATGCTGCCCCATTCTGATCTACAGAAACTACTGCTAAAGGAAGAGTACTGGGGATTGGAACTAGATGATCTTCAAGGTCTCTTCCAACCCAAACAATTCTGTGATTCTATGAAAAGAAGAAATTTCAAAGTTGAGATCAAGACCAGTAATGGCCTCCGGAAGATTAACAAAGGCGAAAAAAGGTAAATAGCTGTCACCACTATAACAGGACTCCAATTCACCTATTCATTTTTTATGAGCCACCAAGCATGCTATGAATTAGTAAACATGAGTCACTTTACTCCTGAATGAAACTGGAATTTAGAGATAGGAGTTTTACAGCCTGCTGCAAATCTCTGAGCACCAGTGAGCAGGCAGAGATAATGGCAGTACTCCACACTGCATACCAGACCACATGGACTATTTAATTCTCAGGAATGCTCTGATCCATATTCCTTCACACCAGCAAATGTTATTTGACAGCTACAAGACAGGCACTACAGAGCCATAAAATGTTGAGGAAACACACAGAAAATTAAGTAAGCTTCAGCTCTGTACTAAGCCAAAACTATAATAAAGAACATAAAACTGTATATAAAACTATATAAACTATATATAAAATTAAGTCAAAACTATAATAAAGAACATAATTAGGGGGCACAGTGATAAACAATACATACTGGGGAAAAAACAACAGTTGTTTTAAAAGGAAGTCCTGCTCAAAAAGCTACTGGAGTTCTCCAAAGGCAACAACAAGCAAGCGATTAAGGAAAATTGAACCAACACAGGACAGTTAGAATCCCAGTGGGATTCAACTGGCACAAAGAAACCAAGCCACTGTGGTGGAGGGAGAGGGAAGACCCTTGAATCAATGACAAGTGCATAGCAGACAAGAACCAGAGTGTAGGAACAAATGGTGGTTTCACATGAGGGCTCTGTGCTAAGCAGTTGCCGTTCAACCAACTCAAAATGACACACAATGTGATAGTGACAGAAAATTTGGTGTCGATATGATATTACTCAGTAGTAAGGAACGCAGGCAGATCATGAAGGATTGCAGAACCAAATGAGCCCAAGCTTTAAAATGACAGCTAAAATTCTTTCTAGAAAAAGTGAAAAATGATGCACACAAGGGAAAAAACAATCCTGACTTCAGTGACATCGCAACGGGCTTGGAGCTGACCACTGGGCTCAGGAACACAATCTGAGATCACAAGATTTTCCAGGACAATATCACACTTCGTTCTTATATGCAGCCAAAAACAAGCAATGTGAGAAACCTAGAAACAAAACTAAAAGGATCACAGGGAACAACATTATATTGTTGTCTATATCCACTGTGACCCCACATCTCAAATTCACAGTGTCATTTTATTTCTTCAGTCTCAAAAAGGCTACAGAAGACTTGGATAAAAAACAAACGACAAGTACAATCACAAGAACAGAACAGCTTCGTTGTAAGAACTGATGACGTAGGCCAAGAAGATGACTGAGAATGGATATGCCAAAACTGTTTAAAACCATAAGTGCTGTGGAATGGGTGAATAGGGAATAATTTCTTTGCACAATATTCAATACAAGAACTTGGAGCCTCCAAATTTAGCAAGCATGTGAGTCAAAACAAGTTAAAGAAATGTTCTTCACGCATACAGCAAAGCTCTATAATTTCTGGCCATGGGACCCCATGGGGGTCACACAGGATCAACGAGGATTTACAGAAAAGGAGTTTATGGAAACTTACGAAATACAAAGAAATCCTCTCTGGTTTGGAAGTCTGAGATGTAAATCACTGGAGGCTGAAAGAATAGCCCCCTGAAAGCATCCTTCCACATTTGCTCTTTCCTTTCCCCTGGGCATCCATTTTGACAGCTGCCACTACTAGATGAAGCTAGAGGAACCTTCAGTTTGATCCAGCTTAGGGATTCTTACAAAGGAAGGAAAAAAGCTGTTCCCCTTTTTCAGTGTAATGCTTCGGTATCTCTTGTACAGTTTCATAAAAAAGGTACACTCTCACACACATAAAAAAACCCAGGAAGTACAAACCTTGTACAATCAGGGATTGTCACTGCTGTCCTTAATTAACGTACCAACTCATCACATTACACACTCATTTACCTCCTCCTTGCCACTTGTGGCAAACACATCCCTTAGCATTTACACATGCTGTAATCTTTCTTTGTCTGGCACTGACCGCCGCAGCTCAAAAACCACATAATGACCAACTTCAAAACAAGAAGAAAAAAAAACAAGAAAAAAAATCCTATTGCTTTCAAAATGAATTTGTTAATTACAAGAGACTCTCTCACAGTGAAGAGTGGTTGATTTAACTTGATTTGCAAAATGAGGCATATCCGCCAGAAGTAATACAAAACCAAGACACAGGGAGGAGCTGTAAGCTGACCTACAATAGTAATCCTGTAGGAGCAGTACATCGCTACAGCTCTGCTGAGGCTGGAAGGAGCTGGTAGTGGTAGAGAGCCATCAAGCCCTTTGCGCCTTGACAAACCAGAGGAAGGTATATTGTTTGCACTGTCTGACCAACTTTAGGGTTTGGGGAGACAAGACTGCTGATCCCTAAGGAGATATGCCTACTTCCTCAGTCCAAATACACAGCTGAAAACCGTTATACAGACGTATTATACACATCTTCGGCAGCGGGAGCAGGAATACGTGATTGGCCACGTGACAGGTACAAATGAATTCCTGACAAAGACATTAACCATGACTAAAGAACAAAAAAACAAGATCAAGAGCATGATTAAGCAGGTGACACAACAGTGCAGAGCTACTAATTTTTTGGAGAACTAGTGTTTTGTATAACAGAGCTTCTGCAGAAGCACATGACATCTGGACAATTGGACCCAGCTTGTTTCTGCATTACAGACACAAAAAGGAAAATAAAACACCTACATCACTCTATTTGCTTTTTTTGCAGAACCTGTGAATGTAAAAACAAGCAGCTTCCTTTTATGATGCTAGGGTGGCAGAAACACATATTGTTTGCTAAAATCTTGCTGCAGATATGCACTCCGATCCCTCATGCACAGGGGGAGCACTCAAGAATTAAAGATTTTATCCTGAACATTCTCACATGAGCTAGGTTTTCATGTTGCCCTTTCCTTCTCTTTGTGTATTTGTCAAGAAAGGAACAGGTAAAAGCAGAACTACTCTAAAAGGAAGGAAGATCAGTACATACTTTCCTCCTTTTTCAAAGCAAACAAGCATCACATGCTGCCATCTGCAGTTCAGGGAGCTCCTCAAGAAATCACACATCAAAGAGAAGGAATAGAGAGCAAGCCAGGTGGTTTGTTTTTTTTTCCTTTATCACCATTTCCCTGCTCTGAAATACCACTCGGGACCAGATCCACCAAGGCACTTCACCACCTAAATTTCTGTGTTGCTTTGGTCCTTTATCTCCCTCTATTTCATCGCTCCCTCTGCAACACATTGCCCTCACATGGGAGGGGATGACTGGTGAGAGTATCAGGCAGGAATTGTGGTCAAAGGCTCAAAGAGCCTTTCTAGGACCTTAGAGAAGCCATTTAATTTTCCTCATATCTAAAGTGCTCTGTTTACAAGGAAACGGTACTCAGACAAATCGCAGTAGAGACTATAGAGGTACCCAAGACCAAGATGGAGTCCTCCCTAACATGCAGCTGAGAAAGAAGAAAAACGCTCACTCATATAGCAGATAACACCAGTCACTCAAGCACCTTCTCTTTGACAACATCTTCTTAAGGCATTTCATCAGGATTAGGCAATTTATAGACAGAGAGACTCTCACAGTCCTTCCAGTAATCCCCTTCTGCATGCACATTATTTATAAAAGCCCATTCAGTAAGACCAAGTTGTGGATGAACCTTAGGATTCAGCTCTCCTAAAACTATACTCAAGCTGTGCTCTTCCACTTTATGAATCCTGCAGAATATTTTCAGTGAATTACAACATGGTATTCAAATAAGGGTTATGCATTCACCTGGCAGGCTAAGATGGAAAGAAACTAAATCAAGTACAAGAATAGACACAGATACATTACTTCACGCACTCAGGCAAGAAACACCTGCATAGATAGTGGTGTTATGGGAAACTACTGCTGCAGAAGAACACTTTCTGCTTCATTTGTCAAACAAACAAAAATATATTGCAGCTCCAGTCCTCTTTCCCGTACTATAAAAAAAAATGAATTGTGACTCCAGAAAAGAAACATTTCTTCCAACTATCTAAACATATATTTAACTGCTACCTGCTCTGGTTGCTATGTACTTAACCAAGTCTATCAGCGCTCAGCCTCAGTGAAGAAAGAGCAACATGAAACCACTAATCATGACTTCATCAGTAAGGTTATGCCCAGAGTACTATTGAGCTTACTTTGACTCGAACTCCACTGACGCGAGACCCACTGTTCTGACATGTTGAAGGGGCTGGAGTGTATTGATGGCTTCCCACCAAAGTTTACAGTAAGTGGTTTTTTATTGCATGAAGAAAAAATTCTTCCAAAATGAGAAACCAAAAAGAGTCATTTGCAGCATTTTATAACCACTGACTGGCAGGTTTCAGTGTGGTTTCTGGTTTCTTTACACAAGAACGCAATAGTTCCTATATTTTAAAACATCTAATTGTGCAGTTTTATATGTGAATTTTTGAATATTCTATTTGCTGTTGGCTCAGCAATAGAATACATCAACCACTTAAAAACATGATGCAGAAAGTTTTTCTAAACAATATCACATCACAACCATAACAAGGGCAAGACTAGTAGCTGCTCTAGTCAAAGCAAATTTAATCTCCTCTAAAATTCACCTACAGAACAAGATCAGGTCAAAAACTGACTAAAACTACTAACTTGAAACAGAAATACACACTGGGGTGTAACTTCGAAAGTCACTCAATAAAAAGTATTTCCCAGATCAAAGACAAATTTTCTGGGAAAATCTGTCCTTTTCCATGGGCAAAATCTGTAAGAGCATTCTGTCATTGTGATGCACTGCCACCTTCTAGCACCTCACAACTGCAAATGGCCCAACATCTGGAATACAATCCTCAAGGCGTAGGTCTCACTCTAAATAGTGAGAAGAAATGTTGTGACCTCAACACTACACCCAGACTACAGGCCAAAACACAACTGTTTCCTCTGGAAGAACTTTTAGCCTAAAAAAAGGAAGGGTACAAGACCATTTGATTATAGGTTCCCTTTTCCAGAAAGGTGTTCCTATGCCTGCGCACACTGTAACCCTCATACTGAAGGTGTCTTCCCAGCCTTCCTCTGGGATTTGGCAACTGCTGCTCTCCTTGTTTTAGCTAAGATAATTAAGAGGCTCTACTAAAACAGCAAAGAAAGTAATTCCTGATCCATGGACTAAAGCACTAGACATGAATTAAAGGTATCCATTTCAATTCTTTGTGGTGCTACAGGATCCTGTGCAAACCTGAGAAAGTTATTTAGTCCCTATGCCCAAGGCTTCCACTTCATTTCCATGAAATAAATACATGAAAGACCGTAAGTGATTCAGAGCAGGGACAGAGAAGAAAGGCAGTAAAATATTGATTGCATTTCACAGCAGACAACTCATTGGCTTGGCCAAGGAAAGGCAATTCATGTAATTTGAAAAACCGAATGGCTATCCAGTCTGAGTTTCAGCTTTAATCTCTGTGTTAAGACTAAACAAGTTTTTTAAGAAACAGCTCAACAGTTCTGAGCCCCACATTCCTACCTTGCAATCTACCAGCAGAGGCTGGGTTTGCTCTCTCTGGAGACAGCAACCTGCCACATACACATGCAAATCCTGTTTCCAAATGCTACAAGTAGTTAGTGTGGGAGCAGCCACGATTCAATGAGGTCAAACTTGTGCAGGACCACCTCAAAGCAGCTGTAGGACACAGCCAATAAATTGAGTTACCATACACAGCAGATCGTGGATGAGTAGAAAAGCAAAAATAGCCAGATGAAAAATAGCAGTCCTGTGACTAACACAGAACCATACTGATTTCCTGCTGAGCTACCAAGAAAACTATGCTGGTTTTGCTCCACACTCCTTGAGATATCTCATCCACAATGCATAGCCGTTTTTAACTCCCTTTAAAGAGCAATCCGATTCCCAGCTCTTCAGGGGCTAAACCAATGTTGCTCATGTTTTTTTGCTTTCAATAGCCAAAGTGGATTTAAAGTGGATTTGGTCTGAGGAGACCTCTACTCATCACAGACAATCCCATTCTCAAAAATTTCTGACAACGAAAGGGGTCTAGACAGAGGGCTTTCAAGACTGAGGAGTCATATTGTACTTGGAAAAACATATATTTAAGAAGTAAAAAGTGCTCTGTCATTGCAAGAAGCCAACATGTTTCTGGAGATATTCACACACACACTTTTGTTTTTTCTACAACTTCAATGCAAAACACTGCCTTTATGGTTCATATGCCCTAACATAGCACTTGATAGAAAATTAACCACAAAATCATGCATCATATGTGGAATAGGGAAAGAAGGAATCAAAAAAGAAAAAAATAAATCTACTTTTGTAATTATCTCTGTAGATGATGAGAATGCATATGCAGAGATTTACCTGCAGAAAAATGTCAAAGGGAAGCAAGAGTTCCTAGCAGATGCAAGAGCATACCAGTTTCCTGGACAAAGCAACCCAAGGGGGAATAAGCCTGCCTGCACAGCTGTGATGCAACAGTAAGTTGGTGGCACAGGTATTCAAAACAGAGCATTCCTGACTGGGTGCAAGAAGTCAAAGAAAAGATGCTACTAAACCAGTCCCCGTATTTCCCTGGATGGAAATCGCACAGACAGCCAGGCTGACTAGGTTACCTGTGGCATCGGACTCGGTCCACTTTCCTCCATGGATTTGTTTCAGAAGAGCGTAAAGCAGCCTCCAGAAATCCAGGCTCTGCAAAAGAAGGAGAGTTGGGGGAGATTAGCATGCAAAATATCGATCATATATTCAGATTCAGTATTAATTAGGAAATTAAACCCATATCCAAGCATCACTTGTTACATGAAGGAGCACACTCCAACACTGTTGAATCAGGCAGGTTCAGGTATTAGCTCTCTTATGAATGCTACCTGCAGTAAGGGACACTCAAAAAGAGAAAGGCTACTAATGCTGGCTGTACAGCAAGACCCAGCACTTATACTCTGAGGCACAGGCATACAGGAGCATAGCTTCCAAAATATCTGCTCTGATATAACCACGTATCACAGAATGGTAAGGGCTGGAAGGGACCTCTGAAGATCATCTAGTCCAAACCCCCTGCGAAAGCAGATTCACCAGCAGATTGCACAGGATCACATCCAGGTAGCTTTTGAGCATATCCAGAGAAGACTCCACAACCTCTCGGGCAGCCTGTTCCAGTGCTCTGTCACCCTCAAAGTAACAAAGTTTTCCCTCACATTCAGATGGAACTTCCTGTGTTCAAGTTTGTGCCTGCTGGCCCTTGTCCTGCCACCAAGCTCCACTGAGAAGTCTGGCCCTGTCTTCCTGACACCCACCCTTTACATATTTATAAACATTGATGAGATCCCTTCTCAGTTTTCTCTTCGCCTGGGCCCAGGTCTCTCAGCCATTCCTCATAAGAGAGATGCTTCATTCCCTTGATCACCTTCACAGCCCCTCTGCTGGACTCTCTCCAGTAGTTCCTTGTCTTTCTTAAACCGGGGAGCCCAGAACTGGACACAGTACTCCAGATGTGTCCTCACTAGGGCAGAGTAGCTTTAACGCACCCCAGGAGACTCATTCTTGGCCACAAGGGCACGTTGCTGGCTCATGGTCAACTTGTTGTCCACCAGGACCCTTAGTTCCTTCTCCACAGCACTGCTTTCCAGCAGATCAACCCGTAACCTGCACTGGTGCCCAGCATTATTCCTCCCCATGTGCAGGACCCTACACTTGCCCTTGTTGGACTTCATTAGGTTTCTCTCCAGGTTTCTCCATATGGCAGCACAGCCTTCTGGTGTGTCAGTCACTCCTCCCAGTTTTGTATCAGCAAACTTGCTGAGGGTAAACACTGTCCTCTCATCATGTTGAACAATACTGGGCCCAGTACTGACCCCCAGGGAACACCGCGAGTTACAGGCCTCCAACTGGACTCTGTGCCACTGATCACAACCCTCTGAGCTCTGCCATTCAGCCAGTTCTCAATTCACCTCACTGTCTACTCATCTAACCCACACTTCCTAAGCTTACCTATGAGGATGCTATGGGAGATAGTGTCAAAAGCCTTGTTCTCCACTGCTCTCCCCTCATCTACCCAGCCAATCATGCCATTGTAGGCAGCTACCAGGTTGGTCAAGCTGGATTTCCCTTTGGTGAATTCACGTTTTCCACTCCTGAAAACCTTTTCTTCCATACACTTAGAGATTACATTCAGAACGAGCTGTTCCATCGCCTTTCCAGGGATGGAGGTGAGGCTAACTGGCCTGTGGTTTCCTGGGTCATCCTCTTCCTCAGTCTTTTTGATGATTAGGGCAACCCTGGCTTTCCTCCAGTCCTCAGGCACCTCTCCTGCTCTCCACAACCTTTCAAAAACGACAGAGAGTGGCCCTGCAATAACATCTGCCAGCTCCCTCAGCACTCGTGGGCGCATCCTATCAGGGTCTGTGGATTTGTGGGTGTTGAGTTTGCCTAAATGGTAGCATGGCACAACACACCCATAGCCAAACAAGCACTTGAAGATGCTGAAAAGATCTGACCAGGATAGTATCAAAAACTCACAAACAAGAGGCTGCACACAGTGAGTTGGAACTGGAAATCATTTCTTGGCCACACAAGGACAGCACACTGACAAACTGAAACAGTGATTCTCACAGTTGGAATTTCAGTCAATGCTCATAAAATGCTTAAAATAGCTAACTGAGCAAGAGGAGCACCCTGCGCGTGAGCCAGAGGCCTCATAAGCACCATTCAGTAAAGGCCCAAAGCAGAAAGACCCAAGCCAGCACACAGCAAAGGGAAGCAAACCTCAGGTGACACTCACAAGTTGTTGCTGACCACAAAGAAATACCAAGTTTTAACTTAAAAGCCACCAGAAAATAAAGCCCTTTCCAGATCAGCAAGCTTGCGAGTCGGCTGGGGCCTATAGAGAGGTCTCCCCACCCAGGCCCTGACCTCACACAGACGTCTCTGTCCCCGGGCCCCCCTCAGGACTGTGCCCCCACCCTGTGCCCCCAGAAGAGGGGCGGAGGCTGAGGGGAGGTGCCGCTATGCAACAGCTCACCGCCTGCGGCCGGTCGAACCTGGCGCGGCGGAGAGTGTCGGGGGCGGGCCGGGATGGGGGCGGCAGGGCCCGACAGAGCGCACCGACGGCGGCCGACAGCACCCGGCGCCGCCGCTGCTCCTGCTGCTGCTGCTGCCGCCGCATCCCGCTCCGCCGCCGCTCCTTCCCGCCCTGTGGCGGCGCGCGGCGGACGCATG
>JAOTQQ010000004.1:4709586-4750756 GCA_026546715.1 Gallinago undulata | reverse complement strand
CTGCTGCTGCTGCTGCCGCCGCATCCCGCTCCGCCGCCGCTCCTTCCCGCCCTGTGGCGGCGCGCGGCGGACGCATGCGCAGTACAGCAGGGGCGTTCCCCCTCGCGCCCTTCCGCTGCGCCCGCCGCCCGCTGCGGCGCCCCCTGGTGGCTGGGAGGGAGCACCGCGCCCGCCGCCCCCCTGAGCCGCCTGGGGGCGACACGCGTGTCCGCGCTGGAGATGGGCCGCGCCGTCTTCATCCCTGCCTTGCCCCAGCTCGGCGGCCTTCCCGTTGTCTGCTCTCCCTGCGCTCGTGCCTCAGGGCAGAGGACTCACCGCTCGTCTCCCCTGGGAAAGTGACCCGAGTGGGGAAGCAGCCAGGGGGGCGGCACACAGGGCGGGTGGGCCACCTCTTGCCACCCACCCGAGGCAAAGGCAAGCACCCCGGCTGCATCTCCTGCCTGGCCGAGCATCCTGAGCGAGCCCTGCGAGGTTTCCCTACCTTTCCTGGCTGAAAGCGTTGTTGCAAAACCCCACTTGGGCTTTTCTAAGAACAGGACCCGGTCACCGTCAGACCAACAAAATGTTTCTCGGCTGAGTGGGTTTTGGCAGCAGGGTATGGGCTCCGATCCCTGGCTTCCCACCTTCTTCTGAGTTCCATGGGGTGGGATGTAGGAGCTGGGGTCCTCAGCTCTTCGTTGAAGCAAGGCCAGGGATCCATCCTTGGGGGAGGACGGCAGGGGGAGAAACGGTTCTGCCGTTTAGGATTCAGCCCGAGTCCCTGAGATGAAAGGTCCACCTCTTGGCTGGGGTTTATGTGTCTGAAACCTGGCCCTCAGATGGATTCCCACTGTGGGCCATACGGAGGGGCCACCACCAGTGTGAGCCAGGGAGACTGGTCCACTCCACCAGCACAGCAGGGATCCTCCTGAGCCAGGGCTGCCTCTACCTCTCCGTAAGACCTGCTGAAAACCTCCACTGATGGTTTCTTGGCCACTTAACCAGTTCATAACCCATTTAACGTGCTATCTATAGATCTAGAACAACAGTTTTCCCCTTTTTTTTCCCCATCATCTGAATACCACGAAACAACACGTGAAATTCCTTCCAGCTACGGAATGGCCTCTTCCAGCCAAAAGGCTGCTCGCAATGAGGAGAGACTTTGCATCGGTTGGTCCGATGAGACCTTCAGCAAAGCCCACTTGCTAACATGAACTGCCTTTGCACTCTTTCCCTCTGGCCTCTCTCGCCTCCCACCCCCGTGCCGGGGATCGCAGCCCTTTCCGACGCCAAGCACCACATTAATGCTCTCCCAGTCCCGCAGACCCTGGCTGCTGCTCCAGCCGGCCCTGAAAAGACCCCTGGGTGTGACTTATCCAGGCTTAAGGATTTTTAAAATATCTTCTCTAGCAGCTGTTGTCTCACATCCTCCTTCTTTCTTAATGGCCTGGAAAGCATTTTCCTTATCCCTCATCCAGCTCTAGCTCAGCAATCTCTATCCAGTTCTTTGCTCTCCTTCCTAACGGGTTTGGCATCTCCATATGGTTCCTTGCCTTTGGTTCCCAACAGCCCATAAAGGCCTTTTCTATTGCTCGGAACCTTATCGGTCCTGGATAATCCTCTGCTGTCTTTGGCATCCTTCTCAGCTTTCCGTACCTTGTTGCTATCGGGCTCTGTCTGGTCCCTCCATGACACATCACTTGTCTATTTTCCTGTCCCTGCTGCAGTCTCCGGGCAGGAGGACCTTCAGCTGGAGCCAATTTCCTGTGTTTTCTTGACCACTTCATAAACCCCACTCAAAGCCATCCCTGTCCCCACACACATTCCTCTGTCTAGGCCTTTCCTCCCCAGGGCAGCTGCCTGCTTTGCCGCTGTCGAGACAAGGGCTCTCCTGCAGCACCCAGTGCATGCACCAGTGGGTGGTCCTGCCCACCCCCCCTCTCTGGGCTCCCGTCCCCCAGCCGACACACCAGTCCCCTGGCCAGCGAGCTTCATCACCTAGTGTGGGAGCAGCAGCTGGGATGCACGCCATCCCAGCACACCAAGAGCCCCCATGCCACCTCTCCATCCCACTGGCCAGACCAGCCCCTTGGTGCCCCAGGGCCGGGTTGGCTGCCCTCCTGGCCAGCATCTCCTGGTCCCCGGCCCCGTGGCTCCCCCGGCACGCAGCCCCGTGGGCGCAGCTGACGCAAGGCGCCTGGCGCTGCGGAGGGTTGGCACCCAGCCATGGGTGAGTGGGAACTCCAGGCAGCAAATCCCAGCCTCTCCGGCGCGGCACAGCGCGGTGGGGGCTCCGTCCCTGCCCACGAGGTCCCACTTATCTGCTCTGCCGGCTGCCTGGGCGGTTTTCCCAGGGTGGGAGAAGCTGACGGGAAAACAATGGTTTCCTGCCATAGAGATGGACCCATGCTGTGGACAGATGAAGGAGGTGTCAGCATGATGGACCTGATGTCCTGTCCTAGCAGGGATGACAATGCCACCCCTCCAGGAGCAGAACCCCTGGTGTATCCAGCCTACCCTGTCCTGAGCCCTGGTCCAGCAGGGACTGACAGTGCAAACAAGCAATGCCTGGCTGACGCACACTCTGATGTCACCACGTGCACCTTGGAGATCACAGGAGACTGGTGAAGCCTCCAGGATCTCTGTATGGCAGGTGGGAGCAGGATGGAGCTGGCTCATCATCTCAATCCGCCCAGCTGCTCCTATGGGCCCCCCAGCTCTGCCCCAGTGCCTGAGGCAGTTTCGGGAGGAGCCACACTGTGGGTTGCCCCAACAGTGGGAGCAGCCATGAGGACCACAACAAGAAGGGAAGATCCAGGTGGGTGCTGAGAGGCCAGGGATGCTCCTCCTGAGGAGAGGTCACCTGGCTTCAGCCTCTCTCAGCTCCCCGGGCTTGCGTGACGCCGCGCAGCCTCACAGCCGGCCGCTTTTGGCGCGATGTGACATCTGGGGTCATTTCCGCCCCCGGGTGACTCAGCCAGGGCTGAGGCCGCCTGTTTGCACCCGCGCCATGGCAACCCGCCGCCGCGGGCGGCCCCACTGTTTGCAGCCGTTGCCAGAGATGACGGCCGCATCCCGTTGCCTCATGCGGAGTGTATGCAGCAACGGCAATCTCTGCGCTCTCCGGCGGCAGCACGGCTTCCTGGTGTCACCTCGGCCCAGCCCCACCAGGAGGAAGGTGTGAGTGCTCCTTCTGGGGAAAATAAAAAAAACAAAAAAAAAACCACCCAACCCTTTGCTCTTTTGTTTTTTATTGTTATTTTTTTGTATTGCTTTTATCCCCACGAAGGCACAGGCAGGAGCCAGCCTGTCTCCCGGCCCCCGTGCATCGGTGCTTCCCACGCTTCGCTGCCAGCCCTGGGGCAGCCGGAGCTCCGCTCCTCTCCTGGCTCCTCTCCTGGCTCCTCTCCTCCCCACGGCACCAGCGGCGGCCGAGCAGACATCCGAGCAGAGAGCGGCTGCTCCCGTTCCCCTGGCCCGTGCGAGGGGAGCTCTGGGTGGCCGTAGCATTTCACACCCCGAGCGGACCAGGCAGGCTGCACCGCTTCCTATCGCAAACATTTCCAGCTCCTTCCCAACGCTCTTTTATGCACACACTCTTTCCTCTCACTCGGATGCTGGGTTAATCCAAGCGGGAAAAGGCACAGTCTGGCAGCCAGGGAGAAGAACATCATGCTGGCAGGAAGGAGCAGAGCAGAACGGGGGCTGTGAACACAAGCAATGTGGGGCAGCGATGCTTAGCCCCACACTGCGTAGGGAAGGGTCAGGGATCACAGCTCCCACTGGGCATGGAGCAGCCCCCGGTATCTGATGATGAAGACCGCTTGTGGGCTTGTGTCTCCGCCAGCCAAGCAGCCTTCCCTGGCTGGGGAGAGAATGGGGCCTTCCAGACCAGCCACCCTGGGATCTCTGCTGATGGAGTCCAGCTGTCGGCACACTCAGAGCAGCCATGTCAGGTCACAAAGAGGCATCTCCTTGCTGGAGAGCAATGAGCTGGCACCACCTTCACAGGGGTGCTGACATTGCCGGGATGGCCAGCACACCTTTAGCACGCTGAATCGCAACACGTAGATCACCGGGTCCCTGAGAGGGACCGTAATGGCTACACAAATACTCCACTGCTGGTTTTCCTGGACGCAGGCAATTAAGTCTGCGTTAGGCCTGTGTGGGGGCTGTAGCACCAAAATTCAAGGTCAGCTCCCAGCAGTTGGATGCTTAAGAGAGGTGTTGTTGTTTCAGGCTCTCTGATGCAGCATCTGCACTTTCACAGGATAAGTGAACTGGGAAGGATTAGAAAAAAAAAAAGATCTGGGGTCTTGAAATTCTCTGTTCTCACAGAGAGAAGAAAAGGCAGAGGCTTCGGGGGAAGATCCTATACCCTTCCCCTTGGAAACTCTCCCTATTGCCTTGAAAATAACACAAGAGGAGTAAAAGTAAAAGGCAGGTCTAGCACTGGATGCCAACTTTTCTTCTCAGGCTCCTTGCTCTGGAAAGCCACCCAGGACCTGGCAAAGGTCCCCGAGGCTCTGGGCATGAAACAGTCCGTCCCCTCCTCTCCTTGCCCCCTGGCTAGACCTCAGTCTCCAGTACCATGATTCACGGCCTCGTCTGCTTCTTGTCATGCCTCTCTTGCCTCCGGTTACCTTCAGCTGCTTTAGCATTGTCTGAGGCTGTTGTTCCCCATCAGGAACAGCCTGGCAGAGCTGGGCCGGGAAGCGCAGCTCAGCACGCCAGCCTGCAGAGCTCCTGCTGCCCGCCAGCCACTGTGCCCTCCCTCTGACCGCGGCCCAGATGAGAAGGCAAGATTCCTGAGGTGTTCGGAGATGGGCAGACGCTTCCCTGAGCTAAAAGAGAGACAGAGAGCTCTTCGAGTTTAGCACCAATCAGCCCTAAAAATACCCAAAGCAGCGGTGAGCTGGATACCTCCCCATCCCAGACCAGCCCACGCAGCGACAAGCAGGAACCCCCCCCAGCTGCAGCCCCCCAGTGCCACACTCCCCTGTCCCTGCCTGCCCCTGAAGGGGACACAGCTTTATTTGGAGAAACGCACTGGCAGGGAAACAAAACCGCTCGCCACCCCACGGCAGGTGCCTGGCCCCACCTGTGCCGCAAAGGTCCGCTGTGTCCCCCAGGGCGCCGGAGTCTGCTCGGATGAGACACAAAATCGCCACCAGGGAAGTGCCGGAGGTGTCACATCAGTGTCCCTGTCTGTGCTGGCAAGGGAGGGTCAGGGGCCCCGCCAGCGTCTCAGTGAGGCAGCATGGAACCAGACCCCCCAGCTCCCCAACATGTGCTCGCCCAGATGTGAGCTGTGTCTGTGTCTTATTTGGGAGGTGAAGTGAGAATTCAACAATATATGCATTGATTATTGACAGCTGCATATGGAGCTGTGCATGCTAAGCGCGTTACTTTAATGCACTGATTTATGTGGAGGCAAAAGAAAGAGGAGGCTGAGGGGAGACCTCATCACTCTCTACAACTACTTGAAAGGACACTGTCAAGAGGTTGGTGCTGGTCTCTTCTCGCAGGTCATTAGTGACAGAATGAGAGGGAATGGCTTCAAGCTCCAATAGGGTAGGTTTAGACTAAACATTAGGAAAGAATTGTTAGGAAAGAATTTCACCATCCCTGGACGTGTTTTAAGAGTCGATTAGATGTGGTGCTGGGGGATATGGTGTAGGGAAGAACATTGTAGAGTAGGGTTGATGGTTGGACTTGATGATCCCAAAGGTCTTTTCCAACTGAAATGATTCCATAATTCTATGATTCTATACAGCTGGCTCCCACAGGTACAACAGCAGGACACAGCCCTGTCCCTGGGCTGCAGTTCCTGCTTTCGCTAAGGACAGCCCTAGGGAGCGATGCCGAGGGCAGCACCCTGCTGTAAGGCTTCCAGTAAGCCATCTCCTTGCCAGCTGTGGGCTCAGGGACACATCTGTCCCCTGCTTCAGATTAAAGCTTGCCCCATCTGTGCTGGGAGGAGGATGCAACCCGCACCCACCCCTCCTGCTTGCACTCTGCCTTCTCCGGGGGCTGAAGCATCAACAACCTCTTATAATCAGCCAAAGGACTCCCCAGCCTCCCTTCTGCCTCTCTCTCCTTTTTTCTTCTGCACAGAAAGCCACAGGGCCAGGGCGGGGAACAGCAGCAGTTTAGTTTCTGAACCCGTCCTGTTTCCTGTCCTTGCCAAAACCTCTTCTGCTTCCCTGCCCAGGGTGTTGGGGCTCGCCCGCACCCAGCTGCCAGAGCAACGGGTGATGTTGTTTGTGTGTTTTTTTTGTCACAGTGATGAACTGTTTATAGCAACTATCGCTCCACAATCCGCAAACTTCACTGATCTCAGCCCAAGCTTCCGAAATAACAGCAGAGGAAGCATGATCCCCTTCCTCTGTGGTCAGCAACAGTACTGTTTCAGGTCATCGAAGCAGGGGACCTTTGTGCTGGGCATCACCATGCTAGAGATCACCCAACAACTTTTGCTGCCCCAGAAGGGCACCTCAGGGCTGGAGCCGTGTCCTGACCCCACCTGCAATGGCAGCAATGTCCCCGTGGCTGTTGGGTAGCAACCAGGAGGCACACGGGGGCTGCCAGCCACCTCCCAAGGGTCTCCTCTCTGCCTCAAGAGTGGCAGGAGCACCCAGTAGGGCATATCGAGCCAGTATCCCTCAGCTGCTTCCAAAAAAACCTGAGATTTGTCCTGAGCATCCTGTTCTTGCCAGCTTCCCCTGTTGCAGGAGCAGCACAGCCAGGGCATGGCTGCAATGGGAGGGGAGGGACCTTCCCTGCCTGTTCCCGGCTCCCACTGGGGCTTAAAGCTGAGAGCATCACAGATGAGCTGTCTGTCTGTGCAGCTCATGCTCCAGGCCACAGAGATTTACTGTCAAGGAAGAAAATACTGGGTCTGTTGATAGCCCACCTCCCCAGCCGCTGCTGAGCCTCCCTGCACCTCGAGGGGAGCGCCTGGCTCGAGCGCAGATTTCCTATCCAAATGCAATACAGCTGTTTCTGCTTCCTCTCCAAAGACCAAAGCAATTTTTTAAAAATCAATTTATCATGTATTTTTTCTTCGACCAAGGCTCCTCGTGGATGTGGCCCGTGCCTGAACTGTCCAACCTCACGGTGTCAAGGCTGGAGCAGGCAGAGAGCGTAACTTGTACAAGCACAGCACTTGGAAGGGAGTATCCTGACAGCAAGTCCTGGGGCTAAACACCACCTCAGTGGGAGTGCCTGTTGCAGGGCAGTTAGAGAAACAGGACAGTCAGAAGAATCTTTTGGGGAATAAACACCCAAAGGCTTGTCCCCACAGCTTGCTTGAGGGACTCCCAGTTTTTACACACGCCCCCAAGGCATCCCATAGAGTGAGGCAGCTGCAGGGTCAGGTTTAGCTTCTTTGTGGGCTTCCTGAGGCTGTGCAGACCTTGCACAGCACCTACCTCCCTCCCTGCACCCAGGGCAGGGAAGGCTGTCCCCACACCTACCTTGCCAATTGGGAGCAGGGACCGAAGCCAGCAGCATCCCTGGGCAGCATGTGGTGAAGAGCAACGCTCTGCCCCCTGCCCCAGCTGCAGCCACTGCCCACGGAAAGGGCTTTCAGCTGGAGGAATGGGCAGCCCCAGCCTCTCCCCAGGCAGCACTTGTTTTCCGTGCCTCTCACTGGTTCCCTGCTTGTGCCTTCCAGCCTGGCCCCTTGCACCTGGAGTTAGCTGCTCCTGTGAAGGGCCTTGTTGGGAAAGACCAGGAGCCCAATTCACGGGTCCCTTTCCCAGCTGGACACACTTATGCAAGCCCAGAGGATGACGACGCTTGTGTTTGCTGTTATTTTTAATGCTAAGAGTAAATGCTATCTCACTGGCATGCTCAAGGCTGCTGAGATTATATCACTAGTTTGCTTTGAAGCCCAGTTCGCAGAGGAAAACCATGTCCCCAGTGCCCCAGGGGCAGGCTGGGTGCCAGGAGTGGTGCAGAGCTGCATTGTGTCTTGCTGGCTGGGAGCCGTGGGTGCTGGCATCCCCGGGAGGCTGCTGGCAAGGGCAACAGTGGGAGTGGGAGGGCAGGGGGCCCTACGAGCCCCGTCTGGCTGGAAGACATGGTGGTGGCCACACAGGAATAGCCGGGGTTTGCCTTTGATACAGACGCCTGCATTTGCCGTGTTAAATGGGTGGGAGGGGAGACAGCGCCGGCTGGTCGAGTTTGTCCCCCCGAAGTGTGCTTGGTGGGTGCAGAGCCTTTTGGCACTGGGCACATGGGAAGTTTTAAGACGCTTATCAGATCAGGTTGCTTTTGACACCGAAGATTTTGACATTAAATGTGCACCTCTAACCCCTGAAGGTTTTGGCCAAGTCCCAGTAAGGGCAGCGTGACAGTAAGATGCAGAGCAGTCTCGAAGGAAAGGCATGCATAAACCATAGACAAAAATACCCCCATGTGTTATGAATTATCTCTGAATATGTAAATGGGGTGGTTCAGGTTAGGGAAAGACATGGTTAAGAAACCATTTTAGAAACACCCCTCAAGTCAACATCTTTTATATCTGTCAGTTCTGTTCTTCCAGTGGGAAAAAGAGGTTGAAACACGAAAGAGCAAAGCACTTGTGAGCCAGCTCTCGCTTTGTAATACTGCACCTTTGCTTTTCTTACCGAGGGAGGCTGGCTCTGCCTCGCCGGTAACCTCCTCCTTATTTGGCCTTTCCCTCGGGCTGCTCAGAGCAAAAACAGCAAACACCGGGTTTTCCTGATGTGACAGTCAGCTGCTTCCCAGCAACACACCTCCCTACCCCAACTGAGGGCTGAAAAGTGCCATCTTGGATCCTGGAGCAAAGAGCTGGGGGCTGCCCATGGGCATGGCTTTCTAGCAGGCATGCTGGATGAAGCCAGGAGGTTGTTGGGTGCTGGAGAGACTGTGGGTCAGCAGCCTCAGCCCCTTGCCCGGCAGCACTGCATGCCTCTGTTTGAACCCCGTTACAGCCACAGGCAACAAGAGGTGGCTCATGGCGGGAGCCACCATGCTTTACTCTTCTGCAAATGTCCTGGCACAGACCCAGCGAGGCTGTAGGTGGGGTATGACCTTCCCCCCTGAACCCAGGAAGACCAAGCCTCTGAGCAAGCACTGGTACGACACCTACCACCCCTCTCCCTTGGGGTACACTCAGCCCCACAGCACCCAGGGGCTGCTTTTGCCCCACATGGCTTGGGCAGCCCCTGGGTTGGGCAACCATGGGCAGGACCCCACGCACCCCAAGAGCAAAAGCACATGGAGCCATCACACGGTGTGGAGCTCAACCCAGAGGCCACGTGGGGTCCTTCGGCAAGTGGCAAGCGCTTTGCAAATGATTCCTGTGGGACCTCCCCTTACAGAGAGCACAACCGCTACATGGGGAAAGCATCTTTCGGTCTGGGTTTATTAAAGACTGAGAATACAACTGTGGGCCCAGCCACGAGAGCCGGGTGCCAAAAGCAGGGCTGGGTTTTGGCTGGAAGGGTGCGGTCTCCTCTCCAGGCAGCCTTCAGCGATACTGGCCAAATTTCCTATCCGGCGGGGCGTCCCAACGCCCCCACCCCAGCAGTGCTCCATCTGGAGCAGAGCCCCTTTCCACACCAGCCCCAGCCTTGGTTACTTATTGCTTTTAACGTGCTAGTCTAGTAGAGAGAGTGAATTAAAAACAAAAATGCATGTCTGTCGCGGTGCGTTGGTGCTGTCTTCGGGCTGTGCTGGGAACCCTGGCCGTCAGACCTGGAGAGGGACAGAAGAGAGGGGGTGGATGAAGTCAGGCTGGGCTGGAAGTAGAGATGTCCCAGGGACAACATTGCTCCAGGGCACACCCTGACTTCGCTGACCGGCCACAAAGCAAAAGCCTTTGGCGTCAGAGGTAAGGGCGTGCTGGCAGTCGCCTGGGGCTGATGGAAAGGAGGAGCTGGCGCCCAGGAGGTTGGTCCCGAGCCCTGGCGGGAGGGCTGGGAGTCACAGAGAGAGGGTCAGCCCCACCAGCCTGGGCAGCCGGAGGCAGAAGGGGAGCTCCGAGGGGAGGCACCAACCTGAGGTTTACTTGAACGTGTGGCTCTCGGCTCCTCCCCGGCCAAACCCTGGAAGCGAAACAGAGCGGGGTCAGCATCGCCGCCAGCGCACCAAGGGATGGCCCCTCGCCAAGAGACAGGAGCCCCGAGCCCCCATCCCCTCCCTCCCCCAGCCCCCCAGCCACAGCAGCCCTACCTTTGGGCCCGAACAAGGCGGCGTAGCAGGGGTGGTTGCAGTATGGCTTCCCATCGTGCTGTGGGGAGAGAGAAAGAGCATCAGCCCCGACCATCCCCGACAGCCCTTCAGCTCCATCTCTGCCCATCCCACCACTCCTGCAGCCCCTAGCTGCGGGCGACAGGGACCTCCTGGGCAGCAAACCTCACCTCTGCATGGCCTCCAGATGTCAGGGTCTTGTTACACTTCTCACATCTCAAGCAGGGCCGGTGCCAGTCCTTCCCCAGAGAAGTCACCTTCTCAGCTGCCATGGAAAGGAGGTGGGTTAGCTGAGGCACTGAACAGGCACAACAAGTTGGTTTTGGCAGGTTGGCTTCCCTACCACCGACCCTGGGGAGGACATTTTGGGGCATTTTCTCAAGTGTACTTGTCCAGGACAGAGGGCACCGTGTTTCAAACCCAAGTGCTTGCTGTGCATGCACATCACCATGCCCACATCCAGGAACCTCGGTCCGAAACCACCCAGGGTGAACACTACTGCATCCATGGAGATAGACCAACTTCTATCCATCTTCCAAAGATTTGGGAACCTCTCCCCTTCCAACACCAGCCTGCAAGAGGATGAATTTCTCCCCAGCCAGCTGGAGCCCAAGTGATCACTAGAGTTTGTAGGGGTGAAGGGGGGATGCTGGCAAGGACCAGGATGCAAAGCCATCGCCGTGCCCTGCCCCAGTACAAATCAGTCCCCTCCAGCCACCAGAGTCTGGCCACAGCTCTGATTTTGCACACACCGTGGCAAACCAGAGCAGAGCTGGAGTTTGGCCGGGGTTCAGGCGGCTGCGGAGGGGACAATGTGCTGTTTGCTGGGGCCAGGACATGTTTATGGAGAACAGGGTGGCTTTTAATTGCGGCACAGCAGGGGAAGTGGGTATTTTCTGCAGACACGTGTGCTCTTCATATTGGCAGCTGTGCTCCTGGGGATTTATTAAGTGATAAAGCAGAGCTTTCAACAGGAACCTCGTCCGAGAACTCTCCCCATGCCTGCAAAAGGAGGTAGAGCCGCTGCTGACAGCACATGCGCCAGGGGGGGCTTCAACAGCCTGAAGCACCTCTTCTTTGGACTCCAAATACGTCCACAACAGCTTATGCAAGGAACAAGCCGGCGGCTGCAGAGGTGGGAGCGGAGGCAGCGCCCAAATGTCACGAGGCAGCCCCGCTGCTGTCCCCAAGCGGCACAAAGAGCCTCCTGTGCCCGCAGCCCGGCGGGGGCTGCAGCATCCTCCCCTCGGGCAGCCCCAAGAACCCAAGCCTGGCTGTGGTGGGACCCTCCCATCCCAGGGTTTCTGGAAAGAGCTCAACCTCCCCAGCTCTCACACAAGCACTTGCCCCAGCACTCGGGCAGGAGCTCTGCCGAGGGTCGCTGCAGCAGGGCTCCCTCCAGCTCTCGGCCACTCAGCTGAGATGCCCCTGAAAAGCTGGTGGTGTCTCTGCAAACCCCATCCCCAGTCCTCTCGGCATCATCTCCTCCTCACCCTTGCTCTCTACAGGCATGATTTGGGCGAAAGAAGCCTGAGGAATGCTTGAGCAGGACCACCAGGCTCTGAGAGCCCCAGGGTGCACTGGAGCAGAGCTTCCTCTGCTGGCACTCCTTATCTCCACGCACAGAAATCAGGCAGTGAGCTCAGTTCTCCAGCCTCTGCATCAACAGGGGATGGTTTCGTAAGAGCAGCCTGATAAGTGCAGAGGCCAAACCCCTCCTTGGTCAAACGGCCCCGTCCCCACGCCTCCACGGCTGCACCTGTAGGCATGGCAAACCCAGCTCACCCCGACAGATCAAAGCAGATCCACAGGGACACAGCAAAAGCAGACACTGACACCAGGACCTTGGTAGCTCCTGGTATCAAGCCACATGGGTAAATGAGGTGCCCCAGGACCGTTGGTTGCAGAAGGGAGCCACAAACTGTATTGTGCCAAACCCCCACCTCAAAGCCTGGCTGCAAGCAATGAGTTCAAGTTTAGGTGGAGATGTTCCCCAGCCGCGGGAGCCATGTGCCCAGCAGCCCTCCAGGCAGCACCCACCCCAGACCCAGCACACCTCCCCACGGCGGGCATCACTGACGAGCAGACACGGCTCTTTGGCAGGGAGAGCAGCCGATTTCCTCAGCAGAGCCGAAGCAGAAGTTGGGGCGCACACACACACAGAGCAGAAATAAGGCAGAGAGAGCAGAAGTTAGCGCCAGCACTCGGGTCCCAGACCCCCCATCTCTAGTACATTAAAAAGCAGGGGGTGCTTATAAGCTGCTCCCAGCAAACATCCTCAATTTCAGCTAAATCAAGGAAGTGGGGAGGTCTGGCAGCTGGAGTGCGCCTGCTCCAGCAGCTCCTACCAGCAGGGTTAGAGGCTCAAACCCCCCAAATATCTCTGGGGAGGACAGCGGGACCACGGCACCAGAAGGTGCAAGAACCTTGAGCTTTGGGGCCCTGGGTCTGGGGGGAGGACACCTGCCTGAAACCCAGTCAGCAGCCCAGCAAGGGTCACGCCTAGCCTGCAATTAAAAATCACACCCCACGGCTGTGATCCCACGGTGCTAAACTATGCAGGACAACAGGCGGGCAACCCACTGACCCAGGAACATGCCCGAGGGCAGGATTTACCCTTGGGAAGGTACTTGCTTGCCCACTCAGGCTTTCAGAGGAGCAAGTTACACTGCCTGGGTCTTTGAGCTCCAAACTGACACGGGGCTGCAGGTGACGTGGAAAGGAAATAGGGCTGTGCTCCCGCGCCATGCTGTGGCCCTGCCTGCAGCCTGGGGGTCACCACTACATCCCACACTGTGCAGCAAGGCACCTTCCCCTTGGGTGGGCTTATAGGGGCACCCACCGGGGGCACCCATGGGTGTGCAATTTCTGGGAATCCCAAGAATTTGCAGTGCTGGGGTGCACAACACTGGGAGGCCCTGGACCCGCGGCGCTGGGTTGCCCAGGGACCCATAAGCATCAGGGTGTCCCGGCGACCCGCAGCGCCGGGGTGCCCCCAGGGACCCGAAGCCTAGTGGGGTGCAGCATCGGGGCACCCCGGCTTAAAGCAGCCCGACACCCCTGCGGCCCCGGCGGGGTGGAGGCGGCCCGGGGAGGGAGCAGGAAGCCCTTACCGAAGTAGACCTCCTTCTGGCAGCGGGGGCACTTGGGCATCCTGGCGGTGGGCTCGGCTCGCCGCTGGCTCCGGCTCTGGGATGCTCCGCGCCGGCCCCGCCGGAGTCACTGCCCGCCCGCCCCGCCCAGATGTGCGGCCCCGCCCGCAGCTGGAGGCAGCCGCCCGGGGCACGGCCCTGCAGGGGGCTCCCGGGGCGCGGCCCCGCACTCCTTCCATCCCGCATCCCTTCCATCCCGCACCCCTTGCAGCCCCACACCCCCTGCACCCTCCACCAGTGCCTCCGCCTGCAGCCCCGCGCCCTTTGCATCCCGCAGCCCTACACCCTTTGCAGCCCTGCCCCCCTTACCCCCACTGCGCCCCACACGCTCTGCACACCCCACACTCTGCGCCCCGAGTCCCTGCCAGCTCCCCGCCCACGCTTGAGCTGTGCGGGCGGCCGAGAGCCCCGCAGTGAGTGGGGCTGGAGGTGTGATTGGCACCTGTCAGTCAACCAGAGGGAGTCGCGGGGTGCCGGCCACCAGGGCTCACCCCCTCTGAGCACAGATCTGTGTCTCCCAAAGGGTTATAAAAGTCGACCCTCCGACAGCGTCTCCTGCCCGTGGGGAGGTCTGGGGTATGAGGTGAAGTGGGCGGAAGCTTTAGGACTGTAGCCCCCCTCTTGCAGGACCTCAGGAATGGTGTGGGTGTGGGACGTGGCTCTGCTCACCCCCAAAGAGCCAGCCCATCTGCACTGCTGACTGTTGTCATTTTATTAGGAGCGAGGACTTGCTGTTCCTTTGTGCTTGGCTGAGAAGGAAATGAAAAGCCTATCCAAAGGTCTGTTTTGTATGAAACAATCTTCCCCAGGGCACGTTGCTGCGCTGCAAAGGTCATGAGGGCTTGTGAAACCCAGCACCAAGACGCCTAGGGTCTGCCTCCCGAAATGCAGGGCACGCCTCACCCTCCCACGGGCACGAACAGGGCCCTGTTGACACCGGAGCCCACTCATGGGTGCAGGAGCCTCCGAGCTGTGCCTGGAGGCACGATTCATGGTTCAACCGGGATTGCTTTATGACTGGAACTGGCTCCAGCCTCCCCTCCCAGCAGGAGCCCTCATCCCATTGATGTTCCCCACTGCTGCCCTTGGTCCCAGGGTCACCCCACCTGCTGGCAGCCCCACCAGAGGGTGGGGAGCACCTCCAGCACACTGCTGCAAGGGCACCACTGGGCTCAGCAGGGTCGTCAGCATCCTGTGCTGGCAGGGACATCACTGGGAAGCCCGCTGCCCCACAAATTGTGAGTCACACCAAGACAGTGTTTTACAGCATGGGAGGAGTGGTGCCCTGCTAGGACTGCTGCCTCCACCTTGCCTCCTCCCAGCCCATCCCACCCTGAGACACCCCACACATGCAAGCACTGTGTTTTAGCCACACCACACCATACGTGGTGCTCACCCCACGAGCACCTTGCTGCATTGCCCAGGTCAGGACCCCCTCCCTGCACCACACTGGGTGCAGCTGGCTCCCTTATAAAATGTGGGGGACAGGGCACGTCCTCTCCCTTCTCTGGGGGCCTTCCTTCCCCTCCCACATGATGCCAGGCTGCTTTGAGGCCACTGCCCAGCTAGGGCAGCCAGTCTTTAGCTGTGCTCCCTTTTAAGGCAGGCTTTGTGCCGGCGGGCAGCTGAAAACTGTCCTCTTGCAGGTCTCCTCCAGCTGACCCAGCCCCACATCCAGTCCCCACAGACCACTCAGTCCTCAGCAGGAATTCTCCTGTCCCAGCCAGGGCAGTCTGTGCCCCCACATGGCACTGCACACTGACCAACCCAGCTGAAGCAGAGCCCAGCCTCCCCCTCCCCTTGGTTCCCCATGCACCTACTGGATGGAGACTCTCCATACCACAGAGCAGGCACAAAACTGGTGGCATCTCTCGCAGCCGCCCCTCTAGCCCCCCTGGTTTAGCTTGGCCAGCCCTGCTGTGGGGATGCTCACACCTTGGGCTACCCCCTGGCTGCTTCACGAAGGGGTGAGTAGAAGCCTGTTGCTAGCACGTGGTGCGCCACAAAAACCTACAGGAATTACGGCCAGCCATTATCAGGGTGAAGGTTTCCGTGGGTCAGTAGCCCCCAGTTTATATGCCCCACCGGGGCTGGGCATGCGTCCTGCTCATGGCCACCACCCTGCTCTCACCCCGTGGGTCAGTGGGCACGTGCAGCAGCAGGGCAGCACAGCAAAGCCGTACCATGGAGAGTCCCTGGCAGGGAGGGAGGAAGGGCTGCAGGTGCTCCTGGAGCACGGCATCACCTCAGGAGCCTGCGGGATGCAGCCTCTTGCTCATTTTACAGGGACCGAGTCCATAAACACTCCTAATGCCGCTGTGTGAAACCCATCAGAGCGCCGTGCTGGGGTAATAAACCGAGCCCAGCTGGAGGCAGCTGGCTGGAAATGCAGCAGCAGCCCAGCTTTGGGAGAAATCACTCCTTCTGCCACCCACGGGAATCAAAACCATGCCACGACTGTCTGCACGGTGTGTCGGCATGGCATTGAGCAGGGGCCAGCTCATCCCTCTGCAGCAGGATGCTGCCCATGGCACCGTGGCCACATGGGCAAGGGCAGGCAGCAAGCAAGCTCTGGTGCTAGGCAGAGACGGCTCCAGGGACCAGGAGGAGAGGGGCAGGGGTGGTGTCTTCAGCAAAGCCAGGTCCCAGTCTGAGCACCACTTCAAAACATGGTTCATAGCCTGCCAGGGAAACAATCCAGCCAACACCATGGGAGAACAGCCTCCTCAGCAAACCACGGCGTTATCTTATCTGGAGACCTTGTTCCAGCTAATTTACCCATTAGAGCAGAGCACGCCTTGGCTGTCTGTGCCCTCTGATCGGAATCTGTGGGTGAGGCTCCATCCCAGAGCATCAGGCGTCAGCACTCCTCGATGATGACGTAGCAAGGGTCCTCAGAAAGACCTGGGCTATCCCATTTGTTTGTTTGGGTGGCGTTGTTATGGCCAGGGTCCCCTCCCTGGTCCCTTAGTGAGCACCGGCGAGAGCCAGCACCACCTTCCCCAGGTCCATCATGCAGCATATTCAGTGCAAGGTCCTCACAGCCCCCAGGGGCCACCCCAAGTGTTTCCCAAGCTGTTGGGGCATGGTTTCCAGGTAAGAGCTCCTGTGCATGCCGGAGCTGTGGGCACACGCTGCCTGCCCAAATATCCCCCTCGAGCATCTTGGCCCCTGGTAACTCTCCAAGTAATGACTGGAAAAGTCACCGGCAGTTTAGCTGGCAGGGCGGGTAACATAAGCCGATTTGGGTTTGTTTTGCTAACACAGCAAGAAAAAACAGCTATTTCCATGTAACAAGGCATCCCATCTGCCAGGGCAGCAGCTCCCAGCTCCCCTGTAGCAGCGCAGGGGCTCCCGCACTTCTCATGGCATGGCCCCCCAGCACACCTGCACAGCGAGAGGATGATGCACTGGTGAAGGCACAACCTGGGGGGCTGGTGGCACCCCTGGTCCAGTTTTTTCCCCCACACTGGCACAACTGCAAGTCCTGCAAAATCTCCCTCCCCGGCCATACTTCAGCCCGTGCTTGAGCGAGTCAAGAGCCTGCTCAGCCAAGATGATTTGTTGTAAAATATGCCCTGCCCAGCTCAGCATGAGACTCTAATTTGACAAGAAAATTACAGGGTGGCTTAAAAGAAGCCCGGCAGAGGCTGGGGGGAGCTGCCAGGCATGTGATCCCATCAAAAGGCCCGCCAGATGCAGGCGGTGTGAAGCGGCACAGGGTACCCGGCGGTGGGGGGCCGGAGTGCCCCCCTCCACCCCCTCACCTTCCATCACCTCCGGATTTGCAGGCGGCTAATCCCATTACCGGCCGGCCGGGAAAAACAACAGCACGAAGGCGGCTGTCAGGGCAAATTACACCCTCAGGAAAAAACTCTGGGGTACGTCTTCATAAAGCTGACAGGCGGCCGACGGCCGGGAGTAATTGGGAACAGGACAGCAGCGGGAAAGGCAGCAAGGGAGTGAGGGGCTTGGGGAAAGGGCTAAGAAAGGGCCACCCCGGGGGATGCCGGCAGGGGAGCCCAGCACTCCCACCAGCACGCCGCCACCAGTGCCGCAAAGCTCCACATGGCTTGGGCCCGTGAAACACGGTCGCTGCCGTGCCATGAGCCGTGCTCCCTGCCCTCCTGGACACGGGGCAGGGTCCGTCCCGCCGTGGGACGGTGGGCGATCACACGGCTATTTCTAGCAGGAGCTGTGGAAACGTTCCCAGCCCGGTTAAGGCAGCAGCCGCTTGTCGGGTCAGCTCTCAGCCTCAAAAGCCAGGGCGTGAACGATTATCCCGCAGTTAATATTAAACTGTGTAAGCAATAACACGGGAGCCCCGGGGCCAGCTCCCGGCCGGGCCAGGCGCTGCCACACGGCACAGGGACTCGGTGGGGACGGGGTGAGCCCCGCTGCCGGCACAGCGTGGGGCTCTGCCTGCGCGGGGCCACACTGGGGCTGCATCTGGGATTTCCATCCATGGGACAGAAGAGCGCGGTAGCCCTCACCCGCCGCTCCAACCCCTCCAAATCCCAGCTACATGGAAAAAAAAATCTCCTCCGATTTCATCCAGGCACCGTTCCCTCCGTCTCCCTGAGTACGGTCTGGCCAAAGTCTCCACTGCCATCTGCTCTTTTCTGTAAGCTTTCCATTACTGGCATCCCAAGGAGACCTCCTGGCTAAGTCCTGCCGGGGGAGGGTTTGGTGCATGTTCCTGGCACGGCCCCGGCTGTTTCTGTTGTGGCTAACGAATCCAGCCAGCATCCTCGAGGAAGCAACGCCCGCTGCTTTGGGAAGCCACCCAGCACTCATGAGGCATCTCCTCTGCCTGCCAGGGAGATGCACACCCATGCCGGGGGCTGCTGGGGAGCACGGGCACCGCTCAGGGGCTGCTCACAGGGGACCAGTGCCAGGGACCACCTCCCCAGCCCTGCCCTGGCGTGGGGCACTCGCCAGGCAGCGCCGTTTGCCCTGGGCTGGGTCCAGGCTGTTGACACCACACCATTTTTTCCTGGTTAAAGATTCACTGGAGGCGAGGGGAAGGGGTGCAGAGGTGTTTGCTCTCTCCATCAGCACACTGCCCAGTGTGGTCATGCCATGGTGGCAGCTCAGGGAGCGGAGAGGGGTGTAGCTGCTCTGCTGTGCCTTACCCAAGCAAGATGGAGAGTCAAGACAGAGCAAAAGAGATGAGAGCAAGAGGAGGAGACGCAGGTTTGCACACCCATTAGCAGTGTGCACACCTCCATCCCATCAGCACAGGTATTCCTCCCCTGCAAGCAGCCCCAGGGCATCCCAGGATCCCCCCCTGAGCTCCCAAGGCAGTCCCCTGGCTGCTCACCCCACCTGGTGATATAAATGCTGCTGCAGACCCCAGCCTACATCCTTGGGGGGAAATTCCCAGGCAGCAACAAGACAGGGAGTCAGTGAGGGACAGAGCCAGCACCTTCCTCCCCAGTGCCATGGCCAGAGTCTGCAACAGCAGCTTTCACTGTGCGACGGCCCAGTGCACTGCACTGGCAGGGGGATTTACAGCCCAAATCCTCCTCTGCTTGGTTTCATGTTGTTCCTCCTCCTTCATCCCTCCCTGCTCTCCTACACCCTCTCCAGTATTTACACCCAGTACTTTAACCTCCCCTGGGGCAGAGCCAAAGCCCGACGGAGCCAGGGAAAGCCATGCCACTGACTTCAGGGAGTATTGAAGCAGCCGGTTCTTGGCCCTTGTGGAAGCAAGCTGTGCTTACTGGGTCACTTTTAATACCCTACCTTAAATCCCATCTTCCAGCCCTTCATCCCTTTTGGCTCCTGCTTATTGGCTTTCCAGCAAATGCTTTAAATGCGTCTTGCTTCGCTGCCCAGCTGTGCTGCTCCAACCCCTGTCAGGTCAGAGCTGTGCTGGAGCCACAGCCATGCTGTCCTGCCACCTTCCTGCACTTCGGGAGCCCCTCTGCACCTCAATCATTCCATCTCCCTTCCCTGCACGGGCTATCATCTCAGATGTTGTAGCACAGGGCTGCCCTCGTCATTCTTACCCCACCAAGTCCCACCCTGGTGTTTTCCATGTCTGCAGCCTGCTGTGCCCCTCTGGGACCACCCTTTGTACACTCACCGGTCCCTCTCCTGTGTCACTAATGACAGCACAAGTGACACAGCCCCGTTTCTGGTGGCACGGACACCCTTGCTCTTCTGTTGAGAAACACCACTAGGTGACAATCCTGCTTCTCCCGCAGCTTGGGAATACCCGAGCTGGCACCCATCACCAGAACTGCCCTGAAAACAGGTTGATCCCACTGTCATGGTAGCTGGTGGGATCCCTGCCCTGCACCCAGCAAGGAACTGCAAGGCACAGCTCCCTGCTGAGCTCAGCTGGCTCCCAGGAAAGCTGGGAGCCAGCAAGGGTAATTGCCCAGGACAAGTTCACAGGGCTTGGGGGAATTCCAAGCCAAGCTGCATCCACTTTGTTCTCTTGTTTTCTTCTGTACCCTGGAGAGCATGTCTGTAATCACTAGAGGCCTCCAACTTTTTTATCCCACTAGCAAGTCTGAGCTGAAAAAAAAATAAAATATTTGACATCCCCAAGGGAAAGGATGTTTTCCAAGCTTCAAGTAAAGGAGCATTTTCAGCTCACATAGGCCTCCCAAAAATAAATAACAAAAATGCATCAAGGATTAGAGGCCTTCTCTGCTCAAGCAAACTGCCACTCTGCTGTGTCGGTGTCCCAATCCCCACACCAACCTGGCAGTGCAGGGACAGACCCAACACACAGAGATAACCCCATGTCGAATCCCAAAGCTCTGCTACATCCTTCAGCTTCCTGGTCTTAACATCCACCCTGGTGGCAGCCGCTGTTCCTGGGGGCCACCTTCTGGCAGGAGCAATGCCCAGCCCACCTCACCCCATCAGGATGATGGGACAGTGAAGAGACATCACCCACCTGGAGCTTGAGCAGCCGGGTTGTCCCTTTTGGGGTAGCAGGAAGCTGTGATGGATGCAGGACCCCAGCATCCCCTTGTGCAGCAGAGCTAGATTTTGTCTATTTTTATTTTCATTGCATTCCCCTGATACAAATCCCATGGGGAAAAGAAAATGTAAGCAAAAAAAGAAAGGACGGGAAAAAAAAGCCAGCCCCAGACCAAAATAGAATATTGTGTTTGATGGCAGCTGCCTGGGAGCAGGCAGCAGCCAGGATGCCATACTTTCCCTGCCTGCCCCGTATCCCTTCACATTCAGAACTAACCCAAGTACCAGACATCAGTGCATCCCCCTCCCACCCCTGCTACTGCAAAAATGCCTTCCTTCTTACCTCAAGACCACGGCTTAAATAGGCACCAGCAGCCCTGCATCAGCTCCTTCCCATCCCGTCACGCTCTCAGTCTCAGGTGGGAGCCCCCTGCAGCAAGCATCCCACCCGGAGGCACTGTGGGGGGAGCCTGCTGCTTGGTCCCTCATCGAGTGCCCACAGCGAGGATGCTGTCAGGGCTGCTGGGCTGGGCTGGGCACACAGCGTGGGGCCAGGTGGGGGCTAGGGAGGGCAACACACCCCCCCCCTGAACTGCAGGCAGGGTGGTAGGGAGGAAAATCATCCTGGGCAGACCCTCCAGGGAACTCCCTGCTGCAGGGGATTGCTACAGGCTAGAAAAAAAAAGCTGGCGTATTAAGCTTATTAATTAATGACGAGAAGTAAGGGTTGCCCCGAGAGCTGGATTTGGGCCAAGGGCTTCACCAGCAGCTGTGCCAGATCCCAAGCTGGGCAATGGGGACCCCCCCACCCCAGCACTGCTGCTGCTACGTGGGGCAAACTTGGCAAAGTTTGGCTGCGAGGGCCCAGCTCTCAGCTGTGGGTCAGGGGAGGAGCCGGCAGTGACACTGCTCTGACTCCCGCAGCAGCCTCGTCCCCTAAAGCATCGGAGGGGTCAAGTCTCTATAGAAACCCCACCAAAACACGAACACATACACAACCCGTTTCCCGGCCCAGGAACTGCGCTGCTGAGCCCTCTGTGCCTGGGAAAAGGCTGCATGTCGCTGAGATCGCTGCCGGGAGGGGGAAAAGCAGCAGTTCCCTCACCCACCCCTCTGCTGCCTGCCTGAGCCCGGGGTCAGTGCTCCCCACAGGCACAATGCACGGGCAGAGCCAGCGTCCCTGTCCTGCAGTGCCCATGGCGTTCCCTAGCCATGGCCAGGGAAGGACACGGACAAGGGATGTGGCCAGCACCCAGCCACCCCTCTTCTGCACGGTGATGGAGCAACTCCGAGGCTGAGGCTGCTCCAAGGATGCAAAACATTGCAGGGGCCACCAGATCCGTGTTTTCCCCAGCAAACAGGGATGGTGGGGTGCCTGCGTCCCCGGAGGGGTCACAGCCAGCAGGCAGCCCAATGGGGCTCTTGGAAGAACCTGCAGGAGGGGACAAGTTGGAGTGGCGGTTCCCAGAGCTGGTGTTTGCCTTGGCAGCCCCAGCCTCCATGCCTTGCTTTCCAGACGCCAAGCTCCTAGGGGGAATAGCTGGATGTCTAAAAGCAGGCCTGGCAGTGGGGCTCTGGCATCTGGCAGGGGACGTGGCAGCTCCCAGGGGTTGGGGAAGGGGATGGAGGAGAAGTGGCCTGTGCCCCTACGCTACATTCCTGCCCCCCTGCTGCCGGGCTGGGCTTTCCCACCAGCAGCCCCACTCAGGCACCATGCCTGCTCAGCAAGCCCAGGCTGGGGGGAACAGTGTCCTCTGCTGCATTACACCCCTCTGTTAGTTTTTCACCTTGCAAAGCCAGGGAAGATAGGATTCATCCCATCCCATCCCATCCGCAGGGTCATCACAGCCTGCTACAAGCCCATCCTGCTCACAGCCCCTAGTGTCCATGGCTTGTGCTGCACCAAGAGCAGCTCTGGCCTGGGCAGCTCAAGCTCGGCTGGGGCTAAGGCTGCTCTGTCTTGCCCCAGGAGGAGCCAGCTGGGGCAGGACCATAGCAGCAGGGTCCCCACACTGTCCCGGGACCGGAGGGATGCTGCAGGGCACACACAGCTTCTCCCACCTCCACCCAGAGCTGAGCCACACAACACATCTCTCAAAACCTTTATTGTCAGCAAGTAACAAAAGTCAGCCCCGTGGCGGCACAGGGAGCCTGGAGAGAGCGGGGTGCTGGCACCCCAGGGCTTGCCGCCCTGGGTGTCCCTTCCACCAGGCCCTTCCTCAACCACCCGGGCAGCAGCGGGGCTGGGCGTGCACATGGGGGATGGGTGAGGCTTGAGGGGGGCACGTGTCATTCTCCAAAGCAAGGGGCACATTTACAACTGCTTATAAATAAACAACAACAACGAGAAACCTCCGGCTCTGGGAAGCAGGCGGGCGTCCCGCCACCGAGCCGCCAGCCCAATGCGCTCTGCCCTCCAGAGGCGGGGAGCAGCCCGCTCCCCCAGGGCTGTGGCCACCAGGTGCCACCTGGCACAGGCTCTGCTGCCGTGGGGGAACAGGCTGGGTGGCGGGCACCAACCCAAACCAGCCAGCAGAGAGGTTTGGGCTCCTGCCCGGGTACATGTACAGAGATGGCCTGGGGATGCAAGGACAGGGATGCAGGGAGGTGCCAGACCCTGCAACCCCAACGGTGTCTGGGGTCAGCAGCTGGCCCTGGGGAGAGCAAGAGCCAGGGCATGGAGCCTAGGAAGGGCCAGGAGAAGGGCAGTGCTGCCAGATGGGCTAGAGCCCTCAGGTGACACATGCCACAGCTGCACTGGCGAAGAACAGGGGTGGGTGCTCTGACCACCAGCCCCCATGCCTAACCCCTGGCTCCATCTCCCTCAGTGCAGGGGGCAGCACCCTCCCATTCCCATGGTGGGACTCCTGCCACCAC
The DNA here is from genome assembly GCA_026546715.1 of Gallinago undulata. NCBI lineage: Eukaryota > Metazoa > Chordata > Aves > Charadriiformes > Scolopacidae > Gallinago > Gallinago undulata. The sequence continues at coordinate 4,727,582 of JAOTQQ010000004.1, read as the reverse complement.
CTTCACCCTACTTTCAGCCCCACGGGTGCAACCTGTCATCCCCTGCACATGGTGACATCCCCACACCCACTCTTCTGCCTTTCACAGTCGGGGGGCTGGTGGGAGGGCTGGGGAGGGCAGAGCACATTGGGAACCACCAGAAACACCTTCTACCTTTGCTTTTTAAACACTGAAGCTTATATTAGAGACTATGATATATAACCCGGGGGGCAGGGCTGTCCTGCCCGGAGTAGAGACAGCAGAGAGAGCACAGGTCCGTGGCCAGCCTGGCAAGGGTCTGCTCTGGCTGTGAGCAGGAGGTTAGTACGGGGGCACAGAGCAGGCGGCCGGGCAGGGGGACTCCGTCTAGGGCTGGTTCTTCGCCTCAGGGTCTTTGTCGTAGATGTAGCTTCCCACAGCTCCGGTGTTGACACCTGAACAGGGGGAGATGCAGGAGGTTGAGGACCCGTGCGAGAAGGTGGCGCACGCTCCAGGGAGATGTGCCCTCTGGGCAGTAGCATAAGCATCGAGAGCAGTAGCCCAGGTGGGGCGCATGCCCCTGGGCCAGCTCCCCACCCCACACACCCCCAGGCACTCACCCTTGGGCCCGAAGAGGATCCCGTAGCAGGGCTTGTGGCAGTATGGCTGTCCGTCGTGCTGTGTGGGGCAGAGAGAGAAGCAGGTCACCCAGGACGGGCAGAGGCCAGTCCCCAGGACATGCCCCCCTGTCTGGGCACCTCTCCCACTCTGCTCACCCCCTGCAGACAGCTGCACCCCAGCACCTCTGGGCTGCGGGAGCTGCTCCTGCCAGCCGTGCCCTGCTCTCTCACAAAGGCAGGGGCTGCCACACTGGTGTGACGTGACGCAGCTCAGCCAGGAGATGCCATGCCAGCATCCCTCATGCCCACCACCTGGGGCTTGCGGGGCAGGGACATCCTTACCTCGGCGTGGCCCCCTGGGGTCAGCGTCTTGCTGCAGCGCTCGCAGCGTAGGCATGGACGGTGCCAGTCCTTCCCCAGCGAAGTCACTTTCTCAGCTAGAGGAAGGAGGAGGAGGGAAGGTCACGTCTTTCCCCCTGCTCACATGCAAAGGGGGAGCAGGTCGCATGGGGACATCACCTCTGCATGCAAAATCCAGAGACAGCCCTGTGCACCCCAGCCTCCCGTGTCTCTCCCACCCCTTTGTTGCCGCACAAGTGACAGGTTGGCTGAGGACAGTTATTAAGCCCACGCCACCCACCTGGGATGTGACAGCAGGGGACAGGATGCACATGAAGCCCTGCACCCAGGAGCTCCTCCAAGAGGACTCATCCCTGCAGGCTCCTCAGGCACATCCTTCTGTGCCCCTGGCCCCACCTCTGAGCAAAACCCCCCTTCCGGCCCCTCTGCCTGCCACAGGGGTCCTGCACAGAGCCCCAGCACTGTGGGGCCATGCCACACCAGGGCATGAATCCCACCTCACCACCTTACCAAAGTAGACTCTCTTGCCACAGCGCGGGCACATGTTGGGCTCCCCGGTGAAGGTGGTGACACTGGAGGCTGGAAGGAGAGAGGGCATGGGAAGAGAAGGGACATCTCAGTCAGGACACATGAGTGTGGAGGACCCCATACACACCCTGCACTCCACACCGTCACCAAACGCGGTGGCTCTGGACCAGCTGAACCATGGTGGAGGGCCAGGCTGCCCATCCTGCCCTGTCCCTCACCTTTGCTGGGTCCCTTGGGAGGTGCAGCATTCACCTTCCTCTCCTCCACCTTCACCGGGTGCTCGATGGGTCCCGGAGCAGTCTGCCCCTCGATCTGAGGCTTGTCATAGATGTAGGACCCGGCACCACCAATGTTCACCCCTGCAGTGGGGGAGAGAGAGGTTGCAGTGGCCTGGGAGCACTCAGGGTCTCCATCCTCCTCCCACCCCGTCCCACCTCCCCCAGTCCCAATGAGCCACAGGGCCACTGCAAACACTGCTGCGCTTCAGCCCCGGCTTGCTTTCTCCTGACTCAGGCTTTCTCCAGCCACGTCTGGGATAGGAGAGTGACTCCACCTTCTGTCTGAATGGTTGAATGAAAATTTGTTTTTGAAATATATTATAAAAAAAAAAAAAAAAGACAGCTGTCAGGACAGATCCCTCCCTCCAGCAGCTCTCCTCTCCCTCTGCACAAGGGGGCAGCAGGGTTGGGACTGCAAAGCCCTGGCTTGATGCTCAGCCCACGCCAGCCTGGCTCCTGGGCTGTGCTTTCAGGGCCACGGCTCCCTGCCAGCGGGGATGGGGGGACCTGTCCCCTCCCGCAGCCCTGGCCATGGCCGCACAAGCAGGGGGGCAGCATGGACGTACCTTTGGGGCCGAACAGCGTGGCGTAGCAGGGCTTGTGGCAGAAGGGCTTCCCGTCGTGCTGGGGAGAGAGGGGAGTGTTAGGACGTTGAGCGGCGACCACGGCTCCCTCGGGATCGCTTCCATCCCCACTGGCGTTCAGAGACCACCACGGCCATGCCTACACCCCAAAATGCACCCAGCCCACGACAGCCTAACCCGACCCGAGCACTGGAGGATCTCTCCCGCACCAAACGCTCTGGCTGTCCCGCACATGTCGTACCACGGGGCCGGGACACAACCAGCAGCCTGAGGCCCTTCAGCCGAGAGGCATCTCCAAGCCCCAACCCGGCCGTGTGCCATCGGGGCCCGGTAAGGCGCCACTTTGCCCGTTAAGCATCCTGAGCGCAGCCAGGCCGCTTCCAGGCTTCCACCTCCCCCCTCGCCTTGGCCGGAGATCAGAGGCCCGGGCGCTATCAGCCCCGCTATCGGCCGGGGGCGATGATCGCAGCAGGAAGGCATGAAGCGGGCGATAAGCCCCGGAGCTCCCCGCAGCCGTTTCTCAGGGGCCGGCGGGAACCCGGTCCAAGAGAAAAGAAAGAGCGTTTGTGGCTGGGGCAGGGGGGGTCAGCGGGGCTGCCTGCTCGGCTCAACGCATCATCTGCGTCGTGCCCCCCTCCATCCCCTCTTGATGGATGCCAGGCAAAGGACGCCTTGCCCAAAACGGGCAGGGTGGTAGCTGAGCAGAAGCCATGTCCCGTCCCTTCCCGTGCCACCTCGAGCCATGCCGTGCTGAAGGCGAGGGCTGGCAGCGTCCGGGAGCAAGGCTGAGGGAGCGAGCGGGCAGCGGGCTGGCAGCAGGCAGCTGCCAAATATTGCAAGGCATAAATACCCGTGTGCTGGCAGCGTTACTGTGCTGGAGGGGAGGGTAAACATTTAGCTGGTCTCCCCACGACACCTTTCCAACCCGACCGGACACGCCGGCTTGAAAGGAGGGAGAAAAAGCAGGGAAGGGCCAAATCCTGCTGTTGGCGCAATCGGTGGGGGCTTGGCTGCCGTCCCCCATGGGTGCAGAACCTGGCCTTATATGGAGAAGTAGCAAATGCCCGGGGTTTAACCTGGCCCGAAGCACAGAGCTGCCCGCACAGGCCCAGCCTCGCCAGCAGGACCGGCCCCACTCCCCCCACAGGCTGGTGGCAACCAGCACGGCTGTCCCTGCTGCCACCGCCTGCTCCCCAGCTGTGCCGCGCGCTAAAGCCGCGCTAAAGAGCTGGTGACACTCTGGCATGACAGGCACCGCGCAAAACCCAGGGCACCGGGTGTCACGCTGGGGCATCGCACAAGGAAAACACAGCTGCTCCCGGGCAGGAGCACCGGCCACCACCGGCACCGCACCCTTGTGCACCATGTGCAGGGCAGCCGCGGTGGGATCACACTCCAGTGCAAGCCCCAGGGCACCGAGAGCGCCATTCCGAGCTAGCATCACCATGGCAACCAGTGCATCCCCGATTTTTGGTGGTTTTCACCACTCTTCGGGCAGGCTCTCAGCACCCGCACGCCTTCGAAGGCAGTGTGATGCCCAAATAAGCCTGCCCGGTGCATGGAGCTGCTTCAAGTGCTTGCCAGGGCACACCGAGTCCTGCCACAGGCTGCTGGGAGCCCACACCGGGCTGGGCATCACACATGGTGCCAGCACCACTCTGTGGCTTGGCCAGGACTGTGCACGAGAGCTCTTGAGCACTATGGGTCACACCATCTGAAGCCACAGTGTGCAATCCTGGCCTTGCATGCCACAGGGACAGCCCATCCCCATGGCATCAGCTACCCGCCCCAGCCCAATTCCTGGGATTCCCCATCCTTGGGGTGCTGGGGAGACCAGCAGGCCACCCCTGCATGGCAGCACATCTCCCCGTCCCCATCCACCCCAGCAGCTCTTACCTCGGCGTGCCCACCCGGGGTCAGGGTCTTGTTGCAGCGCTCACACTTCAGGCAGAACTTGTGCCAGTCCTTGCCCAGGGAGGACACCTTCTCGGCTGCAGGGAACAAGAGAGAGGGGTAAGCGACTGCCCAGCACCTGGGGAAGCCAGGCTCCAGGCACCACCAGGGGCTACGCTTAAGTGGGGCTGCTCATCAGCACACTGTGCAAATTAGCCACGCCACAGGGACCGTGCTGCTGCAGCCCCACAGGGTCCCCGAGGCCATTCAGGCCATGGGTATGCCCCCACCCCGGGCACCCCCAACCTCTGACCCGCCCCAGCCCTGGCTCTGCCATCGCACAGACACCCTTTCCCACGCACCAGTCCGGCAACGGTAGCGTTTCTCTTCCTACTCCCTGCATCTATTTTTACCCGCCACGTTACCCAGGGTGACCCTGCTCCCATTCAAATATTTGGTGTTACCATGCCCACCCCACCCGGTTAGTCATGCCTCCCCCACGCACACGCAGCCTCCTGGGCTCCCGGGAGTCTCGTCCGCAGCGCCAGCCCTCAGCCTCCCAGTGCTGGTCCCAGGACACCCGCTCGCCTCCCGATGGGAGGATGGGACAGCAGTCATTCCCCACAGTGTCACCAAAAACGGACATTTGGCCTCGGAAAACACCCGCCTCTTGGGTGCACGGGTGCCCACCCTTCGCCCCCAGCCCGGGATCAGGCGCGATGCGCAGACGGGTGCGCAGGCACCATCCCCGCATTGCCCCGGAGCGACAGGAACCTGCGGAGCGACTCGCTACCGGCACCGAAAACAGTTTCAAAGCATCAGCGGGCAAATTCAGGGAAGGAAAATGCTTCCCGACCGGTTACACAAATGCACCTCCGCCGGCTGGCCCCCAGCTGTACGTCCCCAGGAGCACCCCGGGAGGCAGCACAGTCTGCCAGTCCCCGTCCCGCATCCCCAGCCTCCTGCTGTCCCACCTCCCTCCCAGCTCCTTGGGGACCAGATGCTGCCCTGTGCCCCCCACCAATTCCTATGTGCCCTCCCTCTCCCCCACACATGTGTGGAGACAGCTGGAAAACAGCATGATCCCGTTAAAGCCACCGTAAAACTAAATCAGAAGAGCCAAATAAAATATTTAACAAGCAAATAAAAGCGAAACCGGAGCCCGGCCCTGCTCTACAAGAAGACCTCCTCCATGACGGCGGGTTTCCCAGCCCTATTTTCCCTGAAGATCTCAGCAAATGTCACCTGTTTACATCAGGTCAAGATGGGGGTCAAGAGCTCCCCAAGGGCAGGTTCTGGCTTCCAGAGCCACCCTCCTCCCAAGGCAAACAGCTGTGTCCGGGGCACACCGCAAGGCCAAGATAAGCTGAAACAACTGCCATTGCCACCCGACAAAACAGCCCTGGTACAAAGCAGGGTGGGGGGTGGCAGAGGTGCCAGGGGGCAGAGCTGGAGCCATTTCATTGTGGTGCAGGGGGGAGCATCCCCAAGCAAGTACATGAAGGATGGGCTTGAGGAACTTGCTGGAAGCAACTCTGAACGGACCTCCTGGTGATGCCACACACGAGTTCAGGTTGGACCAAACCCCAGCAGGAGCAGACGGCTGGGGGAAGGGATGCCCCTCTGCAGCCAGGGCTCTGTGCCCACCTGCTCAAAGCTGCCAGGGCAAATCCCTGCTGGCCCCCAAGCCCGGGGGCTCAGGAGGGCTCATGCTTCCCCAGCCCCTCACAGCAGGCAGCATGGGGGAAAGGGACCATGGCCGGAGCCTGCCCTCCCCTTCCTCTCCAGTCCTCAGCTGCCCCTGGGGGCAGAGGACAAGCCCAAGGGCACACAAACCCTAGCCCCAAAGTGCTCCACAAAAGTGAGGGGGACACAGAGGTCCCTGCACCCCACTGCCTTGGGGCTGTTGCAGGAGCCCTGCATCCCCCCCAGCTGGAACCGGTGCCTGCCCGGGGCAACCAGGGAGGGAAATGGAGCATGATGGCCTGAAAGCCGAGCCAGGGGCTCGGGGCCAAAGGGCCACTCGGCTTTGTCACAGCGGATGCACAGCCCGGCCAGGCTGCGCTTCGGCTGCGTCACCCCCAGCTCCCCCCGGCCCAGCGTTGTCACGGCCCCGGTACAAAGCAAGGAGGAAACTCCCGGCGGATGTTTTCCAGAGGCCATTGCAATTACAGCCAGCCACAGCCCACACCAGCTCCTTCCTGCCCCCACGAGATGGGATGCCCCCACAGTATTCCTCCCCCCCTCCCCTGTAATATTTCAGGCAGCTGTAAATCCCTGCTGCTTCCCGACAAATACACACCCCCCTATCCTCAGGCCACACAGAGCAAAAGGGACCTCGCCGTCACCTGCAGCCCCTGGCAGAGGATGGTGCAGGAGGAAGGAGGTGGCCCAGTACACCATCCTGCTCCCGGGGCATGGGGACAGCCCAGGAGCAGCAGGGGCTACCCCTTCCCTGCGGGTGAAAACGCCACGCAGAGGTTGCTCAGGCATCCTCTGGCTGCAAACAAGGGCTCCCAGGGGCCACGGTGGGGCGGGACTGTCGGGACGGTTTTCCAGGCAGCATTGTTCACGCCGAGCAGAGGAAGCAGCTTGGAGCCACCCCAGCCCATTTCCAGGGCAGTGGCGTCCCGCCCGTGGCCCCGCTGGCCCATAAATCACTGCGGAGGGAAAGCACCAGAGCCCAGATTTCCTGTCACCCGGCCACATCTGCTCCGCTGTTGCATCAGCTCCAGAGTAGAAGTCCCTGCCCATGTTCTCCCGCCGTGGCAGAGACCCCCAGGCAGCTGCCGGGGGGAGCCCCGTTCCGTACCCCCACTCACTGCTAGACCAGCCCCCACAAAGCGGCGCCCAGGCTCCGTCCAGATCTGTGCAGGGGGCACGGGATGTCACAGGGCTCCAGTGCATGTTTTGCTTGGTCAGACATCACACGGCACACATCCAGCCTCTGCCACCGAACACCATGCCCCGCCACACCAAGCCACCCTGGGAAGGGACGGGCCAGCGCCCGCGTCCTCTCAGCATCACACCAAGCACACACACGCCCTGCCCCTACTTGCTGGATCACGCACCTACACGCTCAGCCCGTGGCAAGATCACAGAATCCTAGAATGGTTCGGGTTGGAAGGGACCTTAAAGATCATCCAGTTCCACCCCCCCTGCCATGGGCAGGGACACCTCCCACTAGAGCAGGTTGCTCAAAGCCCCATCCAACTTGGCCCTGAACATCTCCAGGGATGGGGCATCCAGAGCTCCTCTGGGTAACCTGTTCCAGTGCCTCACCACTCTCATAGTGAAAAATTTCTTCCTGATATCTGATCTAAATCTCCCCTCTTTCAGCTTAAAACATTATCCCTCGTCCTATCGCCCCACTTCCTGACAGAGTCCCTCCCCATCTCTCCTGTAGGCCCCCTTTAGGTACTGGAAGGCTGCTATAGGGTCTCCCTAGAGCCTTCTCCAGGCTGGACACCTGTCTTCATAGGAGAAGTGCTCCAGCCCTCTGAGCATCTTTGTGGCCTTCCTCTGAACTCACTGCAATAAATCCATGTCCTTCTTGTCCTGAGAGCTCCGAAGCTGGATGCAGTACACCTGCTGGCCAGGCTTCCTTTGATGGCTCCCCTCATGCCCACCAAATTGAAACCATCCATGCAGCACCCCCTGGGAAGCGCAGACCTAAGGGGTCTCAGCCACAGGAATTTGGCCTCTGCCAAACGTGCATGACTAAGGGTTTGCCTGCCCTGGGTTACCCACCTCGCCGTGGGTGGGCACTGGGTGTCATGGATAGTAAACCTCTCTCCTAGGGAAAATGCCCCCCCAAAGGAGAGGTGGAGGCACAGCCAGGTGCATGGCCAGCTGTAGGACAGAGCCGTGGGGTGGGTTTACAGGGGTGTGCAGGTCACAGCAACAAGGGACCCCGGCAGAGCCAGGGACAATCAGAGGCAAGGAGCAAAGGAAAGCGCCGGAGGGGGCTGCCGAGACAGTCTGCTCCCCGGGCTCTGCGCAGCCCCACCCCAGAGACAACGCGGCTCATCCCTTAATTACCCACCGTGCCCGGGCAAGGCAGCTGGCGTGGGCCAGATGCTGGGTGCATCTTTTCAGGGTGGGAAGGGAGCATCCCTCCTCCCAGCCTCAGCGCCGGGGGCCGCGCCAAACCGGCTCTGGGCCCTCGCACAGGTATTTGCACGGGCTGACGTCAGTGCTGCTTCCAGCCCGAGGCTTATTCAACAAAAGCAACTGTAGCTGAAGCTACAATCTCTGCAAAGGGCTGGGCTGTGCCCCATCCATCCCACCGCAGCCCTGCGAGGACGCGGGGAAAGGCTGACAAAGCCCAGTCCAGTGATAAAGATGCCAAATCCCCACAGAAACCCAGCAACAGGCATCCCTGGAGGAGAGGGATGCTGTCAGAGCCGCTGCAGATGCACCTCAAAGCAGTCGCAGGCACAAAAGAATGAATAGAAAAGAGCAGGGAAAGGAGCCTGGTTAAATGGCTGGAAACAAAGCCAAGAGTCCAGACAGTGGCAGCCTCATCCCGTCACCGTGGGGCTGGGAGATGGAAAAGACGGAGGGATGGCTTGAGGAGCTCATGCCATGCCATGCCATGCCATGCCATGCCATGCCACCACCCACGGTGCTTCACCGGCCCCCCAGAAGGGCCCGCACTGCCTTCACACCACCCTGTCCCCTCCTGCCCTCCTCGGGCACGGCCAGGCAGCTCCTCTCCCCCCGTCACACAGCCTGCGCCGACGGTTACGCCACACTGTGATTTTGTGGCCAAGACGTATATATTTAGCTCCTCCACAGCGAGGCGAGGCGAGGCGAGCCCTCCGGCCCCAAGCCGCTCGCTTGCTGGGCTCCCTCCAAGCGCACAACAAAGCCCGCTCAGTACGGCCTGGCCGGGGAGCACGGCCAGGGACGGGGGGAAGACAAGGAATACCCCAGGCAAGGGGCGCGGGGGGGGGGGGGGGCGGAGGGTGTCCCCGCTTTCCAGGGCCTCACTTCCAGCCCAGCGGAGAGGCGAGGTGTTCCCCAGGACCCGAGCCTCCACGTAGCTGAGCCGCTGGGGACGCGAGCGAGGGCTGTTTGATTTCCAGCCGCGGCCCTAACGCACAGCATGGCTCCCGTTCATCCCGCCGCTCCCTGCCGACAAAACCTCACCTTCTGCTGGCACTTCCCTGGCTGCCAGCCTTCAGCCTCCTGCTTTGCTTCAAGGCAGCCTCCAACCAAGTCGTCCCCCCCTCTCCATTTTCCAGGGGGCTGCTGTCCTTCATCGAGCTGCATCTGCAGGAGATGCATCCCCCCCTGGCTCCGGGGCCGGGCGGCTCGGCCGGGGCTCTGTGGGAGAGGGGCAGCAGTGTTTCTTGCCGGGCGCTGGGTTCAGCCTGCTTTCTTGCTGAGGCCCAGACCCACAGGCAAGACGTGAGAGGCAGGAACCCAGGCAGGCTGCAGCCCTCCTCCCACCCTTTCGCCCGGCGGGGGGCAGAGCGGACGGCGGAGAGCTGGGGGCATGGGCAGGCACAGGAGCAAACCCTCTCCCTGGGCAATCGCTGGTCCAGAGCACCACCCTCCTCCTGCACGCTGAGATACCACCTCTGGTGGGCAGTGCCAGGAGGATGAGGTGGTTTCCTGGCCCGTGCCAGCGGGAGCAGGACTCGGAGACACACTGGAGCAGCCAAGCCTGTCTAAGGGCGCCTCCAGTCCCGTGGCTACTCACCTCCCCACCCTTCTGGCTCCCCGCAGCCGCAGGACACAACCAGCTCCAAGCAGGGTTTGCCCCTGGGCTGTGGGCAACACAGTGTGAACAGAGACAGCAGTGGGAGAGGATGCTTGGGACCTCCCTGGGGGCCACAGCACCAGCGCTCCCCACCAGCAATGGCATGGCAGGCTGGTAGGAGTTCTCCCCGACCGCCTGCCAGGACCTGACCCCCACCATCGCCTCCCTGGTGGCTTCAGGGCCTCCCAGCCCATTGACAGTGATGGGCACCACCGCCCCACCACAGCCAAAAGTGGCACAATGACACGCACTCCAGGCTCCGTATTTGATTGCGACATTGGAGTGACAGATTTTCCATTACCTCTCACTTGGGCGTTCCTACTCTGCCTTTCCTTTGCAGTCCCATCACCTCGCCTCTCCCCATCCCTGTGCTCCTGCCAGGGACAGGGAGGGAAGATGGCAACACAAGGAGCTGTGCCTGAGACGTGGGTGCAGAGCTCCACAAACCAGGTACCAAACAGAGTCACTCAGGACCAGCCGGGCTTGCAGAGAGCTGCCTGCCAGCCCCAAGCCTCCGGCACCCACGGCCCTGGGAGCAGCACTGCTCCTGCAGGCTGGTGGAACAGGGAGAGAAGGATACCCAGACCAGCTATCACATACCCCTCTGGGCACATCCACGCATCCCAGTGTCCCACAGCTGCTGAACCCCAGGTGCCTACAAGGCAGGCAACCTCCTGCAGACATGCACACCAGAGCATGCAGGAGCCCCAGCAAAGCGTGCCCTTCCCAGGGCGTGAGAGCAAGGGGGCTGAGACCTTGCACCGTCCCATCCCACCCTCCCACAGATCACCCTCTACAGCTCGCCCTGTTTTCCTGAGGGAAACACTGATGCTAATCAGCCCATCCTTCAGCTTCCCACAGGAGCGTTTCCCCACCCAGCAGGGCCCTGCACTGGGAGCAGGGAGTCTGGTGCATCCTTAGTTACCATTCTGCAAGGTCCACGCATGCTCCAGGAGCGTCTGCCCTGAGACACGGGAGCAGGCAGGTACCCAAGGAGCCCAGCCTTCGTGCTGGCAAGCCAGGGGCCGTGCCGACACTGCTGTGCCGCCCGCGCTTGAAGAGCCGCTTCCTTTGTTAGGGACGGCTGTAATCAAAACAGAGCCCTCCTGCCTCTCCTGCCGGGCCACCGCCATGCCCAGAGCCAAGGACAGCGGTTACTTATTAATTGCAGAGCGGCTTCTGCAGCTTGGTTTTTCTGCAGGGCCGCTCTCCACCAGCGCGGTGCTCCACAGGGAGGACACCCCCCACCTCACTGCACCCCACCTCTGGCTGCACCCCTCTCCTCTGGCACACGCAGGACATCAGCTTCAGCTGTGGTCCCCTCTGACCGCACTAGGCTTGGACCCCTCTTGCTTTCCAGCTGGATGTGTCCATGTCCTTAGTCCCTCCCCGGCACCCCACTGGCAAACCGTCCCCAGAGAGCAGTTTTGCTGCAGATGCAGACTGGAAAAACCCCAGGGCTACTGGGTGACTCCCACATGCTTTTAGGATGCCCACTTTCCAAAGAAACATCACAGCAGCCTCCCACTGGCCCTTAGACACCCAAGCATGTGCAGAGAGCTCCCCAAAAGCTGCCTGCTGGTGGACCCCGCTGCACGTGTGCTCCCCACATCCCTGGGGCTTTCGCCTGCCCCGCGCCGGAGATGGGAAAACAGGAAACCCCCTGCCACCGCGATCCCCCGCAGTTCCCTGGGAAGTGAGGACAGGAGGCGGAAAGGCTTGGCCAGGGCTCCCGGCGACCCTGCAAAACTCATTTGAGGCAAGCGATCCAAAAGGGAGCTGGGGGAACGCGCGGCTGTTTGGCCGCAGGAGACTCTGGTCCCTCCGGCGCTTCCTGGCGGGAGAGATAACCCAACCCCAACCCACCGCCACCTGCCAGAGAGGGATGGGAACCAGCCCCGACAGCCGCCGGCAGCGCTGCTCCTCCCGTGAAACACTCACTTCATCCCCTCCAACCTCCCCAGAGCTGGAAAGTTAGCCCCGGCCGCTCCTGGAAACAATGTCACAGACCTCAGCCTGATTTAAAAAAAAAAAAAAAAAAAAGAAAAGAACAAAAAAAGCCAGAAAACTATTTTTATATTTCCCTGTGCTTTTTAAAGGAAAAAAGCTCATTCTGCAGCTCAGGAAACGCCCACATCCTCCTGACTGTGCAGGGAGGAGCCCACTGGATTTTTCCAGGGAGTGTGAAGCAACAGGCAGGCTGGAAATGAGTTTTCCATCGGTACCCACGGCTGCCGGTGTTGGTCAGCCGCACAGGCACCGCGCGGGGCCGGGAACGGGACACGGTGGCATTTCTCACACATGACCCACGGCTGCAATCCCAGGCATTTGAGAAGTTACGAGTTGCCAGCGCTCATTCAGCGCGGAGCGCTCCTGAACAAGCCGGGCTTTATGAATCACCTCCCCGTCAAGCTTCGGGCCAGCCAAGGAATTCACAAGCGTTACCAAACCCCGGGTGCAGCGCTCCCATCGCCTTTCCCACCAAACCACGCGGTCCACGGGGTGGAAACCCCAGGAGCCGCGTCCCCAAGAGGCATCTCAGAGGTTGCACCCAGTTTCTATGCATTAAATAAACGGACCTGGGTTTCTTCTGCCAGAGCCTGGGTGGTTCCTCAAGGAAAAGCTCAAGGCGTTCAGCAAGGACAGGTTCCAGCCTATCTCAACTCTAAGCACGGAGAAGTTTTTGGCTTGCTCCTGTTTTGGCTCTCCCCCTGGTCTCTCTTAGGGGCAGCAGGGGTGTGACAGGGGCTACCATTCCCCCACTGCTGGGGACCTGCCTGCTCCCTGCCCACAGGACAAGGTGTCCCCCGGGGGGCAGGAACGGGAGAAGGCAAGGAGCAGCTGAGACCTGGACATGGACCAGTACACATTCAGAAACCCATCCGGGGAGAGAGAGACAATACTCAGCTGGGGGCATCGGGTCCCCTCAAACCACATCCCCAAGAGACCCACAAGTCCCCCAACACATGGGGAGAGAGCAAGCGAGCGAGCAGGCACTGCTGGGGGCTGGCACTTCACCTCCTGGCACAGCCTGGTCTCCTCCGGCTGCGAGGCAGGGGTCCTGGAGCCCCGCCTCAGCCCCCCCACGCAGGGCAGGCTCATCCCCAAAACGAGAGGAGTGACTCTGACCCCGGGCCAGTGCCCAGCTGGCTGGACGGACACCCTATTTTCTGCTTAAAAAGGAAAAGATTCACACAGGGAAAGACATCCAAGGGGCTGAGCCCTTCCTACCCCCACACAAATAGGTTTATTTAAAGGAGGAAGAGAGCAAATTCCTATTTCTCTGTGTTTACTTGGAGATGGCCGGAAAGGAATGAAAGCACCACTGCCTCAAACGCCCAGGCACCCTCAGGACCCTTTGGTATTTCTCCACCAAACAAACGTGCTGAGGCAGCAGGGGCTGGACCCGATGGAGATGGGCAGGGAGGGGTGCAGGCAGGCAGCCCCAGGTTGGATATGTCCCCAGAGCCACCCTGAGCCTGCAGCACAGCCCCGAGGATGCCCACCCTGAGGATGCCCACCCTGAGGCAGGGTTGCCCTCGAGAGGCTCCGGGCTGGGCACTGCCACGCAGAGGGGAAGAGGGCTGGGACAGGCTCCTTGAGGAGCAGCGGTGAGGAACCAAGGCAGGGGCTCAGCCCTCACTCCCACCTCTGCCCCCGGCATTTTCTGCAACCTGGGTGGCGGCGCTCACCCCGGGACGCCCGACGGGAGACACCCCAGCCCCGGTTCCCAGAGATCCTGACCAGCCACAAACCCAAGCAGGGCTCTCGGGGACCTGCAGGGACTCGCTGCTGCCCAAAGCCGGCCCAGGCATGCCAAGATGGACCTCCGAGCCCAGATGCTGCCTTTGAAAAAGTCCCGCAGAAACCCCAAACCGTTCATTAGCTCACCCACCCGGGAACAGCCCTCGGAGGGCTGGGTGAGAGGAGAGACAGGGAGGGGTGAACAGCACACCTGGAGCGAGGTTTGCAGGGAATGGGCACAAATTGGCTGGGAGAAGGTTTTGTTTGCACCTGCCACTGCCTGCTCCTCCTCACCAAGAGACACCCCCCTCCCCGCTCATGGGAGCCCCCTGCCCAGCACCATGTCCATGTCAGATAGGCTGGGTTCTCCTGTGACCCAAGCTGGGGACAAGGGGACACGAGTCCCCCCCAGCCCCAAGACAGTCTGCAGGCACACACCCCAACCAGGGCTCCTCACCCCCTGCTCCCCCTCCTCAGCCCAGGGAGCAAGGGAGGGTGCCCGGGACCCCCCTGCCACCCACACATCCCTGCCACCCACCCCACCCCAGGCCCAGCCAGCAGCATCCCCCCGCAGAGCCCAGGGATGGGGGTTCAAGGTGGGGGGGGGAGGGGAGGGAAGAGCAGAGAGGCCTCAGCGAGGAGGGGGCCCAGGGGAGAAGCGGCTGGTGCGGGGCAGGGGTCTGGGTGCGCCCCGCTGGGGAGCCGCGGCCAAGCGGGGACCCGGGAGTGCACCGGGTTTTGGGGGCGGCGGAGCCGGGGACACACACCGGAACGGAGAAGAGGACCCGGGGATGCACCGTGGGCTTGGGGAAGGGGGAGGCAGGGATGCGCGCCGGGATTTGGGGAGCGGGGACAGAGCGGGGGTCCACGGGGACGCGCCCCGGCTCGGGGAGGAGGATGCGGGGCCGGGGTCCTGGGGATGCGCTCACCGAAGTAGACGGTCTTGTCGCACTTGGGGCACTTGGATGCCATGGCGGGAGAGCGGAGCGGAGCCGAGCCGTGCCGTGCCGCGCTGTGCCGAGCCGAGCCGCGCCGTGCGCCCCGCTCCGCCCGGCCCCCGCCCACTGGCCCCGCCGCCGCCGCCCGCCCGCCCGGGGGGGTGGCCGGGGCGGGGCTGCCCGCCGAGCGTCTGCCCGGCTCGGTAACGGCACGGTACGGCTCGGTACGGCTCGGTAACGGCGCGGCCCCCAGCGCGGCAGGTGCACCGTCCCGGCCGCCGGAGCCCCCCCTCGCCCCGGGGCAAACCTCCCCTGGCCTCTGCCCCCTCCCCGAGAGCCCCGAGGATGGAAGCGCTCGCCATTCTCCTCTCCCGGGGGGGGGGGGGGGGAATTTAATTAAAAAGGTTGCAATTAAGAAGCGTGGCTTGTGGGGTTTGGGGTTTTATCAGCTCTGTGCCCGGTCCCCTGGAGTGCACGCCCGAGCAGCGGTGCCACCTCTCCTCTCCGTGGGTGAGTCCTGCATCCCCGCGGGCTTGCACCCACCCGCTGGACCAGCAGGTCCCATTGCCACAAGCCCCAGCACCCGTGCGAGATATGGGGCGAGCACAGGAGCCACCTTGCCCCCTCTCTTAGAGGCAGCTAAGGGACACTTAGCCCCCTCTCTTAGGGACAGTGGGGAACCCGGGGTGGTGCTTTCAAACCCTCGACACACACACGCAGCCCTGTGTGGTTGGGCTGGTGCAAGAGATGGAGTGTGCAGCTGCAGAGGGGGTGTACAGCCCGTTGCTGTGGTCCTTTGGGGTGGCAGATTGGTGTCTGAGGTGGCCCAGCACCAAATGCACTGGCCGAAAGACCACCAGCTGCATCCTGACAGCAGCCGCCCTCGAGAGAGTCCAGCCCCAGTGCCGGGGCACGCACAGCCGTGGCCACACGGGAGCTGGTTTGTTGGGACGGTGCCCGGGTGGGGTGGAGGGCACAGGAGCTGGTGGTGTGTCTGGAGGGGACCGGCAGCAGCCCCCCGCCCAGGGAAGCACCGTTCCTGCAGTGGGTATTCTTAGACACATTTTTTCCGGATGGGGTAACCGAGAAACCCAGATTAAGTAGCCGGGACGCCAGGCCTGATATGGGAGACCTTGGCAGGGGGACGAGGGCGAGAGGCCCTAGGGGAGCAGAGATAGCGGTGACAGGGGGCAGGCGAGTGAGAGGAGGGAGGAAGGCACGTCTCCTGGTGGCCTTGCCAGCACGGCATGGCACACGTGGTGGTCACAGGGTAACACTGGCCGTCGCACGCACCCCATGGCCCCGGGGCACGAGTTGAGGCTACTGGTCCTGGGCTTGGGCATCTCCCATCCCATCTGCCAAGCGAGCAGAGGTGCTCATGGTCCCACACCCTCAGCCCTTCCCCACCACAGCACCCGGCCATCCCCTGGTTCCCGGCGCCATTTTGTTCTGTTGCCATGGAAACACCCATGTCAAAAATCCATTCGGCTGCCCGCCGCTGCAAAGGGATGCTCAGGGAAGCATGAAGCAATGCTGAGGAGGGAGTGCCGGCTTCTCTCGCTCTAAAAGGTACCCCACGGTGGGGTGCAGACCCCCTGCGCCAGGGGAAGCCCCTCTGTGCCCAGGTGGCCAGATCCTGCACCAGGGGGCTGCTGTGGGCAGGGGGTGCACGGGAGGGGGGCAGTAAGGGGAGGCGAGTGGGACATCAGGGCCCTCGGCTGGGGTGCTCCAGGGGCTGCAGCCCTACACCCCTGCCCCCCGGGCTCGGCCGGGTGTTGGTAAACAGGAAATCTGCTGCTCCCCAAAGCGGAGCCGTTGCATTATTCATCAGCCGCAGCCTGGCTCTCCTCCGCCGCCATTGTCATCTAATTCCTCCTTTCTCTGCCGGCAGCTGGTGCGGCTGCCAAGCGCCCTCCCGGCCCCGGGCACAGGGACAGCACTGGGAAGGGAACCCAGGGCTCCAGGACGGGATGGGGTGACCCCCAGGGAAAGACAGGACGGGGGATGCTGATGCTTGACAGCGGGTTTCTCCACTGGCTGCGCACCCCGATGGCTCCAGAGGACCCAGGCGTCCCCGTCACTCTGCGCCCAGCTGCTGTCACAACAATGTGGGGCTTTGTGGCCTGCGGGGGTCCCTGCAGAGGGGCAGGTGGCAGCGGTGCCCCCGGGACGCCCCGGCCCCGCACGGCCCCAGGGAGGGGCGGCTGAGCCCTGCGCCGGGGCTCAGGATGGAGCCGGCGCCACCAGGGCAAGGCAGGAGCTGGGGATTTGTGGAGGTATTGATTTCTGGGAGGCCAGCTGCCTCCCCCAGCACAGCCCCACGGGCACTCCTGTGGGTCCCTCTGCAGCAGCCAGTGTGTCTGCTGCCCCAAAGCACCCGGTGGCAGCAGGCAGGTGCCAGCGCAGGACCAGCAGCATCGTCCCTGCACCTGCAGCAGCTCCTCTCCCCCACTGCGAGGGACATCCCCAAAAGGGTCTGCTGTTGAAATCCTCCAGATCTGCAGGAAATGTCAGCTGGTGTCCCAGCCCTGGGGGCTGCGGGGGGCTGGAGGAGGAGGAGGAGGGAGGAGGCTGCATCCATCCAGTAGCCTGTTGGGGCAGGGGGGGGCACAGATGAAATCCTGGACTCGGTCACACTGCAGAACCAGCACCCAGCCCAGCTCTGACCCACCAAGGGCTTTTCACACGTAGAGGCCGGGGGGAATTAAGACAAATCACCTAAAGGTGTGAATCCCTGCCTGTAAACGCGCTAAATCCCAAGCGGATATGCTCGTTCAGGAGCAAAGTGGCTTTAACTGGCTGTGTCTTAATCTGACTTGGCTTAGTCTCGGCGTGCTCCCACACTGAGGACAGGGCTGTCCCGGGGCCACGGGCCCAGCGGGATGGGTGACTTGAGTGGCAGCAGCTGAGCAAGCAGGGGTGGCAGAGCGGCTCTGGGGGCAGCACGCCCACTGCCAGGCGAGGGAGCGCACCCCCGGGACAGCCTGCCACTGGGGTGGGATGCAAGGTGCCTGAAGTGGCACCGTGACACCTGGGGGACATCCCTGACCCCGCGCTGCGCCACATTCCTGAATGGCTGCATTAATGCCCAGGCTGGGGACTTGTCTGCCACTGCACCAAGGCCAGGAGGGGGGGGCTGGTGACCAGCCCAGGGCGTCATCTTCAGCAAGTGGTGGATTTTACATCAGAAATTTGGAGCGCTAAGGGCTGAGCCGGCGTTTCCCCGGCAGCAGGTGTCAAATCTTCCTTTAGCCACCGGGGGGAGGTTTCCAAGGGGGAGAGATGCACTTGCAGCAATGCCTGGGGGTGTCCCCCGGCCCGGG
>JAOTQQ010000004.1:4682952-4709576 GCA_026546715.1 Gallinago undulata | reverse complement strand
CCCCCCCCCCCCCCCCCCCCCCCCCCCCGACAGCGGGTGACCTATTTTCCTCCAATGGCTCTCGGCCCCACGCAGCGCCGGGGTTTCCTGAGCCGCTGTGACCAGCTGGCTCCCCCGGCCCTGCACACCTCCCGTCCTGCAGCACTGATGCTTGATCTTTGCTCATCTGGACGTGCCCGTCATCACTCACTCACGGGAGGTGGGGGCATGGTGGGGCTTTCCTCCACAGCGCCTGGCAGCCCAGCATCCCCCTCCTTGGTAAAGTTGGGGGGGGTTAACCCAGCCCCTTCCCGCAGGGATGCTGCAGGGATGCGGCTCCTACTCCGCTCTGTGCTGCAGCCACATCCCTGCAGCATCCTCCTTCCTGGGTGGGACTGAGACCAAAGTCCAGATCCTGAATATGGTGCCAGCATGTGTGACCATCCCCTGGGCAGCAGCAACCGTCCAGGGGCCAAGGGTGGCTGTGAGACATGGCGGGGCTGTTTTGCCGGCCATGCGGGGCCAGCCCTGACCACAGAACAGGGAACACCCTACCAGGAGCCTTTGAAAGGCACGAGGCTGTTTGGGACCTCATCCTAGGGCAGGTCAACCAGAGAGCTTTGCAGGGAGATTAAGGGAAAGTAAGGAATAAATAAGGAATAACTTTCCCCAGGCTGCCTCTCCTTTGGCTCACCTCTCCCCCTCCCCGTGCTGACTCCCCTCGGATCTTTCTTCTTCCTTCAGATGCAAATACCATGAAAACTCACGAAGTGAGATGGAGCCGCTCAGACGGGGAAGCTGGAAAGCTCGCCTCTGCTCGCCTCTGCTCATGTGTCTCATGTTTTCTGGCACCTCAGATCAGTTGGATTTGTTACAGGGCAAGAAAACACTGGGGGGGAAATATCCAATAAAAAAGGTTAAAGAAAAACAGCCTGCTGCTGCCTGCGTCTGCCCAGAGGACAGTCATCTACGCGTGGCCCTGCAGACCCTCACCAGGCACATTGCATGCACCCAGACCCCTCCATCCCCCGTGTCAGGGTTCCCCCCAGAGTGACACACTGGGTCTTTATGTCACCCCTAAAGAAGCTCCCACGCCCTCAGAGGCAGCCCAAGGCCAGGTGCTCATGGTGACAAACGGCAGAGCAGCCAGCTGCTGCCACAGGCCATGGCGAGTGATGGCCACTGACCAGTTGCCCCAGCTCTGGCCGCATTTTGCCTCAGTCCTCACCATTTGGTGGGAGCTTCACGGCAAAACTGGTTGGGCTCCATCGCTGGCCTGGGAGTGGTTCCCAGGGGGTGCTCAGGGATGCCACAGAGGAGCCCTTCACAAAACCAAGCAAAACATTTGGGATTTGGGCTTTTTATTTTTTTTTTAATTTATTTTTTCTCTGCACAGCCCTCCTGGAGATGAGGTGTCTGCCAGCCTGGATCCAGCCATCCCCTGTCCCTGCAGCTGCCTGAGGCCAGGCTGTGCGGGAGGGCAGAGGGGGAAACCTGCTCCCCACTGCACGGACCCCTGGGCTGGCTGGGATGGGGGGGGGGGAGGGGTGGGCAGCCACACGCAGGGGGGCACAGCCCACAGACGCAGAGTACCCAGGCTTGCTGCCAAAGGGTGGCTGGGGGATAAGCCCAGGGGTTTAGGGAGGACTGGCAAGACATGGGAAGATGGACGATGGTAGCAAGAGCGTGCCGAGGGGCTGGCAGGAGCTGGGTCCCGTCAGGCAGCACATGCCACCGGCCAGGGCTCGGCACGTCACCTCCCAGCCCTGGCGCCCGCTATCTGGAGCTCCAACCAGCCACTTGTCGCTCCTCTCCTTTAAAAGGCATCGGAGCCCCCACCATTATCGAGGCAGGGCAGATAGCACTGTCACGCCTGTGATAAACAGCTTTACAGACATGCCACTGGTCCTTGCAAGCGGGAATGGATGTCCCCATCATCCCCGCGCCCCCTTCCCACGGGGCAGCAGCCGGCGAGCATCCCGGGGGGCTGCAACGTGGGTGCCAGGGGTGCAGGTGACTTGGTGTGGAACACACAAACCCCCACGGTGCCTTGGAGAGGTGGCATGCAAGTGCTTGGAAAGCAGTGCTCTAACCAAAAAAAGGCAGCAAACCAGGTGGTTTTTGGCTCTCAAAGCCGTGGGGGAACCGAGGGGAACCCCCCTAACCATGGAGGGGCTGCACAGGGGGGAGGCCATGCGGAGGGAGGCTGGCACTGGCAGCTCTCCCCTGGCTTTTCCGGGGGAAGGAAAGGGTGTCCTGAGGGATGGGCTGTGCTCAGAGCCAGGTTTTGGTGGCAAAGTTCAGCTTCTGATGAGGCACCACAGAGTGGTTTGTCATTAATTTCTCCCCGACCACGTGGCCCATCCTGGACACCCTGTGGCCAGAGGTCAGGCCGGCCACGGTGCAACAGTTTCATGGGCTGGCACGGTGGCAGCAGAAGTGACACTATCTGTGGCCCACGTGCACACCACCTCATGGACACAGCTCTTGGTGAGCTCCTGGGGCAGGGATGGG
This sequence comes from Gallinago undulata, assembly GCA_026546715.1. Lineage (NCBI taxonomy): Eukaryota > Metazoa > Chordata > Aves > Charadriiformes > Scolopacidae > Gallinago > Gallinago undulata. The sequence continues at coordinate 4,707,083 of JAOTQQ010000004.1, read as the reverse complement.
GCTGGACCCAGGTAACCTTGCAGCGTCCTGCAGGTGCTGAGATGTCCCCAAGCTCCCTTACAGCAACACCTTCTCCTTCAGCAGCACAAGAGGGAAGACCCACTCCAGGTCCCCAACCAGACATTATGGGCCTTTTCCTGGGATGGAGCACCTCTCCTATGAAGACAGGCTGAGAGAGCTAGGGTTGTTCAGCCTGGAGAAGAGAAGGCTCCGGGGAGACCTCATAGCAGCCTATCAATATCTGAAGGGAGCCTATAGGAGAACTGGAGAGGGACTCTTTACGAGGAAGTATAGCGACAGGACGAGGGGCAATGGTTTTAAATTGGAAGAGGGGAGATTCAGATTAGATATTAGGAAGAAATTCTTTACAGTGAGGGTGGTGAGGCACTGGAACAGGTTGCCCAGGGAGGTTGTGAATGCCCCATCCCTGGAGGTGTTCAAGGCCAGGCTGGATGAGGCTTTGAGCAACCTGCTCTGGTGGGAGGTGTCCCTGCCCATGGCAGCGGGGTTGGAACTCAATGATCTTTAAGGTCCCTTCCAACCCAAATGATTCTATGATTCTATGCAGGGCAACGAGTGTGCAAACACGCCCGGCTCAGCTCCACATCCACGTGTTCCCCTCTTGCATGTCCTGCCCGGGGGGCAGCCAAGGTGGAGGGCAGGGAACAAACCCATCCCTGCTGGAACCACTCGGATAGAAAATCTCTGAACAAGCGTGACCTGGATGAAACCCTCCGGCGAGGACCTGTAAATCTGCTGGCTGTGACGCTGCCAGCATCCCGCCAAGCACCGGATCCAGGTGGAGAGTCCCCGCGCAGTGGGGAGGGAGGGGAGCTGTCTGCAGAACGACGCCGAATTTATGTTACTCACGCTCGCTCCAGGAATGCGGTGAATGAACTCGCAAAGCCCAGGGCAGGAATCAAGCGTGCCTCAGCCCTGACCTTGCCTGACTTTTTTTCCAGGCTGAGGAGGAGAAGGGGAGAAGCCCCTAACCCCACCAAATCATCTGAATTCACTGTGTGCCTTTTCTGGCAATGGCTTCCCCCTCCTGAGAGCCTACACAGGTGAAACGTGATGGTCCAGCAGGGCAAAACTCTTGTTCAGCCTCCAGGGAGGAAGAGGAGGGCAGTGGGAACAGGGGACACACACCGGCCTCCTCCCTCGGGACCCCCATGCTCAAGACACGAGGATCACAGCAGATGCCATCACCGTTGGCTCTTGTAGGCCCTCCTGGAAAAGTATTGACTAAAAAGCACATTTACAGGAAAACAAACAAACAAATGCTTGCCAGCTAGAGAGGACTGTCGTGCTGGGGCTTGCCCTTCTGCAGCCATCTCTCTTTTCTCCCTCCAATGCTGCTGCCAATGCTCATTTTAAGCTAAAAGTGTTTTTAAGCCTGTGCCCTCTGATGGATCAAGAAAACCAGAAGAGTTTCTGTAACTCTATCAAAACCCTTCCTCCTCCTCCCAGTCAAAATCCGTCAGAATCTATTCTTGGTTTTCCCAGAAATCCCTCAGGCTTGCACAACTCCCATGCCACCACCCTGTGCACCGTCGTGTGCCCGTGCCATCATTTGAGCTGCTCGACCACCCCCTCCTCCTCCATGGTTCCATCTCCTACCCCGGCGGTGGACAGAAGCTCCACCATGACACAAACTGACCATCTGAAAGAGACTCAGGCTTCCCAAGGTCTGGCTTGTGTAACGCTCGCAGGGAGAGGAGAGCCTGCAGCAGAGCTGGCACAGGATCCAAATTTCCATTTCAAAGGAAATTTCAGCGTGTATTTTGCTTTACAACTCTCCAGTAGTGTCCTGGTTACAGTCCACCTCCCACAGCAGGAATGCCAGGTTGGGAACTGTTAGTCTTGGTCATGCTTTACTTTTGTTTTCACATTATTTCAACATGTTACAGACAGCGTGCTGCCCTCACGTTACAGCATCAAAAGCCGAGATCACAAGCGTGCTGCTCCTGACAAGCTGGTAAAATTCAAAAGGCAAAGTAAAAAATTCCAAAGTTAACTAAAAAAAAAAAAAAATCTGTAACAAAAACATTTTTGTCAAAGTATTGTAGGAATGTTTGGATTTTTGTTTTGTTTTTAAAAGGCTTTCCTGACCTAGCTCCCTGCTACTTTTAAGCCTGTAACACGGTAAGCATCGTAGCGGGTCTGGAGGCCAGCACGCTCCCTCCAAGTGAGCACGACGCACAGCCTTCTCCAAGGGACCGGAGCTGAGCCTGTGACACGTCTGCTCCCACATCCGCAAGGCAGGACAGCAAGCAAGGATGGGGATGCCAGGGACAGACGGCTACGGGAAAATATCCAGTGCATGTGGTAAAACTTACTATGGACTGGAGACCCTGCTCCGGGTGGGCGAGCACTTCCAAACGCTGGGCTCTGCACCATGAATCCAACACCAGCCCAGTGTCTCCCATGGGAATTTGTCCCCTACAATCTCAAGGGCTCTTTAGGAGGTGTACGCAAGGGGTGGAAGGGACACTGAATATGGGACACTGCCCCAGCTGTATGAACCTACCTTTATTTTTACGGGGCTCTACAGCAAGAGGGTGAATAATCGGGGGCAGATTCCTGCGGCAACAGCCCATCAGCATATGAATGTGAATGCAGAGGAGAGGTTGGTGCAGGAGAGGCTTAGTGACAGCAGCGGGCTTAAGAGCCTGCCAGCTTGGGCAGGTCAGTGATGGGACCTGTCATTCCCTCTGCACTTCCCACGAGCCAGTGTTTTTCTTTAGTTGCTGAAGGTATCTTTCCCAGCCCTCCTCCCAAGCCGGTATAAACATAAGCCCGTGAAACTCAAGGGAGTGAAGTCTGCTACCGCACACTGAAAAACCGGCATCCATATTAAAGGAAACGCAAGGAATCCTTCAAAGTCAGGGCAGCACAGGATTGTCTCCCTACTTGCCTGGACCCATTCCCAGAGTAATCACTGGAGCTGCTCCAAGAAAGCTTTTAAGTTGTTGGAAACTGCAGGGCTGGCACCCCCAAGTGGTTACTCCGAGCTCTTCCTGCAGCCTGAACAGCTTCTCTGGAGTCATCAACAGCTCACCCACCAACGACCAAAGAGCATCATCTCCCCCAGCACACAGGGATTTCAGAGCTCGGCGCTCTGCTACAGCCGAGGCACTGGCTCCAAACCCCTCCTCAGAGGGGCTGACGCCAGTTCAGACACAGATTCACTTTTTTTTCAAAATGAGTTCTTCAGATTTCATTTCACAACAGGAAGGAATCCCTGTGAGACCTTTCCCTCCCAGAGGAAAAATCAAGTGTTACAAAACCTTCCTGCAGCCAGCAATATTTCTTACATACACAGGGCTAATCCCACAGCTTGAGGGAGGCAAAGTAAAGCTGCCAGTGGTCTCTGGTGCAGTCCCACACCGTTACTGCAGCCTGGAGCCTTTCTATCTACTAAGCTTGGTGCCCTTCCTACCGTAGCATGTCCTTCAGGAACGGTTGTCCCCTCCTGCTGCTTTTAAGTTACGGATAGGAAGACGTCCCCAGCAGTGCAGGATACTCTGACAACATCTGCTCAGTTGCTCTGACAACATCTGCTCACAGAGTAAACCTTACCACTCCGAAGCAGCAAATGAGACCAGAGATTGAGCCTGCTGTGCTTATCTCAGGAAGGAATGAACGTAGAAATGAAGAAGTACTCCAAATGTCAGTGGTTTTGGGTCACCAACCCCCAGGGATCTCACTCTGCCACATGCCAGAGTCATGCCCCTGCTCAGCGAGACGCATGAGCCACCAGGGACAAAAGGCCCATTGAGAGCTCCAGAGCCGCATCTGCTGCCGCGTTTAAAAGGAAGGAGGAGGGAGTCAGAGATTGAAGTGCTAGAAATGTCTAAACTGCGTACGAGGGGAATCAAAGCACGAGCGACTCTTGCCCTGCACAACACAAAGGCAGCAGAGGGACGTGCCAGAGTTATGCAAACACTGGAGAGCCGACGACCGCTCTGGGATGGGAAGGAAGGAGCATGCACGAGGTGTGCGTGCCAGGGGGGCAGCACCCTGAGTGAGGGTCTTGGCAGCTATTTCAGAAGAGACAAAAAGCAGATGTTTCACAAAAGCTCACTTTCCAGGTTTATTAAGTAAAGTTAACTGAATTGTTTTCATTTTGTGGGGATTCCTTTCTGCCTAACCCGGTGGGTTAGCAGAGTTGCACAGAATCACGGTTGGACTGTGATAACCCAAATACAACTTTGGCTCATCTCACCGCTGACACATATGGAATGACTTGGGGGTTATTACATGCTGTGTCTGCTTGAGGCAGGTACATGTACAGATCAGCACAAGTTGCAAATGATAGTTTACATCCGTTCAAAACAGAGCAGGGCATTCGGCAAATGCACTGCAATGAGAAGACATATGAAAAAGAAATTATACAGACTTGCAAATACATAAGAAGTTCAAGAGATGCAGGAAACCTCAAACACAAGAAATGTCAAGGGGGGGGAACCCACTTAATTTCAGACACAACGTGTTCAAATGAAAACCCAGCTGTAATTTAAATTCCCTTCAAAATGGGAAACATACAGTAACGCAATTAAAGAGAAACCAGGTCTCATCCTGGGAGAGATGTGTCCAAAAACACTGATGCACAAACAGGTTCAGAGTTCTAAGCAAAATGTCCCTGGGCATTGGTGTACTTGACTCTTGGAGCCAGAGCAAAGCAATTCATTACACTTGCTGGACTGCTGGGCCTACTGCTGGGTCTCGGTGGTATAACAGCACGTAGGATTCCAGATGTCAGAGAGAAGGCAGCACGCAAACTGCTGGTTACTGGGAGAAATGCCGCGGGCCAGATCTCCCAGGGATCAACTAGAGTAAGGACACCTAATTCTGGTAGCCTGGCCTCCACTGCACACAACGTTAGTGTAATGTTCTGCAAGGTTCTTCAGTTCTTAGCTCACTCTTTTCTCAGCCTGAGTTGTTTCTGTCTTGTGCACGAGCACAACTGGCTGTGCAAAATGATCCAAAAAACATAAGGGACAGGACCAAAGAAAACTGGCTGAACCTGGGGCTGGCTTTCAGCTCCTATTTCCAAATATCAGTTAAAGGTTGGAAATTTATCTACAAAAGAAATAATATAAATGAAATAAAAAATGGCACCGTCCACAAAATTAAAAAAAAAAATAAATCTTACAACACAGCCTCATAAAAACGGCTTTGCAACGAGAGCTCAGTCACAAAATGAAAGGTTCTAGCTCTTCATACATTGGAAGAGGAAACAAAGCTAAAAAGTACTAGTCCACATTCTCTTAATAAGTTAAACTTACTTTCCCTCCCCCTGTCTCTACAAAAGGAGTAGAAGCAAAGGGGAAAAGAAGCTACCAAAAATTAAAAAAAAAAAAAAACAGGAAAAAAAAGAAAGGAGAGAGAAGGAGAGAGCGCGCGCGCGAGAGAGAGCAGTCTGTGGTCAGAGGCTCAGAGCAGGGCTGAGTTCCTTTTAAGGGTTTAAAAGATGCAAAACAGTTCCTCAAAAGTTCCCTCTCTTCAACAGTTAGTTCAATGCTGTAGCCATAGAAACTCAAGTATATATTGGAGAAGAGATTCTTTCAGGCAGATCCACCGTCATCCGGAGAGCTGCTCGGCGTGTGTTAATCCTCAATGATTATGGGTTCATCATTCATGGGCTGGCGTAGCTGCACTGCCTGGATGGGCCGGAGGATAATAGGCTTGTAAGGGCGTCTGGCGGCTCGCTTGGCTTCAGAGGAGGAAAGCAGCTTGCGGATTTTCCTGCAGACAGTAAGGAAGAAAAGAATCGATTACAGAGACCGGACGCTAAGGCATTGTAGGTTTCTCGACTTCTCCGTTTCTCCAAGTGAAGCCAGGCCTGCACACAGAGGCTGCTTGCTAACGGGATGGGCTAACACTGTTTATTTTGGCAATGTTTTCCCTGGGGAACTTTTGTTTTCTGATTTATAAACCCGCCAATGAAGAGGAAATTGCATTCTCTGTTCCAGAATCCTTCCCCTGCAGAGCAGAAGGCATTCTGGTCCAGCCTCACAGGACCTGGGTCTACTGCTGCAAATATAACACGTGAAATAGTTATGACAGCAAGTTTCCATACCACTAATTTATTCTGATGCAGGCAGACGCTTCAGTTGGACATGCTACAGGCAGCTTTGTGGGAATTTACAGAGCCAAGCTACAACCAAACATCTTTTGTCAACATCGGTCACTCCCCCGCCTGCTAATCCATCTCTCACAGCGCTCCCTGACATTCCCCAGCCCCAAGCAGGTGCCCGCAGCTGCCTTTTCATAGGAAACCCGGCACAGCACAAACCAGCACCATTTGGTCTCCCATAGAGCTACGTCCTCAAGGCTGAGCTGCCGCAGGGGAGCTCCCTGATGGTCACTGACCAGTGAACCAATACCAGAGCCTTTCCCCCGCACCAGGAACACTAACAGGGTGCCTCTCCCCCTCCTTTTTTTTTCTCCCACATTGCGTGTGTCCAACCCAGAAATGGATAATATTCACATCTCGCACTTGTTAAGAATTTCCCCGATGTGTTCCAAGATTAGCAGCAAGTCTTATCAGAACCAGAAACTGTTTCCCATATGGAGAGAAAGTCAAAGAGAGAAGGAAGAACGGAGAGGACACACTGAAGTTTTAAAATTAGCAAAATAAGGTAGAAAGAGACAATACAGAATGACTACTCATTTCCTTTTGTCAATACCAGGCTTAGAGCTAAAGGAAGTATCCTCAAAAAGACCATCAGCAACAATGAAAAATATACTATGCATTTAATATGAGGAATTCATTTCCAGAGGATGTTGTGGTGGACTACGGCATAGAGATTAGAAAGTGATAAATATTCACAAGAGTAGTCTATAGAGTGATTCTATAGACTCACCATACACAGCCTTCAGTCTGGGAACTGGGGCAACCGGGAGGGTCTGATAAGGAGGCCCTACCTACCCTTACAGGCTCCTACCTTAATAATTTTTTAACTTACAATGAGACACAATACTCATAAGAGGAGGGGCAGCCACCTGGCTTTGAAGTCCACCCACAACTCAACTATCTTTCTCTCAAAGATCATTTTTACATTTTTGGTTACTTGACATGGTTGGGGTCAAATTTTTCATATAGAAAAGAAAAAAAAAAGACAAAGAGAAAAGACAAGACACATTCATAGAAGAAACTGATCAAAATGCTGCCCCCACTGATATTTACCCTCCTCACCAGCAGCACTAACAAATCAACAACTTCAGCTGAAGATTTTGAATCAGCTCTGGTGAGATTTGGTCACCTCTTCCCTTGCTTTTTTTACCCACTGAACTGAACAAGCCTGCTACCTAGAGCTCACACACAGATACACACATCCTTTGTTTGCTCTGTGTCCCCATTTCTCCAGCGTTTTCTGAAGTTGAAAGGGTACAGGGTAGGGAAAAGGAGAGAAGAGAGTAGGGAAAAGGAGAGAAAAGGGTAGGGGAAAAAAAAAAATTACTGATTTTTTTCGAGACTTTTTTAGCTAAAGTTGATCTGCTTTTACTCAGTGAAGCTTCTTACAGTATCCGCATGTGCTCAATTAGACACGCTGCCATCAGAAACACAGCTTGTAGCAGTTCTAGATTCTGATCAGGTCACTCGCTGCCTCCGCTTGCATAAATTATAAATGCCGAGTTCCTCACTGCGAGGCTTGAATTCAAAAACTTATTCCTTTCAATTGACCAACTTTTCAAACCGTTCCCTCCAAGCTATCCAGTTTTCTAGCACCGTTCTCAACAGCACCACACAAAAGGGGGTGGGAGGGGTGCGGCGGGGGGGTGTATGTAAAACTTCAGGGAAACCTACTTTCTGCGACTGAAACGCAGCCTGACCCTCAGCTGGAGGATGTTATGCAGATATTGCTGCTAGATTGGAACCAACACAAAGCTCAAATTGTTTCAGAGCTCACAAACAAGCCTTACATTCTTGACAGTGGAATGCAGCAGATGGTTCAGGGAAAAGTTAGAGGTGAAACGCCCGACAGAAAACCCGTGCCGCTTACAATGCTACATCGCTCAGGCTTCCCTGCTTTTCAGCAGGCTGCCAAACATCTCCTTTCAGCACTCATCAGCCAGCTAAGCAGCAAGGCTGTCTGACAAAGAAGCCCGTTCTTTTTTTTTTTTTAAAAACTTTTTTTTCTTTTTTAAATAGAAGAGATAAGGTCTCACTGAGCTGATGTCTATCGCTGTGCTTCAATTTCTGGGTTAGAGATACGCTGGGTACTCTGGGACTGATCTTTCCTGCCTCAGCCAGTGGTTCTCTATGAGCAGATGATTTACAGTAAATTGTTCTCACGACCAACATCACACTTGATGAATGTTCTCACTGTTGTGTACAGACCAAAGGGCAGGACCCTGTAGTAGTAACGAGACATTACTACCACGGACCTGCAGTATTTCTTGTGGGTTGGATGATAAAGATGTCAGGAAGTGTTTTGTAGATGCAGGATTACAAAATAAGCCTTGAGCATCCAAGGTCTGAATTAGAGACTGTATATCCTGCATCCACAATGGCACGGGAATTTGCCAGAGCTGCAGGTCTGTAACAGGATCCCAGTAGCTCTTTACCAGAACAAGATGAACAGGAAGAAGGAAACTGCTTCTCCTGAAAATTAAATACTTCTCTCACTTCAGTTTCAATTATATTTGGGATCCCACAGCTTACTTTCACAGCATCTCACAGGAACAGAAAAGGAGAAGGGAAAGACAAGGTAAAGATACGAGCTGGTGTAAAATGCACAGTTGCATAAGAAGAGTCCATAGGAACAAGCCTGACAAAAAAATTAATTTCATGTTTCTTCTGAGTTCTAACAGGGGGCTTTCCTGCACTGAAACCTGATGATCTAATAGATCAGTGGTTAGTAGTAATTTGAATGTTACCAGTCTCAGCTTGTCTATGAAGCCCATCTTTGATACTGAGCCCATAGAATAGTCACTTCACACTCAGAATGCTTTACAGGCTAAGGAGGAGGTTGGGGATGCCAGGGCTCCGACTATGCACCTCGTGCTGAAGAAATGAATACTCAAGAGTAGCGCCAAGTTTAGTAGTACTAGAAGAGATGAAGCACTCAGAACTCCTGACCTCCTTGGTCACTTTTAAGGGCTCAGACATCCAGTAGTTTCCATGTCCATCTCTGAAAGGTACTGGAGGGAAAGTAAGTGCTTCTCTGCCTGTTGAGGCTCTGATACTGAAAGCGTTGATAACTCCAGGATTCAGACACAGACAAAAGTCAAAGAGCACCTCTATTTGCAAAGAGGACTGAAAAGCAGGAAAGTTTATTTTACTATTTTTATCCTTTGGGCAGACTAACAAGGACTAGAAGCAGCAGTACCACCATAGGAGGAAAAAGGACACTGCAGAGCTAAATCTCACTACTACTGGTGACAAATATAAACCACCAAAGGCGATTCAGCTCCTAGAAACCCTCAGTGTCACTTGCAGGTTTCAGTACTCCGACACGCGAGGAAATGTTCTGAGAGGTAATACTTGAGACATCAGCACAGAGAGCTCTCTGTATAGGAGGCTCCAGTCCTCAGCATCACCTGTGCACCAGAAGGCCCCTGGTGCCATCACTGAGACACTGAGGTGGAACCCCCGAAGGCATTTATGGGTCTGAACCAGGTGATCTCCCCACCTCAGTCTTCCTCTCCTTATTGCCCTTCTCTTATAGGAACAAAAAAAAAAATCTGTTTTCTTTGGAATGCAAGCACACGATGAGGCACATCAGACATTAGGTATATCACAGCCTTCTAGCCACTTCAACACCGGCAGTGGTCTCGGCATTTAGTTTGTAGCAACAGATCTGTCTAACCACAAAATCAGCTGCAGTACCCACAAGGAACACAAATCGAAAGAGCTCCCCTTAAATCCTCTGAAAGATCAAGTTTCCTACCTGGTTTCTTCAGTGGCCATGTAAAAAACATCATCTGGTGCATCAATCCAGTTCATCCTCCTCCTTTTCACTGGAGGCATGGATCCACCACGAATTAATCGGACTTTTGTTGGGTATGATTTCCCATTGAGCAGCAAGTTTCGGCTTGGTCCCTAACATGATACATAAAAAAGTACAGTTATGGACCGCAACTGATCTGCAGCATTTGATAAGCACTCAAAGGAAAAGAGAATTAGTTGTTGAAAGTTTATGGTAAACATTTCCCCTCTTGCCCATGACTGAACACAGAATTCACATAAAAGCAATTGTCCACAAGCAGTAGAAATTAGGCACTTTTAATATAGCATAGGACAGCAATACTCCAGCAACAGGACAGATAATAAATGGAAGGCATTACCAATCATCTGTTGCTTGTGTCTGAAAGATGTCATCAAGTTTGAAAGACTGAGTGTTAAGACTTAGATTTCAGCTACCACCATAAATCTAGAACAACTCTATTGATTTCAGGGATGGAAATCTAGCTATACAGCAAATCAAATATAAAAATCAGAATTTACAGTTATTCTGGGGTACCAAACTTACCCATGTCCTTTTTGTTCTAGGAAGGTTAATATTTAATGATATGTTAAATATGTTGTTGAAAACAAATCTAGAACTACAAAGCTCAGCAGCTTTTACCCTGAAATCCTTTTAGCATTTAACAACATAGATCTCCCATACGCAATACATTTGCTTTGTGAATCAACACAGGTGTAATTTTCCAGACCCACAGTATCCCTCTCCCACTCAACTGAAAACACATGAACTGTTATTAAGAGAGGTGCAGATGCAAGGGAGCAAAGGATTAAGCTTCTCAAATGTAGCTGTCCTTGATCATCTGAAGTCCAGTTCTGCTGCCCCTTTTCCTGCTGATTAGCACATTGATAAATCCCAATGAAATCATTAACGCTGAACAAGTCACGAAAGATGCAAAATCAGGGCCCTGAAAAGTTCATACTAATAAATTAAAGCTGGTCAGAAAACATCCCAGTAGAAATTTAATTCTGGTATTTCATCCTCCGAAGCCAGACAATCTCCCCAGGTGCACCAAGGCCTCCCTTTCTGCCCATGAAATGGCAAACTGAGGGTGTACATGGGGGATGTCTGGCCCGAGAGATCCACCTTAAAAGGAAAAGGTGTGGACATGATGCATTCAAGTCCTAAAGTATCAGGTTATGGCAAAAGCTCAACCAAATTTTAGCACTTTGACGCAGAAAGAGAAGGCTTCAGTCTGGCAACCAAGAAAAAAAAAAAACAAAAAAAACAACAAAACCCTGAGTCTGTCACATTTTTATCTGAGAAGAAAACAAAAAATGATGACATTTTTTTTGACCAGCCTTAATTAACTGTGCCAGCAAGATCTCCTTCTTGTAGGAAATTAGGATTTTAGAGCTAAACAAACAAAATCTCACCTTTTAAATTCCTATGCTCTTTAAAGCTGTTGTATACAAGTAAAATAACAATTTGATTTCTTAGTTGCCCAGTTCCATGTTATAGAAGACAACTTTGGCACCACAGTACACCACTGAAATACTTCAAGAATTGCTTTTATATTTGAGGTTTATTAAGGAAAAGGTTCCAAATAAAAAGCTTTTCTGTTGTTTGGGTTCTTCTACCCCCTCCAGATTTCTCCAAGAAAATTCTTTCATGAGTGTTGCAAAGGATATTGTCTCTGCACGTGCTACATACACAGAGCAACTCTGTAGAAAGTTCTTGGAAATACCTAGAAGGGGCATCCCTGTGCTTCAAGGTTGCCTTTTCTCTACCTGCACAGCACAATCTCTTTTAAATGGTACATCCTGACACGTGGACCTTTAATTTTCAGTTTAGTAGCACACTTTATCAAGTAACTAGAAATCAAGGCAGTTCAGGGGTTTCACCCTAAAACACCTAAGAAGTGTTAGGTTATCACATGATCTCTCCCTCTGCACTGAGCTGGTTTATACAGCAGACACAAACAAGTAGCCAGTCTCCTCAGTGACAAGAAATGAAGCTGAATTCATGGAGGAATACAATTTACCATTTGTATCAGATGCTCAAGTAACAAACCAAATGAATGCTTCAGTATAACAAGCAGCCTGGCATGCTCAAGTTATAGCCTACCCTCACGATACTGCACACTATCCGAGAACATTATTAGATTTAATAATGCTTGTGATCACCATTCAGTGACCATCATTCATACCTGCTGCTGACCCATGTCAGTGACTCTGCTGACACTAGTACATTGTGGCAGTTCACCTAATGAGGCAAGCTCCACTTCATCAACACCAGAAGATCATTTTTGTGGAAGAAAAAATAAAAATGCTTGAAGTTCTCACCCATGAGTTTCCCATAAGTCATGCTTAAGGGGGAAAGTGATGCATGGCCTTTGCGCTGGCCTCTTCACACCGAGGTGAATTTCATGAGAAAGCATTTTGCCAGAGACGCATCAATCAGACTGGCTATTTGCTTCTGTCCTTTGATAAAACTCAGCATAATGGATAAAAGGCTAGGAATCATTTTTACTCAAAAAAAATATAAAAATCGAACATAAAACCCAAGCATTCTCAGCAGACAACTTGCATACCGACTTCCTAAAAACAATAATAAAAAGAAACTGTTTTCCAAACAAACCCTTCCATCGTTTAAACCTTCCTCCTTCAGTGAAACACGTTCCACCTAGAAACACATCCCAGAACTTTGCTATAAACAGCCACTCAGTTTCTGTATGAACAGAAACAAAATGTTCCATTCAAAACAGAATCTCATTTATATATAGATAAAATAGGTTTGAGGTTTAAGTTGTATTTAACCACTTCAATGCTTCATATGCCCCCAAATCATCATTATTTTAAAACTTTTCAATTAATTGGGAAGTGTGACCAGCTGTAAACAGCAAAGATGGAAGTGAAACACTAGGGTTTAATGTTCTATCTAGCATGGGTTAATAATTCTTCTTTTCCCTGTTTTGGTTAAATGAACATTCTCTTACCATTTGTCTGGTTTGTCCGTGGTTAGGCAGACCTAACAAACAGGAAAGAGAATAGAGCTGGTAAGACCATTGCTTTTCCAAGACAGAAAAAAGTACAAAATCAAAACACACGCAGCTATGATTGTAACTGTGTTGTTTTGCTAAAAACAGAGTTGTCTACCAAACTAACTTCTTCCCTTCTTGAAAGGTAGCTGAGAAAAGAGCTTCCTTAATGACATGGTTTGAAGAGCAGAGCCCCCAAGTTAAAAACATGTTCCATTTTCTCAGTCCTTTCTCCTTTTACTCACACCTTTCTTTAAACTACTGCTATAAGTACACCTCCTCTTTCAGATCTCAGGTTTTCCTCAAATCTTGGGAAAAATCTGGCATTCCTTTTTTGGAGGAATTTATTGACATCAAGAAGGAGAAAGTGGAAGGTGCTATAAACTGTCAGGACAGCAACAAATAAAATCTTTCCTATCATCCTTGGTTCCCTAGGGAACCCTTCAGCTCAGACTTTAGCTACAAGCTGTTAGCAAACAGATTGTATCTGCTGAACCTACCACGAGTAAATACTTCCACAGGTGCAGTAGTAGCTCCAGTCTCAGAGCACAGTGACTCCAGTTATCACACAAAGCCCTTCCCCAGTAACACAAACCACACCATCAACCACCGAGCACAATGGCTTAGTTCTACTAGTTTATTTGCTGCACTATCAAATACCCTGTCATGCTGCCACAGCACACGTACTGAACTTTACTTTACATATATGAGACCTTGTAGGACACACAAAGCTCTTGAGATATAAAAGAATGACACATTGCTATACGGCAGCAGGGTATAGAATGAACTAGAAGACCTAATAAACCTTTTTGTTAATGCCATTTAGTTTTCTAAGATGCATGCTCCCAGAAAACACCATTTCATTAACATCAGTGCACCAAACCATCTTCCTCAGCCCCTTCTGGCTGAGAACCAAAATGTCGGTACATCAAATCCAACAGGTACTGCAGGACAGGCATCAGCAAACGCTGTCGCTGGCTGCACAAGTTATCAGTGTGAATTCTGCTTTCACATTTATAGCAAGCTTCCCAGCTTGACTTCTGAAACTTCCCATTGCTAGCGAGTTAAGCTGTGATGAAACAGCAAAGCTTTTTAAAGAATCCAGCAAAAATGAATTTTTACAGTTCACGGTCCCATACTCCAACAGATTCCTTCATGTTCTCCTTGGTAAAGCCAAATACCATGTACTCACAGCAAGTCTGCCAGGAAACACATGGCACAGCAATGTATCAGGAGGTTGAAAGGTGAAACGGGGGACATTCTCTGAGCATCAAGTATCACAACACCACATTAAAATGAACAGTTTATATCAAGTGTATTTTCCACTCTGTGTAGATGTATGCTGTTAGCTACTTCAAACCTGAAGACACATAGTTTCAATTTTTGCAGCACGTTTGAACTTAAGTATCCACAGAGAAAGAAGAAAGAAATAGTTCCCAGAAAGATTTCCATCAAATCTGTAGAACAGATGTACCAGGCACCAAGTAAGAAGACCAGTAACAACCTTTAGATGTTGACAAAGGCAATGTAGGCGCCAGATAATCATTCCTTTTTACATGGGAATAGCAATTGCATCCAAAACACAGCTGTGAGCAGCCGTTGGAGATGGACGGACAAAGGGCTCCTTGGATGCTGGGAAACAGCACAGCCAGCAGGACACAACCTGAACCTGTTGGCTTCAGAGCTGAGCTCCAGCACTTGCTTTTTCTTCCCTCTTCCATAACAGAAAGATAACATTTTCTCCATTCACTGGAGCTCCAAGAGATGTAAATCAACTGCTGTTAGTCCCTGGACTGAAGCCATACATTTCACTTTAAACCACACTCCTGATCATCTCTTTTTTTTGTAGTAAGAACATTCTTGATGCCAGAAAAGACCGGCCTACAGGAGCAGGTGACACGTGGCTGCTGTGATGGCTATTGCTGAATACACAACAGACAGTAAACAGTGCTATTCCCAAACACCAGAATTAAGCCAGAATATTCTGCAGTGAGAGGAGATGTTGAGACTGACACAAGGCTACTTAATTTGAGCCCCAAAGCTTCAAACAGCAATGCAGCAGTGCTAAAAACTGAGACACACCTCACCCCTTAAGCTGTAATTTCTAGAATAAAGCTGCCCACGACAGCCTTTTTCTCCAGTAAAATAGGACACAAAACAAAGATACAGCTTCAATACAATTTATACTCTTGCTATCACAGTAATAAGGTATCAATTAGCATATTAATCTTAGCTATCTGGGAATTTTCCCTTTAGTCTCACTTCAATAACTGGAGTTTGAGAGAATGAAAAGAGACACTAAAAAAGACTAGCTTCAGTTTGCAATAAAAATGACATTAGAAGTATGTGCAGCTGAAGCACTGCTATTAAACAGCAACTTCTACTGGCCACGGTCACCAAAGAGATGCAGAGAGACAGCACAACATCTGTAATCCATTGTAGAACAGCTGCCAACTCAACAGGATGCATCTGTACTGGAACAATGGATTCTCACCCAAAAGTATTTGGTGGCTTCTGTGTGAGAGATGAGGTCTGTGAGACAGGCACCTCGAAGAACTAAACCAATCCTCCGTCTCTGGGTAAGGAGTGACAAGCAACTCGCCATATGAAACTTAGTCCTCCCCACGGTGCTTGCTCTATTCTCACAGATTTTGAGAGAGACTTCTCACACACATACATCTACAAGCGGTTTAAAAAAGTAGGGCAGCATATGAATATAAACCAGGAGCAAAATCCAACAAGGTTCTGACAGTTCCTCTACAGGAAAAAAAACCCTGTCTTTATTTTATGGGGGGATGTCTAGAGAAACCAGAGGGTAGAAAGCGTGAATACTCCCTTCAACAATATCTAAGGACCAACTGCTTGAATTTACACAGATCCACATCAGAAACTATACTAAACTCCTCCAAATAATGAAAAAAAAACAAACAAAAAAAAGATCACCAAACCTTTCAAACCACAAAGTGTAAAGGTCTACAGTGATGAATCCAAGCAGATCTTCCACTCTTCTGCAGCTAAAGAAATTGAAATATATTCTGAAAACTCAAGATTAAATGTTTTTTTCCATAGCACTGAAAAAACCCAGAGCCCTACATAATCTCCTCCCATTCAATTTCTCCTGCCAAAATCTCAAAGGAATTCCCAGACACAGTAAATTGAAGGTATATCTGCAGATAAGTACAGATGTCCTTTGCCATAGACAATTCTACATCGTAGCTGAAATGGCAATAAAACAAGTAATCACAGCACAGAGACTGATACCCCTCATGCCTCAACTCCCCACAACCTGGTGACAAAGGCCTCAGAACTGTTGTTCAAGCATAAGCACACTTACTGAGATTTTGGCTCAAAACCAGATACAGCAGGTTACTATGCCCTAATGATCCTTTCATTCTCCAAGTATCAAAGCTGCAGGTGAATATAGTTTCATGCAAAAAAAATGCAGGTGGTGAAGAACTATTAACAAACAGCAACTGCAAGTCTGTTACTACTGTTATTTTGCAGCTTTATCTTTTGGGGATGGGGGAAACCACCTCTCAGTCAACCAACCTGTTTCTTTTCCAACAATCTCATATCATTTGAATCTAATGCTTTCAGAGTTGTTAAATTTAAAATGAGAGCGCACCCAAACTTCCTGCAGCAACTAAAGCACCAGCCCAAGAGCGTGCTGCAGGAGTAGGGAATAGGCACCCGACAACACTGAGGGGAGCAGGGGAATCTAATTTCCTGGTGGGAAGCAAACCAGCACATCTGGTCCCACTGGAAGCCTGAGAGTAGACATGCACACTCTTTGATGATCCCGTCCCACTTGAGTCCCACGAGTCCAAGTGAGAGGTCCTCAGCACCTGGGTGGCAGCATTCAAAAATTACTCCCACTGCACGAATTCAGACTGCTTTTTTGCCAACTCCACACAGCACACAACTGCCCTTTCAAGAAGTAGGAGAGCCTAAATCCTCAGCAATGTGCCCAACACAGACTGGAGTGCAGGAGTAGTTCCGTGAAGTTACTACAGCAAACACTGAAGAGCTGCATAACAAGCACCAGTCACGGCCACTTTTCTCCTTGGGTAGAAATCTTCTGGTGCTTTTCTATACCTGAATGTACACACTGTTGCCTGTATATTTAGACCATTTCATAGTCTGGCACAAGTCATGGAATTGTCAGAGTTGGAAAGGACCTCTAGAGATCATTTAGTCCAACTCCTCTGCTAAGTCTGTACAGAGCTGACCCTAGTACCATGGAGGAAGAGTTGCCCAGCTTCCAGCCACTTTACACAACTTGAGAGTTGTTAGAATTTATATTTATTCAAACTTACTAACTCAAATCTTCAGCATATCCACCACTCACAAATATACGGGTCCTTCATCTCATGTTAACATAATGCGTCTTTTCTTCTTTCCAAAGCAATTAGGACACCAAGCAATTAAGTCACAGATGGTATTTTGGTTTTAACTTCTGTTTACCGAAGAGAAGTTACCATGAGGAACATGCAATATGCAGTAACATTCATAAGCACATCTTCAGTCACAATGAACGAGGAGAATTTAACACACACTTCCACAACCAGGTTTACTATACTAGAATACATTGCTCTCAAAACCCCATACACTCTTCATATGCATTTTCCTTTTCCAAAAGTAATCCTCCTCCTGGGATTCCATCTTTCCCAGCAGTAACAAAAACATCAACAGTTCCACATTTGTGAGCAAGCTAGAAAAAAATAAAAAATGCACTCATGAATGAGGCTTGATGAACAAGGATTTAACTTCCAAGTTACTGGTTCACTTGAAGTAGTCTCTGTGTGTTGACATA
The DNA here is from genome assembly GCA_026546715.1 of Gallinago undulata. NCBI lineage: Eukaryota > Metazoa > Chordata > Aves > Charadriiformes > Scolopacidae > Gallinago > Gallinago undulata. The sequence goes on along the minus strand of JAOTQQ010000004.1, from coordinate 4,689,313 downwards.
CACGCACAAACAGTTTCTGCAAGCTTTTAAGAATGTTTTAGTACCCCTCTCTTCTGCCAAGAGCATGATACTGCTGAGAGCAGATCTAGTGTCCACCTTCTAACAATCAAAGGCTATAAACTTTCAGGAATGCAAGTGCAACAAGCTTGACAGAGCATAAATTGTACCAAACACCACCTAGACTAATATTCTCTTAAAATTCTGTTGTACATAAAAACAATGTTAAAATCGCAATTTACTTACCTAAGTAAGTTCCTACCAAGATTGGCAAAGGAAAAGGAAAAAAAAGATTTAAGGTTAAAAAAAGGAAAGATTTCACGCAGTTCAGAATACAGTAGCCCAGCCCCATGCAACAAATACAGAAGCACAGACTATTTTGGTTGTAATGGAACACAGAAGTAATCACAGTTCTCTGTTGAACAGATAAACCCAAGACAACATTAAACGAACAGTAACTCCAAATGAGAGGTTCCACAAAGAAGACCTTTAATTTAGTATGAGTGAACAGTGGTTCATTACTCACCTCCTTCCACTAATCCCTGCACACTAGCCTTGCTGGATTTGGACAGTACTTCCTAAAATGCTCAGTCTAACATTTCACATGAACTTGTTTCACAGGACCTCATAGATCATGTGCTTGTTCATGCAAAGCTGTACTTTCTGCTAAGAGTACTTTAAGGACCCTACTAACACTTTCTGGGCAGTGACATCCAACTACAATGAGGCAGTAGCTACCCGTGGACAAATATGTTGAGAACAGAGTTGGTATCTACCTTGGTGCTGAGTCAATAAATAGTACCCACTCACATTCCTAAAAAAGCATCACAGTATATTCTGGTCTGGCTGTAACACACTATGTGGTTAAAAGTATATATGTATGACATGCATCACACGTAGCTTCCTCTTAATTATAAATTCAGGCTTTGTACTATTCAGGGGTATTTGCAATTCTGCCCTTGCATTGTTAAGTACTCATTTCCTCTCATAGTAATTACACCTGCTCTCTACCACTGCCTTGGGATATGCACTCTCCTCACCCTCAGTCAATGTCTGCATCTGACTTCATACCATCCCTCAAAAAAGCTTTCACTAGTTGATCCACAGAGCATGATGCCAATGTCCTGAATTCATTTCCAGATCTTTCTTCGTAACACCAAAAGAAAGTAATCAGTGTCATGGCTAATCTGGAGGTAAGTGAAAAAAGTTTCACCTAACATATGAAAACAAAAACCTAAATACAATTATCAAAAATAATCTGAATTTTGGCATACAATCTAACACAAGGAAATTGCACAGACACAATTCTTGGGGTCTCCAAAAAGCATCTAAAGCAACTTGTCATTCTTCCCAGCTGTGCTGCTGCTGGCCAGAAACACTCATTGCTTTAAGAAGCACTGAGCATTTTCTTTCTTAATATTAGTAAGCATTACCCTGGTTCTGGTATCAACAGCTAAAGCTAGGACTTTTCCACAGTACCCCATGTATCACATTATTCATCAAAGGACCAACACTCTCTGCTGTTTACAGTCATTCCTGCATGGGCAGATTTCCTTTGGCTGGTTATCCTCAGCTTTGGAAGGGCAGTCAATGCCATTGCTGCTAAAAGCAGAATTTTAATGCAATTTATGCATACAGGTAAATTTAAATTTTCTGCAAGGTCTATGTCAGACAGAAAAAAAAAAAACAAACTTAGATAATTCTGGTCACCTATATAGCTCATGCTAGAGAACTTCCTTATATTCCCACCTCGATAGCTGTTTTTGATCAAAAGCAGTATTTCCACTTTCATGCTCATCTCTTGATAATAAACTAATGTTATACTAGGTTGATGAATGCTTCCAGTTCTAGAAGTCCATTCACATTTCCCCAAAAGGTGGGAAACAATGAACCAGAATACATTAAATTAGATCAACATTCCATTTGGTTTAGAAATCCCCAGTAGCAGAAGCAAGGTATTCCAACAGTTAATTAACCTCACTCAAAAAATTTGTAGCTTGTTTCCAGCCAAAGTTTTTCTGCTGTACCTTCTGGCTACTGAAGCTCATTATTCCATTCCCAGCTAGACTAAAAAGCCCTCTATTATTACACTTCTGCTGCTCCTGTCAGCAGAGACAAACATCTACAACTTCCACTTTGATAAAAGCATTTTCCATTATACAGCGTGTTTTCCAGTCCCTTCACCATTTTCATGGCTCTTCTATAAACCCTCTCCAATTTTCAGCATTCGATCCGCTACCATTTTATCAATGCAAGTTTGTTGCTGGGAAAAGCCTTCCCTTTATTTCAGCTACTCATTCATGTTCTCTCTCTTTCTGCCAATTTTAGAGTACATGTGATGACCCTGAAAAACAAATTTGATTAGATGAAAGCTAACATGGTGTAAAAAAAGAGAGGAAAAAAATAAATCTAACAATGCTCCCTCCCTTCCCCCAGTAGGAATTTGCATAGACCATAGACCATCACATAGATCCCATACTGGACAGCTCTAAGGAAAAAGTAAACAGGGTCCAGAACATAAAACATCATCTCTATCTTTCTAGAAGAAGTTCAATGTCAAATATTGTCAGTCAAGCTCCAAATAAAAGCAATAAACTAGTAATTTCTTGACTTTTGTCCTGGGTTGAGAGACACAGGACTAACTTTCCTTCTAATGCTGGGGAAAAACAACCCCAAGCAACGCTACAGGCTCGAGGAAGAGTGGCTGGAAGGCTGCCCAGCAGAAAAGGACCTAGGAGTGTTGGTGGACAGCCGGCTTAACAGGAGCCAGCAGTGTGCCCAGGTGGCCAAAAAGGCCAACAGCATCCTGGCCTGTATCAGGAATAGCGTGCCCAGCAGGAGTAGGGCAGTGATGGTGCCTCTGTACTCAGCACTGGTGAGGCCTCACCTTGAGTACCGTGTTCAGTTCTGGGTCCCTCACTACAGGAAAGACATTGAAGTGCTGGAGCATGTCCAGAGGAGAGCCACCAAGCTGGTGAGGGGTCTAGAGAACAGGTCACATGAGGAGAGGCTGAGGGAAGTGGGCATGTTTAGTTTGGAGAAGAGGAGGCTGTGTGGGGGCTTCATTGCCCTCTACAACTACCTGAAAGGAGGTTGTAGAGAGGTGGGTGTTGGCCTTTTCTCCCAAGGGAATATTGACAGGACCAGAGGAAATGGTCTAAAGTTGGGGCAGGGGAGGTTTAGATTAGATATTAGGAAAAATTACTTTACTGAGAGAGTGGTCAGGCACTGGAACAGCCTGCCCAGGGAGGTGGTGGAGTCACCATCCCTGGAAGTATTTAAGAAACGTGTAGACATGGCTTTCAGGGCATGCTCTGGTGCCGGAGGTTATTGGTTTGTGGGTGGGTGTGATGTGGCGGGATGTTGTGTGTGGTTTTTTGTGGTTGGACTTGATGATCTCAGAGGTCCCTTCCAACCATGATGATTCTGTGATTCTGTGAAAATTGCACTTCTAGTGGACTCTAGTGTCTGAACTTGTGAAAATATTTACTTTATAGCCAGTCAGGCTCCTTCAAGCCTTGCCAGGCACAGGGACAAGGAGGAAAAAGGCCTGGGCATTTGACCCAGGCTGGCCAACAGGATTATTTCATACCATGAACATCACATTCAATATAAATTAGAAACGTTTGCTGCAGAGCTCTCTCCCTTGATGGCAGCGGGTCCAGACAACTCCTTGCCCTGGTGCCGGAACCCTGAGGCCTTCCCTTCCTCCTGAAGACTCCCGGTGTCCACCATTTGCTGTCCCTGCTGGGAGTGCACAGCTTCCTACTGATAGAATTGGCTGAGTATAATTCCTGTATCTTATATCAGTATCAGGATTAATACTGGTTCTTTAATATTATTGTTAATTATTTAGTCTATTAAATCTATTTATATTTCAACCCTTGTGTTTTTTTGTGTTCCCCAATTGCCCTTTCTGGGTGGGGAGGGGTCATCAGGTGATAGACTAATTGTCTAAACGACAATAGATTGTTGTGGGTTTTCTCAAACCATAACAACTTCTTATTGTATTCGATAGCTTATGAGACTCTATGTACTTTTCCTGCTCCAAAAATAGGATTCTGTGGGAATTTGTCGATGCTAATCTAATGTTGAGGGAGAGCTGGGAAGTATGCATAATGATGCCTCCAATGCAATTTAAAGAAGAGGAAAACAAAACAGACGAAAGGACTACACCCTTATAAAATATAGTGCAGGTAGTGAGAAGAGATGACATTAAGAACATCTTCCTGTTCTTGGAATTTAAGCACCAGTTGAAACTCCGTATGCCTGGCCAGATAAATCCTATTCAAAGCTTGAAAAAGTTCAGCTCTCTAGGATTAAGCAGGGATGATTCAGAAAAAGTTAAAAGGTACTTAGCTGGAGTTACAGTAGCAAGAGAATAACCAAACAAACAGCAAAATTTCAAAGGGAAAATCTGAAGTACTCTAAGTTCAGCAATTGCCAGCATTTCCATAATTAGTTTTAACCAGTTCTGCCCACAGCCCACTAACAACAGCCTCCTTTTCTTTCCCTCCTTGATCTCTCATTGCCAAGGTCCCCTTTTCCCAGCCTTTCCTTACTTCCCATTACTACCTCTCTTCACACAGAGTTCACCTGATCAACCTGCATCTGACCACAGACTAGGGAGTTTTCCAAGTCCTCCACTCTCAGTTATGGTTTGGGAAAATTTAGGAATGGTGTTTCTGCTTATGCAGAGACGTTCAAAGCACTTCACTGATTAACTGTTCTGAGGGTTGAGTTTTAACTACTGACCACCCATTGTCCTAAGTACCAAGGGGTGGTAGAGCCTCAGATGAAAATCCTTCAGCAGCGCTGCCTGAAGAACATCTAGAAACCTACATGAGCGGTTCAATTTTCAGCAATGTTAAACAGCCCAATTCTAAACAAAGGCAGCAGGTGCCAAAGGAATTTAAATGCCTTAGAAATCTGACCACCAATACATACGTATAAACATGGATCTTAATGCTTTACACTAAGCAAAAATACAAGCTGCTACTTGGCTCATTCCCTGCAAAGCAATCAAAGCAAACTGCAAAGCAATTCCCTGCAAAGCAAAAATAAAATATAAAGATTTTATATTGCCTTACAATCTGGCCATGAGGAAAGCCGTATAAACTCACCACATGCCATCAGCTCAGCAACCAGCCATAATTTACAGTATACATATGCCTTCCGTGAGATTGGAAGCCCAGCACCAAAAGGCTTTTATCACCAGCAAAGAGACTTCAGCTAAGGCCCACCATAATAGCGGTCCACTGTCATACGTCAGAGATTTTGACACAGTGACCATATCCAAACCATAAGATACCTTCCAGGTGCCACCAACACAGCACATCAGCAGGAAGCAGAAACCCTGGGTAGTTCACGTAACACTGCGGTAGGTTAACATCTCCTTGAAAATTATTTCAGCATAGGTGGACAAAGTGTCTTCCTGCACCTAAATTTGCGCAGAAAGAATATTTTCAGTCTCTCCATGCAGTCATCATAACACCAGCTTTTCTTTGCAGTACACTCCTACAGTGACCTCAACTAGCCAGTATGCCACCATGTTTCACCAAGGGGAAGGGGAAAACAAAACCAACAAAGAAACCCCCACAATTTCCTGTAGTATCTATAGGAACTATGTAAATGAAGAATCTCACTGGTTATAACAATGAAGCTTTGCTCTTATTAATCTTTTTCTTCTATTTTCGATCAGTTACAATAAAAAAAAAATCAGTCATTCTGAATAGACAGGTTTATTTCAGTCCTTTTATACTAACTCATTGGCTCTTTAATTCTGGTCACAGGGCTTCATCGTTCTCACTGCCATTCACCCCTTCTTCACAATGGTTCCAACTTGTGCTCTTCCTCTCCTCTGACCTCCTCCTCTTCCTTCCCACCAGCCAAGAAGTCTCAAACCACATTCTCAGTTTTTTCATGGCACAGGAAACCGGCATTAACCATGCCTAGAGCTAGCAATGCTCAGCAGCTCACACACAAAGCTACTGGCACCGTCACACAAATTGTCTTCAGGCCAGAAATAGATCCATCAAACTACCACCATCTGTTTCCCTCTGTCCAGATCCTGATCAAAGTTCTATAAACTTTGTTTCATTACAGGTGGTTCCCTTCCCTCTCTGTCTCGAAAAAGCTTCCAGCAACTCAGGGTCAGAAAATACACCAGATGTCAAAATTGCAGCGTAACAAACATCTTCCATGACAAATAAATCTCAACCAACAAGTTTAAGATGAACTGCTCACAAGAATATCCAGTTAACCCTCACCACTCCAGGAGGTAAACAGATTTGGGGCTGAATTGTACTCTGTTACCAAGCAGTTATAGGTGCAAACACTACAAGTATTTCAGTGTCTGGCTGAG
>JAOTQQ010000004.1:4546526-4682852 GCA_026546715.1 Gallinago undulata | reverse complement strand
GATTTGGGGCTGAATTGTACTCTGTTACCAAGCAGTTATAGGTGCAAACACTACAAGTATTTCAGTGTCTGGCTGAGAACAGACTGAGCAAATAAAGCAGCAGGTGCTTGGTGAGAGCCAGACCCTGCACAACTATGCACGTAAGTTTCAGAGAAACACGTATTCTGAGCAGCACCAACAGGTACTTCACCAAAGTCTTTTTTTTGCAAACTGCTCCAGGAACAGTTATGACTGAAACGTACCTAGTCAAATATGCACAACAACAGACAGATGTTTTAAAAACTAAACCAAGAATCCTTCATTACAAGTAAGTAAACAGTCTCAAGTTATCAAATCCAGTGCTCAGGGAGAGAGCCTGAGGGAAGGGTCAGTTCTTCTTCCACTTCCTCCTTCAGGCCACAACATCTTTGAGCTTCAGAAGTGTGTTATCTACTGACTCAGCAGTCGCCTTGCTGATGAGGACACTTAGCAGGGAGCAGAAGGCATAAGCAGGCAGTCACTAGGAGCTGTGGAAATTCAGTGATGCATCTACATCCCTCATTACTAGACAAAGCTTCCAAGGAAGCCAAACTGACCAAGGCAGCAGGGTTTTGTTACTCTTCCCAAAACACAAAAGCTAAAAAGCACATTAAAAACTCAGCAACACAATATCAAGGTATAAATTCCCAAAGAGAGCAAGATGGTAGAACAGTTACTGTCCCCATTCTTACTGTATTCTCCACATGCACTTCTGCATGCATGCATGTAAATACTGGCAACAGTCATCCATTGTCTCAGCCATTAAACACAAAGCTTAACATCAGGGCATGCAGTGTGGGCCACTTCATGATAACATGTAAGCTTAAGGTTTTTTGTTCACCTGTCTCATGATGACATCTTTGTATCTGAACTATTCAAAATGGGCCTATTGCATTTGTTCACGTGACATCCTATGTCTGTTTCCTGTATTATCACCAACTAAAGTTTCTGGGGTCTATTCAGTAGTCAAAACAGAAAAGTTTTTAACCTGTGGAAATTTTGAAAATCGTTTCTACTGCCAGCAGAGAACACACAGACAGTTGCTCACCAGTGAGATTGTCTACTCACAGTGCAATATATAAAGGCTTAAACTTGGGACCTGATGTGAATACTGTCTTCTTATTTCTTTTGATGGAAGTGAATTTGAAGTAGTTCAGGATGCATAAAACTTTGATTTTTTACAAGTCAAACAGTGAAACAACACCTAGTGTCAAATCAACCATCACATCCTCAACTTGAGGAATTAGTAATCAATTCTGAACATGGCACTTCACATCTTCAGCACAGTTGTACGACTTGTCATCTGCACGTGAAAAGCCTGGAAGGTGAGCAGCATAACCATGGGTGGAAATGGTTACCCAAGGAACACTTAGACATCAACACAGAAGGTGCACACAGACTCATTAGCCACAAAGCACAGACAAGCCAGCAGATGAAACTAAAATTTGCTCTCCTAGCATAAGCTGAGCGCAGCTTCAAGGTCTTACCCCTGCTAGGCATCAACAGGCGCTTCTTCATGTTGCCTGATAGAGCACAAGTGAACAGAAAAGAGAAAAACATCACATCAGCAACCTGAACAGCAGCAGTTTTAAAAGTTCTTAATATTAAACCACAAACAATAAGATATCAAATGTCTGCAATTATGCTTTAGATAAGTCATACATAAATTTAAAATTAAAGGTAAAAAAATTAAGAAAGATTTTCTGTATCTCCCTTCCTGCTCAGAGTCACAATTAAACCAACTGTTCCTTTCCTCTGTTAAGGAGCACTACCCTCCATCTTCTCACTCATGTTAAGGCCATTTGAACAGGCCTTTTTATCCTCATCTGAGAAAAAGAGTGGATGTTCTCTTCCTCAACACTCTTGGGCAAGACCAACTCTTCAGAATAGAGCCTTGGAGTCTGTGCCAGGAACACCCTGCGTCTATCTCCTGCTTCAAACACCTTCCCCTTGCTTTTGATTCTTGAGGAGATGAGGCCCAAAATCCACTGCAGAGAGGTACTCAGTGATGAGGCCAACAAAAGCAAACGCTCTGGTTCTGCATAAGGCAGGAGCAGGTTTATGCCACGCCAGATCTGGCAGGTCTGCCTCCCTCAGCTAAGCAGCAGTCGTCTCCCTCAATGGTATGGAGGCTCTGGTAGCTTTACTGAAAGCCAGGTGATCCCCATGTTACATAGAAAGCCACCTGGGAACTGCATAGCTACTACCTACAGGTTAAAAAAAGCTGTAGACCTCAAAAGAAAAACAAAACATCACTGGGAAAAGCTATTAAGGTTTTCTTCATATTACTCATTTAAACATTGAAAGGACCACCCAGTACACACCCCATGTTACAACACTCAGGAGGAGAAATGGACAAGTAACTTTTGTAAAAGGAAAAAAAAAAAAAACCACCACCACCACCCCTCCTCCAAGAACAAGAAACTTTGTTTAAAATAGAGCCCTTCATATAAATTCAAATCTCCTTGTGTACTGAAAGGACAGAAGAAAAAGCCTATACAGATGATATGTATTTTGCAGAAAAATATTTACCATCCATTCCATTGTGTTGTTCATAACTTCTTTTTCCCAGGATAGTTGGGGACCCATTATTAATAACAGGTGTAAACTTAGCAGGAGTCAGATTGTTGAGAGAACTGGACAAGCTCTTTGCAGGATCTGGTTTCGGAGGACATGGATGAGACTCTGTTGTGAAACAGCAAGGGGTTTTTTTTATTAGTGAAGATACTGGAATTATAAATCTGAAAACAACCTGCAAACTTGCAATGCGACCAAATATACCTCCCCTTGTATACAAACTATCTCAGTCAATAATTTTGACTGAAGATTGCTATTTTTATAAAGCATTTTAAGTATATTTAGGAATTCACCTCTATGGAAGATGTTAAAACCAATGTCATAACATTCACTGTAACATATCATTGTCCTAAAATAAGAGTTGATAAGAAAAGCACTTTCAATCTATTTCTAAAACACTATTCTCTGACAATTTGAGACCATTTGGGGGCTACTCTGTACTAAAAGCCATCTTTGGGCAGTCCTGCAACCAACCTAAACTGTGGAAATTACAACTTTGCCACTTTTGCAAGGTTTGTAAAAAACATAATTTCTAAACCGGACAAACAAGTGAGGATTCAAAGCACCACCATAAGGCACACACAGAGACTCTGAAATCAAACTTCTGGCTAAGGCAGAGATGATCAAGCACATACCGTTCAACTGAAAAGATTTTGACAAAGCCACAAGCAACAGAAAATGGGAACTTCAACCAAGTTTTGCCTCTCACAGCCCCAACAGTTGAGTAACATGTAACTTAAACTACACTGAGCACAACACCTGCAAAAATATGTTCTTACCAGTCCATCAGCCTGCCTCCATTACTTTTACTCTCTTCTCCCAGCCTAATAGTCAAACGGAGACCCTGACACCATGCTAATGAAATCTCAAAATCTACCTCTACACTCTGTACAACTATTAAAAGTAGGATTTTATCCAACAGCAAAACTACTTCTTTTATTTGCCTTATTTGGTTGCACTATACATATCCAAAGCTTTCTCAATCTGTATATCTCATTAGTATACAGCAGAAGTACAACACTCAACAGAGAAGCAGTAAATATTTAATAAACCCTGAGCCTTACAATTTTAATCAACAAAAGCATTCAAAGAAGCATAAAATCAACTCTAGTGTTTCTTAGCAGAGTAAAAAGGCAGTCAATTTCCTTGTTAATCTGGAATCCTTCAAAGTACTGCTGTCCAAGCTAGCTTTCTGTGGTTAGACTCACATTAGACTGCTGTAACAACCTGAGACGTCTTCAGGGTATCTCTAGCAACTGGCAACACTAGAGAAAATGATTTTGCATTCATTTGTAGTCAGAGCTGGCACGTCACGTAGCTGGCCTCTTCCAGCACCTAAGATTTACACCAGCATCCTGGAGAGAGCTACTCAATACTCTCCCACAGACCCAAGTCCTCAAGAAAAACGTAAAAAAAAGCCAAAAAACTCAAACTGAAAACCAAGAAGCAAGTGAAGAAAGGCAATATACTCCTCTTGTCTAGCTCAAGCACAGAACAGCGAGCAACTGATTCACAAGCTGTGGGACACAGCGCTGTTCTAAGCCTGAGAGGCTTCCTGGAGCACCCAACTGTAGGAACTGCTTCCAGACAGCCCAGAAATTGGAACAGTGGACGGACCAATTATTCCCAAGACTACATTCATGCCTCCACTAGCAGATGGTAACTTATCCCCACATACATTGAAGGTCACAGCAAACACATCCCTCCTTTCACTTGAAAAAGTTTCTGATACAGCTCCATAAGCCCAGAGTGGACTGCTGAGCCATTAGGTCTGCCAAATTAAGTAAGAAAAGGAAAAAAGGACAAGTTCATGGGAAGGTTTCCATGTTTTGCTTTCCAATCCACAACTAGCATCTAAACCCAGAACCAAATGGAAAAAGAAAAGGTTACCAGAATTAGCTAGTGGGGTTTCTTGTTTGTTTGGGGGGTTTTGTATTTGGTGTTTTTAATACCTAAATACCGGAGTACTGCTTCTAAAGGCTTTCGAACCACTTGCTTTAATAGCAATGGGTTTTCTGATGCCTCAGGTAAACGTGCTGTGCCTGTAAAATAAAGAAAAATAATTAGAGGGTAAAGTCATTTAGATATTCTAGCAAAACTGAATGAGTAACTCAAGTGTCCTGGAAATATCTTTCCAATCAAAAGGAATTTTACAGGTTGCAAGCATGTCTTGGCAAACAAACACAGAATTCTAAATGTAATAGCAAACATGAATATTTTAAAACAAACAACTCATGAATTTTCAAAGTTATTTGCCTAGCTTATAATCAGAACACTCTCCAAGTATAGCTACGTTTTGTGAAACCAGTAACTACATGCAAGAAAGCATCTCAAGAAGCTGCAACACAAACTTTATAGGAAAAGAATTTAAGAATTTCAAAGGGCTCCTTCGCAGGTAGGTCCCAGCTGCATCACCACTCACATTCTGCTTTGATTGCTGCACTGTTAATAGGCAGATAGGGATGTCTTGCAGCATGCCAAGGGCGCAAGATATCTCGACATAAACGCCTGGCAATTCTTGTCAGTTTTGTTGTGTGGAGATAGAAAGCTTGTCGTGTCTTCATAGCAAACTTGGGGCTCCCACTATTTCGTACTGGTACACCATGAGGACTCTAGAAAGAAATAAAAATAAAAATGGTTCCTAAAAAATAATTATTAGAAAGTATGGTTTTAAAGAAGAAGAAGAATATAATACAAAAATCACTTTCAAGTCCTAGTTCACAGACATAAGAACAGAAACAGTATTGCAGATGAAAATATTTTTGGTCCAGCTATTTCTGATTTTGCAGATCTTACCCAAAGACATTTGGAATTCTCTTCCAAAATATCTCAAAGGATAAACAAAGGTAAATTTTCTCTTCACAGGGAAGTATTTATTTCTGTGCTGTCCCAAGTTTTAAAGTAGGGATCCAAAAGCCAGACCTAAAAAACTTATATATGATGCTATCACATGATTTAGTGCCTACAGAGCCAAGAGAAGGACTGTCAAAACTTTGGAAGCTTAGAGTTGCTCTGGTTTATACAATGCAAACTCCTTGTAACAAAGCATTTGGATGAGGGGGAAGAAAATCAGAGTAGCTATATGGCTAAAACATACATGATAAACTCACTTCCCAAGCCAAACTTACAGCATGCAAAAATGTCTCAAAGTTGCAAGAATTTCTGTTTTAATTCTTCCTCTGAACTCAGTGAACGCATTTACAGAGTTGTCAAATTACTAGATGTAATAAAGAACAATACTGAAAGATATTTATCTGCTACAGAGAGAGAAAGCAGGATCTTCATGAAAAGCAACTAAGTCAACCAATAAAATAATGAAAGTAGTATCCTCCTATTTCAAATGTGCCCATGGTTGGAAAACAGGAGGAAATTTCAGTTTGGGGAGAACAAGGCTTCCCCTTTTCTGATTATTTACATATTTTTTAATTAACAAACAAGAGGTATAAGGCTGATAAAACCTGACAGTTATTTCAGCAACTAGGCAGCTTCAAATGCATGGAAAGGACAGAGGTTAGATGAAAGAAATAGAAAGAGAATGATAGCAAAGTCTAGGAGAGAGGAAAGAAATTAATCTAAGACCGAAGTTCAGTGTGGACCATCCTTCTGTCCATGTGATGCAGCTACTTTTTACAATCAGCTCAATGTATGACACTTCCAGACTGAACTTCCACCAAATTCAGAAAAATTCCAAGAATTCTGTTTTTTAAATAAAAGGGGGAAAATGAAACAGAAGCTCATACAATGCTTACTCAAATCTATCCAAAAGGAATGAGGATCGATTAAAAAACATAGCATGAAGTAGAAAATCAAGATAAGGGACCTACAAAAAGCTACTAGCTATTCAGGGTATGTAATGCTGAATGTGCCTTGGGAAAAGGAACAGGTTTCAGGAATACTGAATTGCTTTATAGAAAAAATGAAAACAAACAAACAAAACCCCCAGGTCCTCTTCCCCCTACAGCAAAAATAATGGAAACCTAATACCAGAAGCACTTGCTGGCTTTTCAGCTTTCATCTTCATTAAGTTCTCCCATGCATTTAATGGCTAGTTTGCTAAACAAATGTTGGGTTTTTTTCTCAGGGCAGTACCTGGCAACAACTTACTTATAGCCAAAGTTAACATGCCAGCTTTTGCAAGACATGAACTACCAAACACAAGAACAAAAATGGATGCTGAAGGCATTCTTTTTATTGTTTAATATTTAATATTAATATTAATAATACCAAACATATTAATAATAGTAATACATATTAAATTAAATACCTATAAATTAAATACATTAAATTAAATACATATAAAACATATTAATAATAATATTGATTAATGTTAATATTAATTAATACTACTATTAATAATTAAGAACAGTGAACAATTATTTAGATAGCACGGCACCTAGCTTTTCAGGCCAGAGCACAGAGCTCTTTGCTTTGAGGATACCTACCAAATTATTGCGGTTTGGTCCTGGTCTCTCCCCATCTAACCGTGTTGGCATTTTCAAGCCACCGTATTTCTTCCAGTAGGTCCAACAGGATGCACAGAGGCGACACTGCATGTTAGGGGGACCCCAAGAATACCACTGGTAAGACTGTGTGGCTAGAGATAACAAAGGTGGAAATTATATATATCCTCAAACAGGATCACTTTTCAGAGCTTATTCTCTTTAGAACCATCACAAAAGAAAACCCACACAAAGAAAGACAGTGCAAAGCTGAAAAGATCTTAGAAACTTGATGATGCCTTCCCTGTCAGCCCCACTGTTACACGTACTTGTGATTTCAGCAAAATTAATTACACAGATAAAACCTTTCTAAAACATTAACAGAAAAAATAACTAGTAGGATGGGAAAATTTCCTGCCAATGAAACAAAGTTCTCACTTTGCAAGACTGGTAGACAACAATTCCTACAGAGCATGGGAGAATAGGGGGAGATTGTCTTCAGGAACACCCCATACATTAATTTTACGACTAAAGAATATAATATAAATCTGTGACTTGACTTCTCACACAGTCCTACATGTGAACATCTCTAAAAGCTCCCCATAAAGGAAGACAATCATTAGAACTCGGTGTATTAATACCAGGCAGCAGATCAAATACAAAAATATCACTTATTTTGAAATCTACTAAAAAAATATGAAAAAATTGTCAACTCCACACCTTGGTGTTTAAAGTCATTGCTCAATAGCTACCTGCAATTACATAGAGCATTTACTAACTCCCCCTTAAGCATTTCATAGTTATATTTACCAATGTAACACCAGTAACCCAAAAAAACCCACCAACCCCCAAAATACCCAAAGAACAGCCCCACTTTGCTTAAATGCTGCTATGTCAAATTCTGTCCCCCCACTCTCCCAAAGCCTTTTCTCCCACCTCCCCACCACAACACAGCTTTTGTGGTTTGCAACACAGCACTCGTGTTCTCTGTGCACAGCCACCATACTGGCATGTCACTTACTGTAACAGCTTTCACAGGCCCGTCCTGCTCCTGTGTTCTGTGCCTGTACTCCAGTACCATTTACCACTCCTGGTTTGACATTATTTACATTGATCTGGTTGGGGTTTGGCTTGTTACTTAAAACACAAAGCAAAAAGGAGGACAAACATTAATTGAGGCATGCAATTTCCTATGTGACTTAAAAAAATATGGCCCAAAACGTTTGAAGATTTAAATTTTATCGTGTGGCTTCCAGAACAAGCTGTACTTACCAGCAATCTGACTTCCATGAACACAGTTTCCATTAATGTTTAAATAATGCAAATAATAAAAATAACTATAATAACAGATACCATTTTCAAGAGTCAAAACCATTTAAAAACAATAAACCAGTGAGGCCAGGTAGGTATTGTACTTACTATCCCAGAAATGCTAATCTAGGTGATAAAAAGGTCTTATCTACAGATCTCTCCCAGTCCACAACATGAGTGATATTTTACTTAAACCTCCAAAAAGAAGCCTGGGGGAAGGAGCAGTAGAGGTAGATGGAGAAAGGTAAACCCTTGCCTTATTCAGGAAAGATAACCCTAGAGTGCAGTCACAAATATTTCCACATTGCCTTACTGCAAAAGTTTGTATCACGTAGCCATCATTCACACAAGCTCATTCAACACATCAAACAAAATCTTAGGACATGGTGTATACACAGAGATATTAATGAATATGAGCCTTCTGGCAAGTCTTAAACTATGGTCTGCACTTTTCTAAAAAGCATTTAGGTTTCTATTAAATGGAAAAAATCTGAAAGCTTAACATCTGCAGAGCAAGAAATGCATGGATGGCTGTCGCTAATACAGGAAATCACCTCAGCTCATCTCTATACTCTCTTTAAAATGTTGACTCAGGGAAAAAAAAAAGCCACTGTCAGAAGCTGAGAACGGAAAGGGCAAACAAAACTTTGGCACAGAGAACAGTATGGAATAGTACAAAACCTCTGCAGAGGAAGAAGTATCAGAGGAGGAAAAGGCGGCATCCAAAAAACCCTTGGCACAAGAAGGAAGAAGGACAGAGAACTGATATTGCAGGGAAAGGACTTCTCGGAAACGGAAGAAGATGGGAGAAGTGACGCGAGAAGTTTTAGAGAAGAACACACGAGGAGCTTATAAAACACACAAAGACTCCCAGGTGCTGCTTGGAGCTCAACTTATAGAAGCAACAAAAAGCCGGCAGGCTTGCATGCCAGCTTCTGAACATAAGCCTCAATTATAGTAAAGATTACATTTCCCTAACATTCCCTTACCTGAAGACCGAAGGGAGTGGGCAGACTCCTTTTATTTCCAACTAATAAAGCCATGATTTGGAAGCCACTTTTTCAAGCATAAGTATCTTAAAATGGCTTTCTGAAAACTCATTTTTTACACATTAGTTGCACACTGACACAGGAGTCACAGTGGTTGCAGCGTCCCAGAATACCTATTACTTTTCACCCTGGCTAGTGCTGCAAAAACAGCATTGTGGGAACATGGCCAAATTAATTTGTTTCTAATGGGGCATCAATATCAGGTTTCACATTTTTAGCAAAGACTCCTTGAAAGCAAAGGAGTTCCAAGTGACTGAATTCTGAAGACAACTGGCTCTTCCAGCTCCAGAACAAACCCCAAATGCTACTGGAAAGCTTACGCTGCCCTGGAAGCCAGGTCATCCTTCTCCTCATCTGAAAATGTCTGAGGGAGCACTGAGATAGAGAGCTCAGTAAGGCTCAATTTCTATAGATACAAAATAGATTTGGCTGTGAATGACCTACAAGGACCTCACATACATTGCATAAGGAGGTAAGACAGTATTTGCCCAGTCTCAGAAAAACTTCAGGTAGCATTCTGATGGTGCTCCTTGCTGTAAAGTTCAGGGCTTTTCTGCAGAAGAGAAAGCTTAGGAGGGTACGTGGCACCAAAACACTGTAAACAGTTTGTTCCTTCAGTACACTGAGGAGCCTGTATGCAGCCCAAAAAAAGCAGAGAAGAGAAAAAAAAAAATAAGGCATTTGGATTAACAAGCCTGATTAGATTTTCTTCTCCTTTTGCTTACTAATTTGCCTGGCTCTTATAAGGATTAAACTGTTTTGGGGTGCTCATAGAATGGCATGAAGTTCTGACGCCACAGATGGCAGGAGATCTGCAGACACATTTAACAAAGGAGAAGTTGAAAGAGGGTACATTCATGCTATCCAGCATTTTCTCTGGGATGTCGCTATAGTAACCTGCTGCAAAAGAACTTTTGCCAATGATTCACTAGCAAACTCCATGTGCAAACATTACCAAGATGCTGTAAAACAAACAGTCCTCACAGATGCACATTGTTACATGCAGCGTTGCTCAATAGAGAGAGCGAAAGACCAAAGTAAAGAAAACTAAGGTTCCACTCCAGGTCCTGTGGGCTCAACATCAGACATGTTGCTTCCCTCCTATACATTTATTTATCCTCTGAAAAAAGCAGTATAGAAACTTAAATCCATCAGCAAAGCATATTAAAAGGTTTTGGCTTTTTTGAGCACTGTGGAGGGAAGCCCTGAAGTGTCTGGTTGTAAATAGTAAGCTGAGGACAAGCCAGCACTCACTAGCACGCACATCCAAAGCACCGTGCAGAAAGGAGGGTGATGGCCTGACTCCGCTGCCCTCTCTACAACCCTCATCAAACTTGCATTTTAAACACAAGTGAAAGGGTTGTATTGGTGAGAGCTGATCATCAAATCAGACTGATCACTTCTGTATTTAGTTGCGGCAGTAACTTCTCTTCAGGATTTTTGGAACAGTATAATTAACATAGGTTCAAGAAGCACCAGAAAGCATCCTGCTCCAAAGCTAAGGGCAAGTTTCATAAGGGCACTAACAACAAAATTTAGGCAGCTAATGTCTTCATCATACGAGAGGCAAAAAGCTCTTAATTGTTGATGATATGTTAATTAAAGTTATTTAATATCACCAAAGCCTGCTACAGCTATTAACAAGAGAATTAGATGAATAACTGGATGAATCATTAGGCAATTAATGAAGCTGAAGTGAAAGATGCAAATAAGGTAGTAAGAATACTGATGGTGCGGTAAACTATCATTTCCAGTTCTTACATCAAGAAGGGAAGTCTTTTAAATGGGTTTCAATTGTGCTGGAGCAGTCAGTTATACTAGAACAGGGATCACAACGCGCAGAGTTCTGGGCTGTACTCTGCAGGAGATTAGTCTCAACTAAAGAGATTAAGGTGATAAAGCACATGCAGAAAGAAGGCACTGGAAGCCAACCATCGTGGAGTGAATCCCCTGCCCAAAAAACCCAGCCCGAAAATAATCCTGAGCCATGCAGAACTGAAATCCCTTCACTACGTGATTAACTAGCATTTGACCCACAGCGTAGTGATAAAATTGTAGTTGTTAAAAATAACTATAAACTTAACACCGTCAGTAAATGTTTCCTGTTAGATGACTAGATGCAATACAACAATTAAGAGATAAAGCCTCAGAAATAAGAACAATTTTTAATGCTTTGTAAGGATCATTTATGCCATCTACCTCTAGGCATCTAATGCAAGTGTCTGGATTCCTCAATCAGAAAACAGAGGTGAGCTCTCATCACAACTCTCCAGGCTACCGTAAATACCCAATTCTAAGAGCAGGCCTAATGACTGCTAAACAATGCTCTCTGAAAATAAGAACCTTTCTCCAACAAAATGTTGAAAGACTGCCATTTTGACAAGTACAGCCACAACAGAAGGAACGGCATTGCACCTTTAACTTTTCCATGCTGCTATGGACTTCTGCACAATTAAACAGAGAAGGGAAAAAGTCTTCTTCCTTGGGCAAAGGACAACCAAGAAACAGATTAATTATCTTCAACTTATTAAGCAGTCACCCCTTGTAGTCATCCAAAACTTTGGACTATTCTTCCAGCTTCCTTATTAACTTAAAAAAAAAGAGGTAGAGTCGGGAATAGTATTTCCTGACATTACAAGTGTTTGTGAGGCAGCATTTGCACCTTTAAAACTTCTTTGAGATTCTCAGATAAAATACTATAAGTAGAGTGCACTAATTTACATTTACAGATGCAAATTTAAAATTTACATTTTGGAGACTGGTGATTATATGGAGTACTTCATTCTTCCCTTTCTGTTCTTACTTCTTCTGGTATCACTTAGATCAAAGCAAAAGAGAAAAATTGTATGTCTCAGCCTTCATGATTGCAGATGTCCTAATCCCAAAAAGCACCAGCTGTACAACCAGACTGTGAAAAAAAGAAGCCAGTAACTAGTACATATGATGCCCGTAAGATTAGTAAAACCAGAATATGACTTTCACAACAGCCTGAAGAATATGTTTGGGTACACACTACAAGGAGAAAAAGTTTGAGACTACCTCTGCAACAAGAAAGGTCTCTGAGCTCCGCGTTCACACTGGTGGATGACAGGATGAAGCGTATAAGAACATGGAATCTTTTCATTCAGGCTTCTGCTACTGCTTTATTTAACACCACTTCCACTGACAGAGAAATTGCTACAACTATAAGATTTTTTTCAGTATTTCCTGAATGCAGAAGTCAACTGATTTTATACTTTTTCTTTCACATTTGTGTTTTTCAACCTAAGGGATGCATTACAAAGCCACCCATGCAAAACCAGTCACACTAACTACAGATGTCTGCCCCAAAACCAGGGTTGTTCTTGGGAGGAGCACAGAAATGCTTGTCTAATATCTAGGACAGAAATGTATTTCTGGTATCTAGGATGTTGGTTTAGGACTTGATAACCTCACATCAATTACCTCCAAACTTCAGTTACCCACATTTTAAATTTGGGGCAGAGTCTTAAATTAAAAAAATATCAACTCTAAAGCTTCACGTAGAGCTGTTATGTTTCACTGTATAATATGTATGTGACATGAGAAATAATCTTTGAAGACTGCTTCTATTGTTTTTCTTATTATTTTCCTTCCCTCTCCCTAGATTTTCTTATTACCTTCACAGGAACAAACGTGAGTCCTACCAGTAGAAGACAGCCAGGGACAAAAAAATTAAAAAAAAATTTAAAAATTGTTTGAGTCTGATATCCTCCTAGGTCTCTCTTTGCAAACAATTTTACATGAGTTATTGTTAGAATAGGTTTCATTAATCAGCTGATACGCTTCTGCATAGGTCTTGTGAGAGCCTACATCAAGTAATTTATTTTTGAGGTGACAAGTAGATCATTATGGTTCAAGCCTCAAAACAGGAATGGGCTCAGTAACACAATAAGGACAAATCAATAACATTGATATTTAGATCTCTACACCATGTATTGCTATTACAAGCCAAGAACATAATCTTCTTCTAGGTCACAAGATAATGTAGATGTAATATATTCCCTATGTGCTAGACCTTGTACTGAAACTTCAGTAGAAATAATAATAAAAAATAAAATCTTAGAAATACTTAATTGTTGCCACATTTGGAAGTATTATTAGAGGGGAAAAAAAGACAGCAGAAGTATTCATGTGGGATTAAATAGATCATGTACACAATTGCTACTTTTTAATTATATTGAAGGAGGAGGAAAATTTGACACACTTTTACCAATTAAACAATATGTGAGTTAAGGCAAAATCAACCGTGACTGGAAATCAAAGCCAGAGATAAAAATAGCAACTACACGTGTAGAGACAGAAGTATTTTAGTGAAGTGGAGAGCTAAGTTGCTGATTTGATTATATTCTCTAGATACCAACAAGAATTATTTCGCTGAGAATTATTTCCCTTGTTGAGGGATAAGATATGATTCCAGACAGCCATTATCAAATGAGCACCACAACCTTTCAAATACAAAGCCCTACCTACATATATTATAATCCAAGAGCAACAACAAGACTAACAGGCTCTCTTGTCTGCAATATACTTTTGCATCCACAGTCTAAATTACATTGGCTTTTGCTTTACAAGCTTATCACATTATGAATTCATGCTTAATTTCATGTCCGGTGTCCCTCTGCAAAGTAACACCATCCACAAAACGTAATACTGTTGAAAAAGTGCACGCCAAGAAATATATTTGATGTTACTCTGAATATTATATCTAATTTTTAGTAAGTTCACCTGAGAGATACAAACATATTCCAAAGTAAAAAAGAAATTGGGGATCCTCTATTTTCACAGGAAATAAGGGACTGTCTCGCAAGCTGAATACGTAAAACTTAGCTTTGCCTTAAGTAAAGAACACATGGTAGAAGTTCATAAATATTAGAAAGGAAATAGCATAAAAGAGTAAAGGATAATACACATGGGAACATATCAGGAAGAGAAAACTGAAAAGAGAAAGGACAGGAGAGAATTAAAGCTCCACACTATAACAACTGCTGACTGGGTTATGCACAGGAAACACAAGAGAAGAAGCACACTTTACTACAAATTTTTTAATATATATTTTTATAGCTGTATACATATCATATAACATATTAATTTTAATAGAGATCTATATATAAGCGTACATATATCTAAATGACATGAGGAAACAACCACACTTTGGTCATCCACTGATGACAAAAATTATTAAAAACATGTATTATTGAGCAGCTAATTAGTTATCCTTTTGTTCACAATCGTGCTGATCTGCCACCAAGTCCCCAACTCCCAGTCGGCATAAAAATAAAAATTAGAAGATAGTAATGGTCGCTTCAGGATGGGAACATTATATAGGATGAAGGAAACAAACTACATGACAGCACAGCATCCTAACCAGGAAAGCCCCAAAGGGAAAGTCCTCGGCTGCCCGTGGAGGAAATACCCTGTGCTCTAGAAGCAGAAGGTCAGCGTGTGGGAACAGCTCTGTCTTTTACATGCTCATAAGCAGCCGCGTAACCGTCCTGGGAAGAGACCTGCTTTCTTCTAGCCAGCACTCCACTACTAAAGCTACCGTGTTTTCTTCCGCAGGCCTCCTAGTTGTTTGTTAGCATCAGGTTGGTTAGTGTTAAATCAGCTAAAATACTAAGCCATTCAAACGTCTGCAGAAGTTGCGTTTATTGGTAACCTAGTTTGTTTCCTTGAAACCTAATTTCAATTCCTTGACGTGTTTCTTCGACTATGATGTCTCTCATTACGTAATTAGAGCAAATCCATAATACTGGCAGGCCATGGAAACTGCTACAGACCCTCTACAATGAAACGGAAACCAAAACAATACAAAAAGATACTTACTAGTTGGGTATATACACTTGTTTCAGCTTGCTTTCTGCTTCTGCTGCTTTCAATCGTTTCTTTAAAAAGAAAAGAAAAAATAAAAAAGTTAGAATAAAAAGAAAAAAAGGACTATTCCTCCTGGGAGTCAAGTAATATACCTGTAAAAACTTTAGCGCTTATTAACAAACAATGAAGTTTTTCCTTTCACTGAGCAGCCACCACAAAATACTTTTCCAACAGGAAAAAACACACTGAAAACAATTGTGGGCATCAAATGACTATGTACACACTTTTCAAAAGGCAAGAAGATGACAATCTACTATTTATAATGACAAACTTCTCAGCCCATTCACTTCAATACAAAGTCATGCATTGTTCCCCCCACAACTCTTTTCTTTCCGCGCAGAGGAAGATTTGACATCCCAGTTTGTTTGCTTTCCATGATATTCACCAACTGGACGTGGCCAGGCACAGTAATGGACCTTCTCCATCTTATTTCCTCAACACCTGAACCAATTCAGAGTTTGAAGAAAGACTTTTTTTGTTGATAGTCAGTCTTTTTTTGAAGAATGACATGGGAGATTTTCCTGTTAAAGTTAAAAAGGCCAAGAGCTCAACTCAAAACTGATGCGGAATCACCCAATACCTTTAATTATGGTATCATCAGCACTTCTGACTAAACATCAGCGATGTACATTTGTGCTCTCTAAAGGTGAGAAGCTCTGGGTACAGAAGCACTAGGCATTTATCCTGCTTTGAGACAAAAAGGAAGTAAACCCCAGGCATACGTACAAGTGTCGGGGGACAGGTGGCAAAGACCATCAAGGGGGTAAAAAGGAGAGAAGCTAATGAGACCAAACAACCACCCCGTAATGAAAAATACCACTGCCAGGAGAATTAAAGAACATAACAGAGATCAGTTTAAGGGAAAAAAACCACAAGAAGTAGACTTTTGGAGCACGTGGATATATGTTTAGAAGTACACCCCATTTTTCTCTTCACTTCAGTAAAACTGTCCATTAATTTCTGTCCACGTTTCTGGAGTAAATGGATTAGAGGATCCCTTCAAAGGAGGAGTTGATGGAGTAAATAGAGTAAATTCTCTCAGAACAGCACTGCTCCTTTTTTCAGCTACAGCTGTGAACTTGCTGATAGCCCACAAGAACATGTCAGAAGTAAGCAATTAGCACAAAACTTTACTAACTGGATAACTCAAACCTTCACACCGTTATAAAGTAAGAGACATTCTGAGGTTCTGAGGTACAAGTTTTCTCTTTATTACACAAGTTAAATCAAATTAGGGTGAACTTCTGGAGGCCTCTAGTCCAACCCTCCTGCCCAAAGCCAGGCCTACGTGCTTCAACATTCATGCCTGTAACAGCGTTCTGCATAAAGCCACAACGTCTTCCAGACAAACCAGCAGCATGATGATATTCTAGACAAACAGATTATTAGCTTAACATTTTCTATGCAGCAGCCTCAAGGCACAGTCTAGGAAAATGAATGTAAAGCTAAAGTCAGTATTCTTCATAGACACAGGAAACACCAGAAAATGTAATAAAATTGAAGTGTGTCACTGAGGAACAGGACAAACATAAAAGTACAGGGACATGATGGACACACATAGAAACAATGAAGCACACAAAGCTTCCTTTAATCAGAGCGACAGTCTTAAGCAATAGTTTTCCATTTGACAGTTCCTTGACAAAGCTCTCTAGACGCCTGAAAAAATCCCCACTTCCCTTTTCACAGAATCACAGTTTTTCTGTAAACTAAAGTCAACCCATCTTAGAAATCAAAGAACGAAGTGGCCAGACAAGAGAACAAGGACTGGGAAAACAGAACTTCTGAAAGTTATCCTGAGACTATGGGTACGCCTTCACAGGTCTGCATCCAAAAGCTGCCTTTTTCTTTCTCCTGGTTTAGGCAAGTTTTCCAGATTGCTTTTGTTAAATCTCGTCAAGGACAAGGACAGCTACCTGGAAACTGTCCTCAAGAAAACCCAAATGAAGACTTTATGGAGACAATCCTTACTAATCCTATAGACTTGGAGTAATCAATAATGCACATTTTGCTGGCAATTGGTGATGGAACTAAAGAGGTTCTCCCTCTGAAGCAAATTCAAAGTTGAACATTTTCAAAATACCCTCTTCGAGCCTTTTTATATAAGAATCCAAAGATGGGGCTCAAAAAGTGCTGTGACAACTGTTCTTAAACAGCATCAGAAACCCCCTCTGTCTTCTGGAGAGACACTACCCAACAAAAAGTCATCCTTTAAAAAAATGCATGCTTTTCAGGTGCATTTCAGTTCACAAACTGAAGGCTGTTCCACACACAGCCTGGACTGAAAAACAGGTCTTCTTTCCCGAGGCTCCCACTGGCAGGTTTATCAGCAAACGAATTGTCACAGAGCTTATACTCTCCCCAGGAATTACAAGGAAGTCCAACATCAGATACTGATAAACAGCTTAAAATATTGCTTGATTTGTACAAGAATCGTATTCCCTTGAGACTAAAGCAGAAAATTCAGGGAACTTCCACTGGTAGAAAACTTATTTTTTTTTAATTTCCACTACATTGCGGGGGGGGGGGGAGGGGAGGGGATGTGAGGAGGTGGAAGCAGCAGTTTTCTTAACAAAAGCTCCCAAAGGGACCACCTAGAGTTATTATGTTATGACAGTTTTGGAAATCTATGAATGGAAAAAGCTTCATGCAAGCGCAATGCATTACCAGCAGCTGAAATAGTCTACTATCAACAACATACGGTCATTTGCCTTGGAGACACAGCAACATTAAGCAACATTTTAGTAAACTGGTGATGAATGTCAACCTCACCGCGGATTTTCTTTGTGATTGATGGCCATGGTGCGTGCTCTGAGCTAACAACTGCCATAAGTCACCTGCACCTAGCAATACCATCTCTGCTACAGCTGCCTGGGGATCAGCGCAGAGCAGGACATACAGCACACATACTCCTTTATTACAAAGTTGCATACCAGGAAAACTGAAGGTTTTCAGAAGGTACCCCAATGTACTGGATAAGAAGAGGTTGGTTTTGCACTAAGTATTTGCTGCTGTGGACAATCAATAGACCAGATATCATGAGTTTCCTATTTTCTGACAGTGACTGATACCAGGAGGTACAAAAGAAAGGTGCCTGAAATGTAGTCATACACAATTTCAAAATAATCCCTTTGCAGAGAAACTGCTTTGCTAGGTCCTTTGCCAGTTATTAATTGATTTGTGCCTGAAGCATATTTATGCTATAAATTCTTAATGTTGTCTGATGCAGTTATGAATGTCCTCATCCACAAAGCAAACCCTGAACATTTGTAACTTTTTCTAGGAGTTTGGTCTAACTGAAATCTTTTGTCTTAGACTTATGTATATATACATGTCTTAAGTATATCCTCTTATTTACCTCATCACATTTTCCCTATCCATAAGAGGAAGATGGTATCAACTTGTCTATCCCACAAGAACCAAGGGATTAAACTATTAAGTACTATATATTTAAGTTGGGGCGAACATCTGTCCTTTATATATCCTCTCCCTAGATCTGACATCTTTCATTCTACACAGTGAGCCTGAAAGTTTTATAATACATGACGTATCAAAGCAAATGTTTGTGGTCATCTTCTAAAGAGACAACATTTATAAAGAGGAAATAACAGAAGAAATCCAGGAAAGCAGGGGATATTTCAATAGGGTCCATAACTCGAGTTCGTAGACAGCATGGGGATGCCTCAAACATCCTCAGATATTAAACCTTTATTAGTTGGTGATGGGGAAGACAGTCTCTGGATCTCATTTTCTGGATTTAGAGAAGTTTTGCACTGTTTATTCTTTTTCAAAACTCTGAACACACAAGTACTGCAAGGAGAGGAAAGATGGAACAAAAAAAGATGAGGAGTCCATAGTGCATTGGGGAGAAGCACTTCCAGCTGCTTGTGCTCCAGCAACACATCTCAGCACTGATGTGTGGTACCTACAGTCTCTGTCACTTGCTTACCAAAACTGCCGTAGTTCCATGTTACTGTAGGCTTAACATGAGGTGTTTTGGAATCAGGTGTCCTTCGTATGTGGAAAAACATTTATTTGATCTTATTTCTACTTTGCTACCACACAGACTTTATGAAGGTTAGTACTTAAAGATGTCACTCTCACCTATTGGCTACGTACAAAGGTTTGCTTTCCTTAATAAAGATGTTTTCTGTCTACATCAAGATTTACTCAGAGCTTCCCCCTTTAAGGTCCCTACCTCATGCATTCACATATGCGCTTGCATTTTCTCTGGTATCTTCTCAACACTTATTTGTATCTTAAAACTCATTTTCTCTGTCTTGTTTTTTTTTCTACACTTTTCTAATGGCACTTGCACATAAAAAAATAAAACAGTAGAAATTCATAATATTTCATCTTCTTCTTGAAGTTATGTGCTCCCCAAGCACAAATAAAAATACAAAAAAATAAAGCCCTCAGTTTTCAGAAAGCACATGACTAATTCAGTCATCTGCTACTGACATGTCCTGGGCTCTTCTCTATTGCATTTTAACAGCTGAACAGTTTTTATGCTTTCAAGTTTTCAGGACTTTTCGTCATGATATACAAAACAGCAGGAACACTTAAAGATCTCAAATAAAAAAAAATAAATCACCCTGGAATTCACAACTGTGTAAGAACTCAGCCTTTATTTTTAACGAAAATGTAGGCATACCTAAGCATTACATTAACTCTTGAAGATGGGGGGAAGCCACCAAACAGCAGTTACTCAGTGGATGCCATTTCAAACCTTTCTGAATCAAAAAGTATGCTCTTGTGAATTGACACAGGAAATGTGTCTCAAGAAAGCAATGCATTCAGAGAAGATACAGAATATTGAATTTGGAATGCATCTTCCTCTTTTTCTTCAGGACAACTCTGAAAGGGTGTTTCTGAAAGGAAAACTCTTGGGATCGCTTTGGACAGACATTCAGGAGCCCACATCAGACCACAAATTCTGTGTTGAGATTGCAGTAGAACTACTCCTTCTAGCAGTTCTGTTCTTTGAGGGTCAGTCATTCTGATGAAATGGTTGAACTCCTAATTGCACTGGTAACCTTCAAAAGCACAGTATAGCTGAAGCTAAATAAAAATTACTGGATAAGAGATCCAAGTGCATGCTTCAAAACAAGTCAAGTTGCATGTATCTCAATCACAGTATCCTACTCACAAGACAAGGAACTGCTGTATTAAGCCTTTTGATCTTACATATAACAAGCATAAGTAGACCTTATTGTTCAGTTCTGAGAAAGGGTCTTCAGTTGAAGCCAACTCAAAATTCAGCTTCCTCAATGGCAAAAAACAGATGGATTCTGCTTCAGGATTATGACAGCGCTTTCTTGCTCCAATAAAATCTCAAATGAAATACAGAAGGATGTAAACAGTTCCCAACTAACTGTTTTTCACCAAAGCAGGCAATTGGCTGATGACAAAAAAAAGTCATTACTGTACTGTGTAAATCACAGAAATAGCCAGTTTAAAACAAGTATTTTAAATTCATTCAATCAAAGATTCTACAAGAATGAGGAAGTCCTCAATATTTTTTTAAAGACAGTAACATACAGCCTTGGAATATAATTTAATCATCCCCTTAGAAGGAAGGAAACAACTTGGGATACACACTTTTCATATCCTTGCTTAGTACATTTTCAACGTCTTATGTACAAAAATGCTCTTGGCCCCAAAACCATTTTGTGGTATTAAACTAAGAAAAGAATCTACACAGACAAAACACTATGAAGAAACAGACTGAAAAAGTGGTGAGGGATGTGCTTTGCCAAAGACTCTGCATGCATCAAGAAAGATATAAATGCAATACACCATTATTTCAACTACAACTTCCTATGCTTTCTTTGTGGCTATATATAGATAGCTCTCCCAGGTTTTTTATAAATGTTTAATGGCATTATTTGCTTGTACAAGCTGGGAATTTGAGATGAGGTCTTCAGCTAAGTTCAGCCTTAATTGATGTGGTATCTCTGTATTGCAATTGCTACCTTGTCAGCTTGTACTCCTAAATGTCTCAAAAGTGCATAGCCTCTAATTGGAAGTTTTCCCCAAATCCCACTCCCTGGTACAATGCTGGGCAGCACATGTAAGGTACAGTCTAACCATGATAGAAAAAACACTGCATAGGAATACAGCAAAACAGTACAAGAAACTGTAGATTTGTTGAGGGTTTTAAATTGCTGCAAGAACAAATAATCAAAGTCTTTTCACGCAACTATCCCCTATGCAATTTTGTCTATGTAATGGGAAAAATTCAAGAAATTGGAAAAAGCAAAAGAATTTAACCGGCTCCTAACCAAGGCACAGTTCCTCCAGTTGTTTTGCTTTCCCATCACATAGGCCTGGAAGCAAACACCTGGGCCACCATTCTGATCTGTCTCCTGTGCTATCCAAGAATGAACACCAAGGAACTTGCTCCCTCCCACTTATTCCCACCACCACTGTTACATACTTCAAGGTGGGCAGAACTTCACTGTTGCAAATGTATCACGGACTCTCAGCAGTATAGAGACACTTTTTGGTTTAATCTTTCCCAAGAATTCCTACTATCGTTTTCTGTTCTGACTGCATTGGTGACATTTTCATGCAACAGCCTAAGATTCTAGTTTTCACTGACTGATAAATAACTTTCCTCGCTTTTTCTGATACCTACCATATTGCAAAATGGAATTTTATCACTAAAAGAAGTGAGGTGAGATAGAAGATTCCTCTTGGTGCCAATACTGAGCGCAGTACAGGCTGAGTACACTCAGCTATCCTCTCCTGAACAGCTGCAGTCAGATAGTACAGCAGCACTTACTATATCAACAATATACACAGTTCAAGGGGGAAGGAAAGACTATGAATTCATTCCTCCAGCACCTTTTTTCCCCCACCATGCCAGCTTCCATCACCATTCCATTTTCTGGCCATCCATTTCCTTACTGGAGGGAAAAGTTACAATCAAAGAATGAACTTAAGGAAACACTGGAATGAGGATGCAGTTAATATTTTTTAAAAAACTTAATACAGAGTTGATGCAAAAAAGAGTTCTCATTTGTCCTGAGGATCCCTCTAATTTAAACACTGTTCTGATCAGAAAGAAAATGGTAAAAAAAAAAAATAAAAAAAAAATCACATGATAGACCAAAGTGCCCAAATATAGCACATGCCAAATATTGGTAAATGCCTCAGGCATCTAGTCTTTATCCCAGGCTGAATTTCCAATGAAGCAAGTTACGGCAGGAGATTTTTTTAACTCCACTTTTTCTAACACTTCAAATAGATGCCTAAACACAGTACTGATAATTATAATGAAAAATCCATTATATATTTCTCCTTTCTTTTAATTAATTTTTCCATTAAATATTATAAGTAGTTTTCAGCAACTGATACTCCGCAACATTTTGCATGCTGCTTGCGTTGCGCTTTCTTTATTTATTTAAGGGACCAAGGAGCCTTCATATTTAAACAAGTAGAGATAAAAATGATTGTAAACACTAGTCAAAGTTGATCCTCAAGTATAACGAGTCTGGGAATTCGAGCCATCAACGCTTCCCAGACAAAAACTTTACTCCCAGTGCTTACATGGGGGAGCCTTCACGCATCTGCAATCGAAGTCATGGACAGGCAGAGGTGAACTAGCAGAAGTGTCTGTTGTACAGCAACTGCCCACTCCCCCACTAAAAAAAATCAAAACCTGAAGTTAATGCTGACCTTAACTTTACAGGCAGAAATTTACAGGCTCAAACTGACCAATTGCCAAACAAACATCTGAAAGCTTTAAATAAATAAAGTAGCAACAAACATGAAAAGAAACCACAAATGGGAAGGCTACATGTTTGTTCTCTATGGAATGGCTGATGAGTTTAGCGACGAGAGATTGTTCAGTGCTTCACATCATTACAGAACCCACTATTGGAAAGGCTGAACCCCAAGAGGGAGAACAAAGGAACAATGCTTTGTTTCAAAGGCAAGAAAAACACCTTCTGTTAGAATGAAAGAGGTGATTCTGACTCTCTTACCTGCTGAACGTATCTGTCTGTAGTTTTCCACATATAGTAATATTCTATTATGCTCGTTAAGGACTTCCATGGGAGCTAGGGACATAAAGGAAAAGCAGCAGTCATCGCAGGGAGCTGGCACACAGTCTCACTCAAATTCACAGGATTCCTTTGACAGTTTATAGCAGAGTCTTGCAACTACTAACCCTCCTAACAAAAAAAGACACTTAGTGTCTGAATCTCCTAAGGGTATTAGATGCAATGGAACCCATGTCAAATTAAATGCCCTTTCAAAAAACAGTGTTTGCTTTCAGTATAGAAGTAGAGCACGTTCCAGGTAAATCTTCATGCCACATTGGCTTCCCAGTAAACCATCCAAGAGAGGGACAATATAGAAGGGAGCCCACTGGCTCAGACTCTCTCTGCTTGAGCAGCAAGGACTTGAGCAAGAGTCACAACTACAGCATCACAGTTCTGATTTGCTTGGCCTCTATGGAGCTGGCTCATTTAAAAAATAAAACAAAACAGAACAAAACCAAGTAATAACTACTAACAGAACCGTGCCCTGCCAGCTCTGTTCTCTGTGTGAGAAGCACAAGGATTTCACGAGGATAGCAGGACCACAGAGAGTGTTGTGCCATTTCCAAGTTCCCCCTCTCAAAGATTAAAGCACGGGACAAGCAACACTGAAACTACTTGTTTTGTTCCAGAGGGCTCAAACAGCGATACAGTGAAACTTGGCTCCCTTTACAGTGCTCCATTCAATCTGCAGGCTGAGCACCTAGGGTGGAGCTTTGGCCAAACTACAGGACACTTCCCTTGGATACCCAAGACTTCTATTTAAAACTCTCAAAGGGCCCTTTCTGAAATAGCATTATAAAATGACTAAATTTTCATGTTTCAGGAGGCCCGGTACTTATTCTCCTTCAAACACAAATTAATCTTACAGCAGCTAAGCTGTCACAACACTTTCCTAAATCCTCCCTCAGCTGTAGTGGAGCAGATAATTTTAAATTAACGTCTCTAAAGGAAAAGCTATCATCTGTGATTTGAAATTCTGACTGTACAACAGGCTGTCATCAGTATGAGGTCTGCCTTTCCCCAATTTACAGCAAGACACATGCTCCAGTTCAAAGCCCTCTTCTTCAACACGAAGAAAAACAACACACTTTAGACAAGCTGTAAACCAGCTCTGTCACTGATCAGTACTGATCACCATGTAGGCCCCCATTTTTCATACTTACAAAATCTTGCTGAATGTCAGTGAAATCTTTTCCATATTTTTCTAGTGCTTCCTCAAAGAGGTTTGCCTCTGAAGCAGACCACTCCTCCATCTCATCTCTGCACAGAACTGGCCCACCTTGTGGCACAAGCGCAGAGATTGCCTTGGAAATGTCATAGACATTTTTGTGCAAAGTGTCCATAGCATGGAACTGTACGGTTGTAAAAGAGAAAGATAAACATAAGGACAAGCATCTAGTGGGGAAAAAATTCTTAACAGTGAAACAGCAATAATAAAAATTCTGCACCAAGAGTTGAGGGTGCAGTATTCTGTACCTAACACAAAGTCAGTAAAAATTTGTTCCAACCTCATGCTCGCTGTAATTGTCAGCATCCAAGTGTAACATTCACTAACAATAATGGGATTTGTGGAACACGAGCCCTGTGTATCAGTAATTTCTACTTAGCTACTCACCAGCACCACCACTGTAAATAAAACACAGAGGACAGAGACCCACTCACCCCAGAAATGAGTAGCCCTGTTAAGTACCATCCACAGATAGGGAATTAAGATAGAGGTCCAGGGGCCTATTTTCTAATGAACTTAACCATGCACTTTCTCTGTCAAATAATTCACAAAAATTGCACATAAGAAAAATATTTAAAAATAAACACGCACAGTCTCCTTACAGGCCAGAAATCCCCAAAAGGATCCAAGACAAGTCACACAGCATAGCGGAGTAGGAAAAAAGAATTACACGCAGGAGCAATTCCACCTCAGAAAGCTGAGCTATGACTGTCTACACCTTGTGATTTACAAAGGCTGAGAACATGTTGCAAGGGAGGAATTGGCATTAGTAAATGAAACCTTGGCTTTACTTCCTGATTTCTGAAGTTTTAATCAGGATGTTATTTGCCTTTCATCATAACAGTTTGTGCATGTGCATAATTAATCTACAGTGTTCTATCCTAGAATTTGTTCTATATGTGATTTTGCATTATTCCAGTTATGAGGTGAGGCTTTGATAACAGTTCTCTGGAGACATCATAAATTTTATTCAAATTTTCATTAAACTTTCTCTAGCATAGAAGTTCAAGTTTTCCCTTTCCTCTATCTACTCAGAATCATTTATGATTATAAAATATTAACAATGTCACCACTCCTCAGGTACTCTAAAAGTATAACTGGATCAACTGAAATTTCTTATCTCACCACAAGCTTTTCCCCAAGACGATCTTGCCCAAGGATGCCAGTGACAAGTCTGATGTTGGGGAAGTGAAGAGGAATGGATTCTGGCATTATAACATTGCAGACAGTCAGATAATCATTTGCATTCTTCTCAAGACAGCTACTAAAGCCATGCAAGAGATGGGCTGTGAAGCATGTCATCAAAACATTTTAATAAAACAAAACAAAGACAATATCTCATAGAATTATCCATGATGGATCATAAGAGGCACAGGCCAGAAAAAGTTATTTCATATTTAAATAAAGAGTTCCTTTACAAAGACAGGATCTGCTTCACAGCAGGCCACAATTACAATCCATCTGCCCCTCTCTCTTTGCCAACTGTTATTGCTGAGGTGAATATTTTGCATCTCTCAAAAACTTCAGGTCCTCTAAAAATCTTACCAGTGTGATGTCCCTAGAGGCTGCTGCAGCACTCATGTGCAAACTTGGCTGTCTGACAGAACTACTGCAATCTAGCGCTCGGGCAAATGTACCAACAGACCTGAAAGAAATTAAACAGAGTGTTAACTTTGCATGCAAAACAAGCATAAATATAAACACCCCACCAACACTTTTGAGGTCAGCAGACTCCATTTCTCAGTAACAACATTACATGGTTTGGTGCCTGTTCAGAGCCAGAGACCATTCTCTTTAGATGTGGTTTGTTATTGTGAATGCTTTACTCTACTTGGTTCATACAACCAAAAAGACTTAGGTGAAGGAGGGGGAAAGACTCACGGATCACAACCAGGAAGTTTTGACCTCCTCTTCTACCTCTTATCTCTCAACAGACTTATGCTTTAACAGAAACTGAGCACAAGCAAGCTTTATGAATGTCAAAAGTATCCTCCAGAAAAGCAGTGCTTTTCTGTATCCAAAAGTAGAGAGGCAGATGCCAATATCAGACAGAAAAAAAATAGTAGTGCAAGCATTTTTTCAGTAAAGTTTTAGTAAAGTTAAAAGTACTCTTTATTTTACAACGTAATACTGCATAATACATGTATGTTATATAGCCTGCATAAGAATACAGCAATTCTTGAATACTTCCCAATGCCAGCCATTCTTGCAACAGAGGCCACAATCCCCATGCTCTTTATTTTATTCCTAAAGAAACTAGTCAGAGAAACCTTTAACAGGATCATTAGTTCCAACAATTCCTACTCCCCTTGCTGCCTGCTACAGCACATGGGTGAAACGCTTGTGCTCCTGCACAGTGAACTGGAGCTGAACTCCTCTGAGCAACTACAACAAAAAAGGTGGATTTTTTTTTTACTCCACTCAGATCACTTCCCCAAACTAGTTGAGCACACAGAGGATAAACCAGTGGCAAGCAGTGCAGGAATAGGAAAAATAAATGCTTAAGCAGAAGTTGTCATTAAATACCTAATTTTGGCCAAAATCCAAAGCAGCCTCCCCTATCCAAGTTTCTGTGGCAATTCACACTTCGCCCCCTCCCCAGCCTCCCTATCACTATCCCCATCCCTGCTTCACAACTCCCCCGTCCCCAGCTTTAGCTGAACTGATACTTTTTGTGTGTGGCATCTAATTATAAACTGGATCACTTTGCTGATTCCGGAGAGAAGCAATTTTCATACTGATCTTTACACTGATTCTCGTTACAGCACACACCTTCAACCAGCTGCATCAGCAAACCCAGTGGGCAGCATTGAACAGCCAGAAAGAACTACTAAAACCAGCTTTGCCACCAAAAGCCTACACAAGTTGGAAAACCCATCACAAAAAAGCTCTACGGTCACTCAAAACCAACCCATGTGAAAACCCCCACACAGCAGGGCACTTCTACCCTCCCACTTCTTGCTGGGTCTTCCTGACACCAACACCACAGCACCGTGTGTCCAAGTGGCAATTTGAAGCAATCCTGCTGAAAATTAACACAGAAAACAAAATTATTAGCTTTTTGGTGGTATCCTGTACTTCACTTGATTGGAAGCAACTGTGAAACTGCAGTCTTGTCAAGAAGGGTCCCTTAAAAAGCAGGAAAACCCTTTGGCTAGAGATAACACAGCTCCCATCATCACTCCTTCATCTGTTTGTTCCACCACATCACTGGTGGAGATTATCCTCTCCCCACTTTCATCCATTTCCCTACATACATCTGATCAAGTAGAATTAATCCGTCACACATAAATCATTTAGTTCAGCCAGTTTGACTTTACTGTTGGCACGGATCAAGGGAAATTGTAATATATCGTGTAAGCAGCACAGTGAAACTTCCAAAAGCCTAAATTTTAAGGTAATTCTTTAGTGTAGTCAGAACAGTATGAAGTTTATGAACCTTAAAGTCTATACAACAAAAAGCACATGTCTAACCAAGGTCAAAAATGTATTAATGGATTCCAAACTGTGAGATTTTCTTCAATCTGGACTGCAGTTAAAATTTTTAACCCAGGTAGTTTCATTCTTGGCTCCCTGCTACTGGACTCACAGACAAGGCCCAAGAAGTCATGCAATTCATATTAACCTTTTTTTTTTTTTAAAATTTTGACCAAAGTTCATAATAATAGCAAGCTTTATCTTTAAAGTACATAGAAAAATCAATGTGGGTGTTTATTTCTGAGTACACACACTTCCCATTGCATTTCATCATCTCCCTCATTTTCTTTGGTTCTTCCCACCTGCACTTATTTCCCTGAGCTTGAATCATTCAGCACTCGGAATGATGTTTGACAAAGGCACTCTCACTGTGTCATTCAAGAGCTTCAATTCAGAACTGGAGGGCCCCATCCAGGCAGATTCTTACACACAAGATCTAGCGTTGCCTCTCTGGGGAGCATCCCATGAGCTTACCCCACAATGAGCACGCCAATGCTGCATTCAGAAAAGTTCAGGAGGAAATTCAAAGCCTGATCACCCAAGGTGGGGGAGGGGGGGAAAGGACCAAAAGGTGACAGAACCAGGGCCCAATTCAACAGGTTATCTGTAACATAAGCATAACTCAGTTTTTCCAGGGTAAAGCCCACAGCTGAAGCAGGCAGCCCTGCAAGTCAAAGCCCATCTCTATCATACAGCATGGCCAATGAGCAGAACTGTCAAGACCACCAAACCAGATACTACTTGCAGCTTGTAACTTTACACACTCCTTTCCTATCATATCTAATGATAGCGTGCCCCACTGACTAAAAACATCAAAAAGTGCAACTATCCATCTACTCACATCACTTTCCTCCTACATAGTCCTATAAACTTACCTGGAAGACCCAGAATTTGGAGAGTATTACCTTTTTACTTTATTTCTTTTCAAAATTATTCAATCACGAGCTGCTACAAGAACCTAAAATTTAGTATAGGCTTCTGTGCATATAAATGCATACCAATGAAAAAGTTCAAGAACTTTTTAAAAAGCAAAAATTGCTAAACAAAGATTGCTTTTGACTTAAAGAAAGCTCGTATTTCACCATCTGTACAGATGGGGCTTTGAGCGACCTGCTCTAGTGGGAGGTGTCCCTGCCC
Organism: Gallinago undulata; assembly: GCA_026546715.1. Classification (NCBI taxonomy): domain Eukaryota; kingdom Metazoa; phylum Chordata; class Aves; order Charadriiformes; family Scolopacidae; genus Gallinago; species Gallinago undulata. The sequence goes on along the minus strand of JAOTQQ010000004.1, from coordinate 4,653,676 downwards.
ATGGCAGAAGCATTGGAACTAGGATCTTTAAGGTCCCTTCCAGCCCAAACCATTCTATTATTTGCAGTGTTTTACTTTATTATGCCTACCTAGGCATTAAAAAGCATCCACGATCCATCAAAAACACTTTACCTAGTGTTACTTTCTTAGTAAACTATTAATGGATGCTAAAAGGTCACTGGATTTGAAAATGGGAGAAAATAGAGTAATGAATTTAGTTCACTAAGCCTTCTGCATAGTGGCCAAAGTATTTGAAAAACCTCACCTATTGCAGGAGAGTTTTTTTCATGCCATTACTTTTCTTTTATGAAAGTGACTAACTAGAGTTGCAAATCTGAGTAGCTGTGCCCAAACTCATGCAATTCCCAAATTGTAAAATATCCACCATTTCAAAATAGAGAAAGTGAATGAAGCAACCAAACCCAGCATTCATACTGGTAAAGCAAAAGAATGTAAGAAGTGCCTGGGTAAGTTATTAATATTTACTTATTAAAACAACAGGTAAAATGTTCTTACCGTGCTACCACGAGGAACTGGTCTATCTGCTTGTCTACTAGTGGGTTAAAGGCTTCCCAGACTTTTGTTTCAAGTTTTGACTGATCTCTTCCATCATCCTCACCTGGTCAAAAAAAAAAATTAGAAATGCTTGATATGTCCCAACTAGACAGACTCTCTTCAGCCCCTCTCCCCAGCTTCTCTTTCCCCTTGTGCAGCAGCTCCAGGAAAAGATACACTTCCAGCTGCTCCGAGCAGGCAAAGAGTAGCTGCTTAAACTTGCATCAGCTGCTTTCTAAGGGCAAAATCATGGCATCAAGACTCTCTTGCTTTTATTTTCTTCACTCCACACAAACCAAAATACTCTGGAAAAATACAGGAGCCACTAAGCCTTTTTTTTTTTTTCTGTTCCTTTTAAAACATCTGGAGATTATCCCTTCTCTGAAGCCTTATGTTGGCCCGCTGAGGGAAGAGAATGCCTTTTAAATTAGTTCATCCCCACTTAGGAGGCTTGCCCAGCTGCTGAATAAATACCAGTTTCATAGACAAATTAAACAAGAGTCCTGACCAACTTGTTTGTCTGTTCTAACATGAGGCTAACACTATCAGGAAAGCTCCTAAGCAAAGACAAAAGTGACTGGTTGCTATCACATCTCTGCCAATGCAGTCTGGAGAAGGTCCTTCCAAAATAGGTCAAACCCCTGCTGTCTTAGGAGGACCACACTGACAGACCTTTCCCTACACATTACATGGATCTCAGAAAGGAGTAATAAGATGCAACTACTTCACATCCCTCTCAGTTTTTTCACCCACTTCTGGATCTGTGCAGTAGTGCAGAGACAAATCTAAAATTAGGTGACTAGTAACAGTTACTGCTACTACACCCTTTTTCTTGGGCCAGGGTCCCCACGGTCCTACAGCTGAGGTGTCACAACATATCCAGGCCAGCAAATTCTTCCTCCTGCCTGTTCTGCAGGTGAGAGGTCTAGGCTGGCAGCCAACACTGCGGATGGGGAGAGGGCTTCAAGGAAAAGGCACCCAGCAATAATGGGCAAATTGATGAGGGGAGACAGCATTTAATTGGCAGTAATACGGGAGGGGCTCTTATAGGGAAGTGAGGCTTGATTAAAAACACAAAAGGCTTTAACAGACCCAATGGAAATTTGTGCTTCCCATGGAAATTCTCAAATCTCTTAATAAAAAGAGTGCAAGCTCTGAGAGAGCCAATTAATTCAATTTGTTTCAACAACTTTTATGATTTGGACAAATGCCCACTTAAAGACTGGTTTGAGACATAACTAATTGCATTCAGCAGGCAACAGCTTCAGTCAGTAACAAACCAGGCCATCGTTGTATGCATGACCTGGCAGTGGAAACCTCCATCTCCCCACACCTATGCAGGCTGCACACATAAAAGTGGCTACATTTGGCACGGCCCTTCAACAATTTCAATAAATTCTGGAAATTACCTTCTTTTAATAAGTCTGTTATATCTGCCTGGTATCTGTTTCCGACTCGAATCTCTCCTTTATCAGCGAGTAGGGTCTTTTGTTGAGGATCATATACTAGCGAATAAAAGAAGAAATCCTAAAAATAAAACAAGAACAAAAAAGTAAACAGTATTATTAGCTTTTAGTTTCAGCATTGCGTACACACTAGCAAGCTTTTACATTTTAAGTTTGCTACATACAGATTTTAAAATTGAGTGAACAAACAATATATGAACAACCAGTTTTAAAACCCTATAATAAACGCCATCACTTTCTTCTATATTATATGGGTAAGAGGGTCTCAAAAGCACCCATTCCCTGAATATACGCTCTTTGCAGTCGAAGTGAGCACAGCTCCTCCTGCAGAAACAGGGCTCAGAAGAGCCAGGAGATAATTCTTACTAATATCAGCTGCTTCAGAACACAAATTTGCATTTTCCCATATATGAAACTAAGAGTAAGTAGGTGCTAGTGACTTATATGCACAAAAATATTGCTACAAACTAAAGCATAACTTCAGAGTGTTACAGCTACACCAACAAAACATAAAGACCCAGAAACCTCTGTGGCCTCTGCTGGACTTGGTCCGGTATGTCAATGTCTGTCTCATGCCAGGAGGCCCAAAGCTGGACACAACACTCCAGAAGTGGTCTTGCAGGTGATAGATGAATCCCTTCCCTCTACCTGCTGCTAATATAGACCAGGTAGTGGTTGGCTTTCCTTGTCACAGGGATGCACTGCTGACCAACTTCTCATCCATCACCATCTAAGCTTAAATCCCCACATTTCCTTCTGCTTGTGATTGGGAGAGGGGATGCAGATTTGGCAGCAGCAGTAATTAGCTGCACGTGGCATTACATTAATTTGTTGCTTTTGTTCAACTAGATGAGAAAAAGACTAAAGAAGCTGTTTGGCTTCTGTCATCCGAGCGTGTAAAATTAAAGCAAAGAAGTCATACGAGAATGAGAATGTCTTGCCAGGGCAGAGAAAGAACACAGTCAAAATTTTAATAACTTAAAACTGCACAGTCTAAGTAATTGAACTTCTCTGCATGGATTGAGTGACAGATTGGAGACCAGGTATGCTCCATCAAAGTATAGTGTGGGATACTGGGCAGGAAGCAGCTCTGGTAGAACATGAAATAACACACCTTTTGTAACTTTCATCCACAGCAACACCATCAACAGAGAGTGAAGTGTTTCTGAATAGAAACACAAGATGCGACATTCTTCATATCTTCGGTTTCTGGATCATTTTCCCTTTCCCCATATTTCTGTGTCAATAGCAGGCACCCTGCTCAAATACATCTCATTCCATGCTCACCTCGTTTTCCCTTTCCCTACATTTGTATGTGTCAACAGCAGGCAGCAAAAATTAGGACAAAACCAGCATTCAGTTTCAAGCCAAGAAAAGAGAGTGCCCCAATCTGTCGTACATAGCCAAGAAAGGAAGAATCACTCTGAGTTTCTCCAGTAACATGGCAAAAATTCCACGTGCTAGGGCTTCAAAGGTACATACTAGTTCTGCTCCCCAACCCCGTTCATTATACATAATCTAAAACTAATGCGATAGAGGTAAGTTCTCCCATGTCTTCTTTAGATGTATAATGCATCCAACATCCAATTACAGAATTTAAGAGTGGTAAACATGGTAGCTCTATATTTGCTGCTCCAATTTCAGTAAAAATCAGTATTTTTCTGGGAAGAGATCAACATCTATGCAATGTCGAAGGGAGGAAAAAAGGCCAGGAAAGAGCCAAGGAAACCAACCAAACTCGCTTTGCTATCTGAGAAAGCTACTGCACAAAAAGGTACCACCTAGGCAGCATGGCACAAGAGACAACACAGGAATTCACACCAATCTCCTCCAGCACAAAACATGCCATTTCCCATCGTGAAAGCATGAACTCCAAGGGCAGGAACAATCACAAGTTATGTCACGGTAAAAGGATAAAAGTCACAGCTAACGCTTGGCAAAATGACGTCCTAACACCCAGCCAAGTTGACTGGAAGGTCTGTGGTTGGGTTCGGGGTGGGGAGATTTGGTCGCACCCTAAATGAATGACATTTTTGACAGAATTGATTCGTGCTCTCGCAGGCACCAGGGTCAATTTACATCAACCTACTGACAGAAGGGAACTCCAGAGTAGATGAAATCTCATTTGTATTATAACTGTGTAAAGAAATCTGGGTTTCTTGCTCCCTGACATATAGAAGGTTCAAGAGACATTACAGTATTTTGAGGATGTACTGTTGCACAAATAAAACAAAGGAAAAGCTTTTGTCTCACAAGCTTCCATGTTATTAATTAGCGTTTTGTTTGTTGCAGCTCCAAAATACCTAACTGTAGCACAAAGTATAAGCAGTGCAACATTAATGCTTTTCAGGCACACTGCCCAGGAAATATGCAAACCAAACACTGTGGTATAATAACACAGCGGGCCCCAAGGAAGGCCCATTCTACAGGCGATTTCTTAACAGTCTTTCTTGGCCAAGGAAAGTATTTTGTTGTTGAGTGGTTTTCTCCCATGGTATTTGACTATAGATACCCTATTGCTTCTCTTTTATTGATTATCACTACAAAATATAACTCTTCCTTCTCTATCAATCTCAGATAGAGATCTTTGTAAATTTTGTCCAGTTTTGTCTTGAACCAAGCAGGCTGAACGAAAGAATGAAAAGTCCCTGGGCTCTTCTCTCCTACTAGACCTTCCTCGACAGAGAAAATATAAAAGCTTAGGGGATTCAAGTATGAATACAAGACAGGCTGTAATCCCTAGAAGTAATGCAATACCGCTATGATCCTCCCCCATAAAAGCATGAAATTCAGCTCATGCAAACCAAGTGGGATTTCTAAAAACATTAATAAATGCTAGTTCAGTGCCAATGCAAACTACAGTCTAAGTAACAAAGCAGATCCTTGTATACTCTAAAGCACGTGTGAGCTTTTGATCACCACTGCATGATAAGAACAATTTCTCAGAAGAGTTTCACAAGAAGAGTGATGCTCATGACAAAACAACATGGCTCTTCAAAATCCTCCATACTCATTTTAGCTGTCAAAACCGTATGCTGAGTTTACAGCAGTGAAGAAAAATAAGGGTTCTCTCCTTTAATTTCAGATCACAGAAAACACCCAACATGTTTGGAAAAATTAAAATGACCTGCCAAGAGTTAAAATTAAACCATGACTTTCTACTTCTGCAAAGTGTTATACAGACACATATGCTCAGAGCTTCCCTTCCCAAGCCCCTAAACTACCCGTAGTTATAGCAGAGAACTAAAGCCACTAAGAAACTGCAGAAGAACTGGAAAAAGAAAATAGGCTCAAAGTGAAAGTACAGTACTGAAATAGTGGTTAGTTCATTGGAGCTTGCAAACTTAGTTTCATGAAGTCAGTTTGGGTGAAGGGGGGGAATATATTTTAACTATACAGCATTTTATTTTTAGGGGGGGTACCAAAATGCCAGACATCTACCAAGCAGGCAAAATTCACAGAAAGCCTTTGAATATATCCTAGCAGAGCAGTAAAATACATGGTACATATGAAACAGTTTCCTGCAGAACAGGGAAATGTAATGCTTTTTCCCGAATTGGCTATGCTCTTCTCTTGATCTCTCTGGAAATTCAGTATCTATAGGAAATTCAAGTTGCCTTTTTTTTTCTTTCTTTCTTTCTCCTCCTATTTCTCACTCCTGCTACAAACCCAATTTTGCCAGTCACAGTAAAAATGTCAATGCTGGACCCCTTCAGCCTGCTCTTTGAATGTAACAGAGCAATCTTCCTAAGGAAGATGACAGAGAAAGAGAGGAGGAGAAAAACAGAGATAACACAAATGTAATTTTGCTATGCTTACTATCTCCCTACAATTTCTGCCTTCGTGTTTATCCTCCTTCAAGGTAGACTTGGGCTGAAAACCTACTTTTAGTGGTCACAATATACAAGAAATGAAATGACAGAATCCCTAAAACTGCTGAGGTTTTACTGACAGAAGCCATATTAGATTTAAAAAAAAAAACAACCAACAAACATTTTGAAAGCAAAGAACAGATTAAGAAGGGGGGAGGAGATAGGAAGGGAGAGAAGAAGAAACAGTACAAAACAATACCATTCAGTGCTAGGAATTCACCAGGCAACATCTATCTCCTTTTCTTAATCTCTTTACCCTCCAACCCAAGCACATTTGTGTTCCTGAGCTTTTAATTTCTTTACCATCTGTCCAAGTTAGTTTGCACCACAGCAAAATACGGTGCTAAGTGACAGGACACATTCAGGGATCTCTCTCATTCTGTGAAATCTCTAAGTGCCTGCTCAGTTTTAAAAATAACCCACATCATTCATCTTGCATTTTGAGACTTCAAAAGGATGAAAAAAACCCATCTCTTTCTATTCATACATTTGCAACTGCGTAGCTGTGTGATCAGAGTAAGCCAGGTCCCTTCTATCTCAACGAAACTACCTATAACATTAGTGGCATTAAAAATATGTTGGAAGCAATTGAGAACAAAGAGTACTTAAAAAGTTGGGTACTAGTAAATCTAAAACAAATTCAGTTTGATTAACTTTTGCTTTCAAATTGGCATATCCCAGGCTGCTAGCTGGTAACAAGCACTTCTGAATACAACGGTGCTTGTTTGATGCATTGCCATTTGGCAGCCCTGAGCAAACTCAACATGTTTTTGGTTTCACATTCTAAAGAGAAACCCGACTATTTAATCCCTATGCTTTGTTTAAAATTCTCTTAAACTAGAGTATCAGATTAAAATTAATCGTATGCTTAACTAAATACTAAAGATAGCTAAAAAAGCATTTAAACAGAAAGCTCAACTATGAAATAGACTACAGTATGCTCCTCACAAAAAATGACCTGGTTTTCCCTTATTTCTTAAAGGCTGGTAATGACCATTACCCTACTGTTTTTAATTACAAGATTTCCTCTCTTGTATAACATTTTAATGTTTTCAAATGCAAATGCAATGCTTGCAGATGTATTAAAATAATAATATACTGAAATTGTTTGCTAATCTCCTAAAGTAAAGCTCCCAGATCGTCAAATTCCAAGACTGTCTAACCCATCTGGAAGCCACAATTAAAAGTAAATTAATATATTTGAAAGAATTGTATTTCTTAAAATCACCAAATACCAGAAAAAGTAAAACCCAAGGTGTATATTCTGAGTAGTGATTAACAGTGCAACTCAATTCCATTTCAAGTGTTCGGTTTGAGGTATCTTTAAATAGCCAGTGTGAAAATTTCTGCAGGACTCAGAAGTTAACTGACAAGTAGATTTTCAAGAAACTAGGTGTCTGTGCTGGCATATGAAGACTACAGGTAAACAACAGTGAAGAATGAACTTGAAAAACAGGGAATTAAGCTTCTCAGAAATCTGAGGTGTGATCAAGTTTAAGCCCTATTAACATAAATCTGTAAGATTTCAGGATAGAGCAAATATATAGAAATACAACTTATTGGCTTGTTCCCTCTTCACATTTACTCCATCTCCCACCCTGTCTTGTCTGGGACATGAGCCTCCAGGTTTGAACTTTCAGACTGCCAGGCTGATGGGGAAGTAGGGTGTTCCTTACAGAACGAAAGGCAGCTGCCTGTCACAGGGACATAAACAGCAACTCCAGCTTCTAGATCCATGAAGTTTTACATCAGAATGAAAACTGTAAGAACCCTAAAGCATCCCACTCTCAATCCCATACAGTACGTGTAGAAATTAAAGAACCACCTTCTCGTTAGAAAACTTCTGAAAAGCCACCAATCCTGAATTGTGCCAGAATAAACTGTTCAAGCTTGACAATTTACAAAATGGGTTCATACCTCCCGTTCCAGATATGATTTAAGGGATTCTGTCTCATTTAACAGAGTAACGCTGCATTTGCCTCTAAAAAAAGAGAAACACATTTTATGAAAAAACATCTTAAATGCTCATGTGATTCACAAGATGGTATTACTGAAGTGGTACACAGAATGTAATCTCACATTGGAGAACAATAATGCCATTTGTGTTTTTTTAAGAAAAAGTACTGGAAGTAAACAGTCATTACCTAATGTGTGTGGCTGGCAGAGATTCCAACTGTCGCGAGAGAAACAACTCACGATGTCGTAGCTGATGCTTCTGTTTTTCTGGTAAATCAACCATTTCTGGATTTTCCATCTCTTCTTCCATTTCTCCTAGTTACAAAGAAACAAAATTGATCAAGTACAGTGCAAATACTGATTCTGAGCCATTCAGGATGAGGTGCTCCAAAACCTTTGCTAAATAATAACACATTATTTAGATGAAATCTACCTTCATCTGAGCCCTCAATTTCAGCCAACTGAACAATTAAATAATTAGTATAGATCCTTCAAATGATGCCTGTGAAGAATTGTTATCTATTCACCACTGGGATCAAGGCATTCCAGGTACACACAGGTCACACTGGTTCACCAAGCTGTGAAGTCACACAAATCTGCTCCCAACAGACAAGCTCTGAAGAGAGCTGCTCTTAGAGACCATCACTGCACCGTTCGTTTCACTGGGAAGAATCTGGCACACAATAAATGAGGCAGTAAAAGCAAAGTCTTTCCTCTTTGTCAGGCATCAGTTACCTTAGATCATACTCCTCCAGGATATCACAGGCTGTTCCATCCCAACTTCAACAGCTTTTGCGGGAAATGCCCACTGAAAAGGTTGGTTTACTTAGTTATTCTCTTCACTCCAAGCCGAGCCAATAGATCAGTCACAAGATGAACTGGAATGTAACCAAGTGCCTAAGGCTGGTCTTGTAACCAGCCCTGCCACACCACACACATTGGACTGCGGCAGGACTGCTGCATTTCAAAAACTTGCTTTACTCTGCAATCAGTCAGGATCCACCATCTCTGGCTTGGAGTTATCCTATCTACATTCAACCAGCTTTTAAGTGAATGCCAAGGAAAATAGATGCAATCACATCCACACCGATACACAACTGATCTAAAACATCTCCAGGCACCTTTCGCATAAAAAATGACTAATATGTTTTGTGTTCATTATCAAGTACCCTGTCATTTATGCAAGATAAAGCTGTAAAAGGCAAAATAGTCCAAAATAAGCTGCAAAGCTTCTTCATGTTGATGGACTGCGAAAGAAAACAGACTTTTTCCTCCTTCAAGAAATTAAGGCAGTTACTGTATTTTCCAGAACCATGGGTAAAGTTTCCAAACTACAGTAGAATGAGCTATAAAGTCTCATACATGAACAATAAAACTCCAAGTTTACGGCAGCGGTACCCTCAGAGAGCAGACTTATGCCGGCAGCTTAATTCAATAGTTGTTGCCAAGAAACATTTTAGTCAGAAATACATACAGGCACAATTATAATTTATATACCTTTAAGATTAGTTAACTATAATCCTCATAGTTATCCCAAAATAAAGCAAACATTTTATAAAACACTAAAATTTCATTTAGTTTTAAATAGGCCACCATTATGCCAAAGGGTGTGACAAAAAATTATGTACCCTTCAGGTTCCCCACAATTTATCACTGTTTTACTGTCTTGGAAAAAGACCTGTGGTTTATATGCCCCTCAGGTAAGCTGCTCCAGCAAGGCAGGAAAAAAATAGTAGCATAATTAAACCAGACTGCAACATACAATAGCTCTTATACCACATGAGCTGTTAAGCATACAGCAGCATGCACTTAAAATTTAATATTTTCCTAGGAACCAGAACACCAAATTTACATTTGTGCCACAGTTTCATGGTTCTGCAATTTATTTACTGAAGTGGATTCTGTTTTAGTTGAAAATTAATATTGTGGCTGCTGACCTACACTATAAATATACCAGCAGCAATCCACAAACCAGTCAGCAAGTTCCAAGCCAGCCTGCCTAAAAACGAAAGGATGCACAAAGGAAAAGGCATTCATGCCTGCACTTAGAATTTTTTTGAGAATAATAGTGCACTGTGTAATGCAGGAAAAATACTGTAAGGAGTAACCTAAAATACTTAATATCTTCAGTATATTCAACAGCATAGAACTGTTAAAAATTACATTAAAAATATATATATATAAACCACTATGTGCCAATCAAATCTACAAACAAAATGAAACCAATCAGCACACCCTAGCTAATCTTGGGAGCCACATCCTTTCAGCTAGGCTTGTCTTCCAACTAGTGTTTTATTTATGCATCTAGCTTTTGTAATAAAATAAGGAAGGTGGGAAGCACATATTTTCTTCTTATGCCAGCTCTGCTATGCACAGCCTTTCAAAATAAGAAGGTATAAATTAAAGAAAAAAAAAGTCAGACATCTCTACAGGTAACAAACAACTTCACCCACCAGCCGCAAAATTGTCACAGTTCCTGAAGACGGAAGGAGGAATATTCCAAGAGATCACAAATCTACACAAGCATCTTCCCTCCTTTTCCACAGTCATGATTTAGTACCGAAGAGAATTAACCTGGGAAATGCATGTGGAACCAAGGGAAGAAGAGAATACAGGGCTGGATCCAGCACAGGAACTACTCTGCCTCCCTGAAGTCATGCTAAAGTGGCTTTGACAAAAACTGCAACTAATACCACCTCACTGCCTCTGCGCAGACAGGAAAGGCATAATTCAGGCTGTAAGCCACAACAGGGGCTGGCCCAGCCTCAGGTTCCAGAACAAGCCTGTCTGACACATCCGTGCTTCACCCTCCTATAGCTCAAGCACTCAAAGCTCTAAGTGAAGCAGACTGCATCCTTGAGAATTGTGGCCCCTGAGAAATAAGGACCATAGTCTTAAAAAAAAAAAAAAAACACAAAATAAAAAAAAAAACCAAATCCCAACAACAACAAAAACCTCCATGGTTTTAGATTCTTTAAAAATAAAAATCTTTGCAGAAAGACTTGCCTGTGTTTGCAACAGTACTGCGGAATAAGTGGTACTGGAATACTATCAGTACGTGCAGCATATTGGGACTTCAGTGCTCTCATAAAACCTTACTTCAAAATTAATCTCTCTGCTTGATAGATGTGCTCATGCAGATTTAAAACTAAACATTTAGTCTTAACACAAACAGCATTATATCAGCTATGCAGAAGTAGCCAGTGGAATGCTGCACGGAGTGTATTAGATTAAGTATTATTTGATATTTGATGACAGAATCATTAATAGCACATTAACAAAGCTAGAAGACGACTTATATTGGGAATAAGAGACAGGCAGATTGGACACAAACAGCAAGACCCACATGAAAGCTAACATATAGAGGGAAAAGTAATTAGAAAGAGTAAACTTTGAGTTGGCAGGAGAAACCCATGAGGCAGTTATTGTAATTTAAAATGACTGAGTGTGTGAGACGCGAAATTAAACATCAATATTTGCTAGACACTAGAAAGAATGGCAATTTGCTATAGATAAGATAGGGCTCTCCACAGCATCACAGGTAGAAAGCACCAGCCCTTTCTCTGTATTCTGGGTGTCGTACAAGTAGCTACACACAGCAGAGTTCAGAAACGTACAAAGGTAAACAAGATACAGAAATTAGGTTGGAGAGCACACGAACTTGGGAAGCAGTCCATAGTAACAGAAGAATTAAAATCACAGAACAGGTTGGGTTGGAAGGGATCTTTAAAGGTCATCTAGTCTAACCCCCCCTTCAATGAGCAGGGACATCTTCAGCTACATCAGGTTGCTCAGAGCACTGTCCAGACTGACCTTAAATGTTTCCAGGGATGGGCATCTACCACCTCTCTGGGCCACGTGTTTCAGTGTTTCACCACCCTCATTGTAAAAAATTTCTTTTGTTACATCTAGTCTGAATCTACTCTCTTTCAGTTTAAAACCATTATCCTCCTTTTGTCCTATTGCAAAAGGCCCTACGAAAACATCTGCTCCCATCTCTCTTGTAGGGCCCCTTTAACTATTGAAAGGCTGCAGTAAGGCCTTCCCAGAGCCTTCTCCAGGCTGAACAACCCCAACTCTCTCAAGCTTTTCTTCATAAGTGTTCTAACCTTCTGATCATTTTCGTGGCCCTCCTCTGCACCAGCTCCAACAGGTGCATGTCTTTCCTGAACTGAGGACTCCAGAGCAGAGTAGAGGGGCAGAACCACCTCCCTCAACCTGCTGCCCACTCTTCTTTGGATGCAGCCCACCACATGGTTGGCTTTGTCGGGTGCGAACACGCATTACTGGCTTGTGTCCAGCTTCTCATTCCCCAGCATCCTCAAGTCCTTCTTGCCAGGGCTATTTTCAATCCCTCATCCCCAGCCTGTATTGATACAATAGGTTGCCCTGACCCAAGTGGAGGACCCAGCACTTGACTTTATTGAACCCCACAAGGCTTACATGGGCCCCCCTTCTCGAGTTCGTCCAGGTCCCTCTGAATGGCTTCTAGTCCCTCAGGTGTGTCAACTATTATTACTAATTATCATGGTATCACTAGAAACAAAATGTAATGGAAAAAGGAAAAAAAAAAATGGGTCAAAACATTGGGAAACAGTAGAGCCAGTGATAATGACCTGTACAACAGCTCCTTCAGTAGTGAATGAAGCTTTAACTCCTGGTACTTTAAGAGCTCAACTAAGCAGCTTGAAGGACATGACAGAATTGTTGCATTTGAAAAATGAACAATACAGCACCACGTTTCTTCTCATAGGTTCAGTTTCAAATGGTCTATATTAAGCCTCAGCCTTATTAATTTTCTCTTTACCAAAATCCAGGTATTGATTCATAGCTATAAAAAAAAGCATGATTAAAGTTTTAACAAATAAAAGTCCCTATACCTTGACACTTCTGAAGGAGTTTGCCACTTTATCAAGACATCCCATTACAAATCCATCCAAAACTTCTTGTAATCATCTTTTGCAGCCATAGCCACAGAGCAAACAGACACTATTTTGGACACTTGACATATTTTTTCTCATTACACCATCCCCAGAAGAGAAAAAACAGTTTTCTCCTCTCAGTAACAACAGAGCCAAAAGTGTCATTAGTGGATTAATGAATTTGACTCCTCTTAAACGTGCATTTGTGTTGGGAGAAAATGAAGAAAGAGAATACAATGGAAGAAATTAATAAAAATAAAAAGAACTCATTTGTGACGCTATTGTCAAACTGCAATAATAAGACTCGTCTTATCAAAAATTTTAAATAAAAAAATAACCCAAATTTAATAGACCCCCTACCTGCTTAGGCACACAAGTCTTATGCAATTCATGGACTGATTGGGTAATGACACCTCACCACTGCAAGACATTTCTTTTTAGAAGCTTTGGCACTTACAAAACCATGCTGCCATGTGTGCCTGGCACCCAAACATCAACTGCTGAAAACTAATCATAAACCTGCCAAACTGGTCGGCACTAACTAGTCGGGTCCTCCAACCACTAGTCATTCATTGTTTTACAAATCAGGATAAACATTTTTAATGAAGCAAAAACTGTGGCCATAGGACAGATCACAAGTACCTGGAGATGGATGGAGATGGTTCATTAGAAGGGAGGAGGTTGTATTACCGCTGTTGGAAATATTTACTTAAAAAAATTATATAAGACATTATATAGAAACTATATGTAGAGGAAAATGTATAGTCACAGCATCCATCAGTAGCTTGAGGAGTAAACTATCTTTCTCACTTCTCTTCCATCAAGTTATGATTGTAATCTTGTTTGCATACAATATGCTATCTTAAGCCACTACAAAGTCTCTGGGCAAGAACATTAAATATTCTCCAACTGGTGAAGCAGGTTCATTTCAGAAACAGGTGGAGAAATTCCAAAGAATAATTTGTGAGGCGATTAAAGAAGCTTATGAATAAAAAGTGCTAACAATGTATGGAAGCCATTATAAGGCTGAAAGATTTATAGGACAGCCCAGACAAGCTTTATATCATGTGATAAAAATAGTAAGATCACAGATCAAATCCAAAAATTGGGTTGCATATATCAGGTACTAATTTACAGCCACACCAATTACAGAATAAGGTGCTTCCAACTCATTTCTCTTTCTATAAAAAGTTATGAGAAAAGACAATATCTCTCAGACTTGTCTGTTTCAGATATCTGATGGATTATACAAGCTAAAGCTTAAGTGCTGGGTTTTTTTCCTATATTTTTCTTTAACTTTGCATCATTTATTTCACAATCACATTTTCCCCTTCCTTTATTGGAAGGGAAAAAAATATTAGAAAAAATACATCTCTTTTTTTCCATTCATGTTCTGGCCATATCTTCCCATTATTTGGCGCTCTCGCTGCATTGATCTCAACAGTAGGTCTAAAATAAAGGCATCTTAAACAGAAGACTGTGAAACCAGAAATGTCTGCAGTCAGAAAGCTCCATTAATCAGCTGAACAAAGGCAGTTAAAAGATCAGCGATGCAGATACGTACATCTACTGCAAATGCATCAAAATGATGCAACAGGAGACTTTATGGAAATGAACTCAAAGTCACTGACAGTGTTGAGTATCTGTACTAGAATCTTAACATCCACAAAATTTAATTTCTTTATATCATGCAGGATGCTGATATTTTTTCCAGAGCAAAGAACTAATAGCTGTCTAAAAGCTTAATTTTACTCTCTTCTCCCTTAAGAAGAACGGAAGCCATGCAACAGCACATCTATCTACATAAACAGAAGTCATTTAGTAGCAATTTTATTCTGCACCCAAAAGAAACATACTGGAAAAAATGCTAGTTACTAATGAAATTTACACTAAGAGACAGCCTCAGTTGTCTCTGGTGGCTCTATTAATAGGATTTTGCTACAGAAGAATTTTCCTGTCTTTCAAATACATGTGAAAATGAACAATGCATTATTTGTTTGCATTAGACAAAAAAAAAAATATCTTAGATTTCTTATCACAAAAAAGAAATCAGCCTTTGCAGGTTCAAAGAGCACTTATATGGGTTCAAATATTTTTCATTTTCAGCCTCAGACATTCATTTCTTTGAATCATTCCTACCTGCTTCCTTTGCTAAATCTAGTGAAATGAGACACAGATGAAGAAATCAATAGTCATGTTGTTTTTGGTGATGCTCCTATTAAGCTTCAGTATTTTTGGATAAAACAAGTACCGCTGCACTGAAGAGATATCAAAAAAAGCTTTGCCTGCTGCCACAATTCTGCAACAAAGCCAAATCTCATCTCAGTGCCACGTGACTTTTTTTTCCAAGGTACAGTGGCAATGGGACTTATTTGGACTTGAATCTACAACAGAACATATTTAGATTTATCAATAGGGAGCTAGTTTTGCTGCATGTTTTATCCAATGGCATAGCACTGAGAACACAGCAAGACATTATATTCATTGTTAAAACTGAATATCTGATTTAATCAATCCTTATGCAGTACAATTACGTAGATCTGTATTACATATACACCACAGTCTATTCATATTTACACCAAAAAGCACATTAAAAGACGGTAATGCTTGGCAGCTAAATCATAATTTTGACATGCCCAGATCTGAATGCTTCTTTTTCATTTGTGCATGTGCCTTCACAAAAGCCTTGAATTACAAGAATTGATATGTCTGTCCGTGCTTTTTACTAAAATTTAAGCAATCTTAGCAGCAACATCTCAAGTACTTAACTATTTACAAGTAAAAACAGTTTAGTAATTCTCTCTCTTTCTCTCATTTTGAAATATCTGTTTTGGTAAGTGTTCCGTATTGTTAGCACTGTATCCATCACCTTGCAAAGACAGGAGAAGAGGGAGGCTGAACTGGTGGAGAAAGGTGTAATAAGACTAAATCTAATCCTCATTGGCAACTAGGACAGAGTCAAACAGGCTGGAAGCACTAGAGACAACGTGCCCAGTGACATGTAATATATTGCACTATTCCCCTCCTGGAGATGGACACTCCACTTGAAAGCCAGCTAGTCCACACCTCACCTCCACGCTCACCCTCTTCCGAGTTTAGAACACACAGACCTACAGCAACTTCTCATTTATTCTATGTATGCTTTTTTATTTTAAACTATATGATACTTTTTTTGTAATATCTTGCTGTGCAAGTTCATAGAGTCAAACATTTAACCTATACTGCCACATAATTAATTTTTTTTGTTTGCACTTTTTAGAATTTTAAAACTGTTTCTATAACTGGAAAACAATTCTAACACTAATTTTTTGTTTAGAAATAAGCTTCCATCTCTACACAGCCAGGTGCCTCCAGCCTCTTTGGCAGTGCAGTTCATGTCAACATAAGTTAATAAAACATTCTGTAAAATAATAAAAATCAAGAAATTAGTTATTTAATGCATACATGCAAAGCAGGAGTAAGGAAGGTAGCATGAACCATCCCCTGAATTTTATGATAGTTTATTTTTTATTTTATATACATAATGTGTGTTTATTTTTTTTAAATCATAAAGTATGGTACTCTAAACAAAGTTTAGTTTTCAAGCCTCCTCTCAGTCTAGCCATCTTTTTTTTTCCTAGCAAAAGGATTTGTAGTATTGAAAATAGTGCTAGGATATCCTGAAATTCAGTGCTTTAAGATGTATTCACTGAGCATGTTCAGACAAAAGCTGTTACTATGAAAAATATTACTAATATTGAAATTTAAAGAGAATTCTTGTTAACCAAGTTTCAAGCTGGCCATGTTTCAAGTCGGTTTCCTCTGATCAGAGTATCTGATTTACTCATAAAGAAAGTTTGAGGCTTATTTGGTTTTTTCATTTGCAAACCAAACTAAATAATTCATAAAAAGTAGTGTGAGACAAGGAGAATAGCTCCTCTCATCCTAAAAAGTAAGAAATTCACTTCTTTGAAGCAAATAAGATGCCTTTATTCAGACCTAACTGAAAACTTCTGGCCAGTCCTTGCCATGACAGCCAAACTGTATCCCAAACGAGGTTTTAAAAGTTTTAAGGGGTGAGGAAGAAAGAGAGAGAGAGCCAAACAAGCAAAAAAATTTGCTGAAGATGAGTACAAGAAAAGGACACTGAACATTCATAATATTGATACTTGTAACTGCAATATCAAAGTTTAGCAATTTTGTGTAGAAGCAATTTGAACACAAATGAGCTTACTTGCATGTTTGTCTGCCAATACAATAAGTGTACTTGATATGTCTCTTCTTCTGTAGAAACATACCACCTTGGCTTCCACATTTCCATTTGCAGTCTGAAACAGCAAAAAAGAGGAAAAAAAAAGCACAAATCAAGAACTGAACTGTATGCATCCAACTAGAAAATTTCACAAGTAACTTGAAATTTTGCACAAGAGCTATGGAGCATCACCTTTTAGCATCCTCCAGCTGCACACACGTTAGATAACACACAAACTTCAGCGTGATCCATTCCAGGGTAGGGAAACGGTATGTCCTTTCCTCGTAACTATTTCTGCAGGATCATCATTTTTAGCAGTCACAGATGTTTCAAGGGGTGAGGAAAAAAACCACTTACCTGCAGTTACAACATATTAAAAAGCCACTTTGCCACTTTTCAAGAGATACCTACGTTTAATAGAATTCAAAAGCATCTTTAAAATCCTAATAACAACAACTGTGGAATACAACAACAGAATTCAGGTTTAGGCTGTTCTCCAAACTCTGCAGGACAGTACGAAAGCAGGAAAGAACCCAGCTGTTCTTACTTGCACAGAAGAAATCACATAAGGTATTCTTTCTCTGACAGCACTGGTGAGCTAAACAATGACCAACACACACACGAAAAAAAAAAAAAGAACCAAGGAAGCTGCACCAGGCAAAAAACTCTACACCAGCGACAACATACAAAAAACCTGTGAGTTTTTGAAAGGTTTGGGTTTTTTTTCCTCTTTAAATAAGATAGGTGATCAATCACTTGTAGGGTGGCAACTGTGAAGTTGTGAAACTGACTTTATATAAACTCTAGGGGAAATACACCTACTGCTTTGTAACTGTAGGTCTAATGTCTCTAAAATAAAACAAAATAATGAAAATGTAACTTAAAAGAGTTGTATCCTACTACTGAAGAGTCCTGGAAAATCAGAGCGATAGCACACAGTTTAAGACTAAGATATAAACTCCCCTCTGGGAATTCTCAAAAAAAAAAAGGCAGTGGACCAGCAATCTGTCCACAAGGAAACAAAACAATACTTATATACATGCTTGTTGCTAAGATGTGAATGAGGGAAAAGGTTAATCTTTTATAATACCGGTTTTCCCAATACAAAGAAAAAGATAATCAGATAATACATACATGCACAAATACTCCCTCTTACAATCTACCAGGTTTTGGTACAGAGCCTCCTTTTCCTTTAAATTTTGATGAACTGAAATACAAAGGCAGGAGCCATCTTGTTAAAACACAGCTACAATGTAGAATTATATAATTTAATTGCCCAGGCTTCATTTACTCTGAGTGAAAAAAGGCAACACAAGATACACCATTCATTTCAACCTGAAAGACCCATTTCAAAGAGGTCAGAGAAATTATGGGAGGTGGGGTGTGGACAATGAAGAGGGAAAAGAAGAGTGTGTGTGTGAAACCCACCTTCCTAGAAAGTCATCAACAAACCTGCACCCTGTAATTGCTGGAATACGGCTAGTGATATCTCGGGTGTACGGATCCACTCACCATTGGGAACATTTTAAGTACTCACTCTTGTTTTATTAATGGAAGAGAGGCCAAGTATTTCTGCAAAAGACCTCCACTAAAAAGAAGTGGTTACAAGGATGTCCTAGCCTTCAGATACATTATTTGTCATTATACAGATAAAATTTTCTCTTCCAAGTAACTATTGTAGAAAGACATGTTTTTCCATCACTGGTGGCTGGAGAAAAAGACCTAACTTTAGTCAGTTCATTTAAATTCAAATCCAAACCAGCGATGTTATATTGCTTCTGTATGGGCTGAAACAGTCATGCTGGAATCAAAGTGGAGAAAGTGGCATGTTTAGGACACATAACAGCTTCAGAACAGTCTTCCCTCCTCAACTAGGTAAAATTTCAGCATCGAGGACTTTAACCGGCTTCCCACATACAAGCTATCATGTTTGCCTTATAGATTCAATGAAAGGAAAATTTGGCAGATGAAATAATACACTGGCCCAAAGGACAAGCAGCAAAAGCAAAGTCTGAGGAAGCAGATAATAGCTCCAAACCTTCCTGTTGAACTAGAGTCTCCCCCAAGAAAGATCAAATTACAAAGCTCTGCTCCTGGCAAACTGTTATATTATCTACTGCATGATCCTGGCACAGAATTGAAGAACTGCAGAAACGACCTGCCCTACAGGTGGGCACAATCACCTTGAGAATGACCTACCATTGACACTCTCTGTCCTTTCATGCCAACGGAGAAGAACAATGTAGCAGGTCTCAAAGCATTCAAAAAAATTATCGGAACGAAGGTATTTTTAAGTTTCTAATTACCAGAGAATCACTAAAGACTTTATTTTATTTTAATCAAATAAAACATATCATAAATGAAATTAACTTCAAACATTTGATGGAAAAAATTATTTACCTTATTGAGCTCCTCTATTCTTCGTATCAAATATGGGTTACTTGAAGAATTTTCAAAGTAGACATAATCTGACAAAAAGAAAAAAGACTCTTTAAAATATGAACTGCTATAAATCGAATCAAAACCTCACATGTCTACCTGTTATAGACACCATTCCAAATTCGTTTCTTGGCACCAGCAGTATTTCAAATGTTCCTACTAAATCCAGGCTTTCAAGAGAGGAAATACAAAATCCATAAGGAACATACATTTGTGCAATCTAAAGTCACTTTCACGGGGAGGGGGGAATAGAGCTCTACTGTCAGCCTGGAACGCAAAGCACATGATCTTCCCTCTCCCTCTGATGAGATTATTTCCACTTTGATCACACTGATGACTGTTACTTGCTTCCTCTTCTTATCAAAATCAGGCACTTCTCACGGGCACTATGCGGATCTTTCCTCTTCCCCTCCAGCTCACACTACATCAGTGCCCATTTACTTTGAATACCAAGAGTTTCACTCTTTCTCCCTTATCTTTTTCTCTACTTCCCGGTCTTTTACGCCTATATTGTCCTAGAATATCCTCAACAAAACTCCATCTAGTAAGCCAAACAGGTCAGTAACACTCCTATTTTCAAGCAGGATAAACAAATTACAAGAAGAAAATGAGTTATTTACCTAAGGTAATGCCTTTAAAAAAATATTCAGAGAAGCATCAAGGAGTGCCATATAAATTATTTGGAATTACTGAGTTCCAAGCTTAAATACTCCTTTTTAGAGGTAAGGAAACAGAAGCTCAAGAGTACTGAATGGACTTGAACTTTATCCCCCAATACTCCAGATGCCAAGTCAGACCAAAAGAGGGCTGTGTATCACCTCCCCGCCCACCTTCACGCACCCTTGGGTGCTGACCTTGCATGCAGATGTAACAACGATTCCCTCCAAGACTATCTACTAAATTTAACACGATTTCCCTCCAGATTTTCCAGCTCACCGGTGTTTGGAGCCAAACGCCCATACCCTCTGGGCATGACTCAGGTAATCTGCAATGAGGACATTAGCATGATGCTCTCATGATGAATGGGTGGTTAGCCTTTTGTAAATAGAGACAACTACCGAAGCCGTTAGCCTCAATCTCCTTGAAATGCTCCTTAAAAAGGTAGTCGGTATTACCTCCTCCCCAGCCCAGAGGAATGACACCTTGGCACCCTCAAGGGCATCTGCTCCTGAAAAGCTGCACCTGGAGAGTTAATGATTCCCCTCGTACCTCCAGGGTGGCCAGAGAGAGACACCAGAGCACTCATTCTCCCATCACGTCCTACAGCAACGCCTCCAATTCCCAGTGTAGCACTACTCAAGCTCCAGTCACACAGATTTTTTCAGGCTACTGCCTAGAGCTCACATGATCCGTAGGTATATCCTGGAGTTAACAGGCCAAGCTACTTGCTGCGTGAGACACAAGCAGAGCAGCAACTGCTGGGCAAGTGACCCAGCAGGGACTGCAGCTTCCACTGCTTGCAAACAACTCAAGTGCCCTCATGTTCCTTAACAGGGCTGGGCTGCCTCAGAAGAGAGGTCATAAATTAAGAATCCCAGGGGTTACAATCCCAAAAGGGGCAATTTTAAAGGAAATGGGTTTCCCAAGGTCTTGTTTTATTAAGAAACACGCCATACGAGTCGCAAAGACACCTTAACAATGAAGTCTCTACACGGTCTCAGTTGAAGTGATGAGTGAAGAGGTTGCAATGTCAATACTCAAACAGCGCACACCCTGGGTTACCTGTGTACCTTGGGTTACATAGTGCAACCTGGACTAATAAAGCATAGAAATACTAGACTTTTTTTAGATATATATTCTTTGGGCATTCTGTGCTCCAGACCTCTTGGACTGATCATCATCTATCTTCACACTAACACCCATCTGAGCAACTCCAAAACTTTCTCCCTGACTGCAAGAGTTGGTTCCTCTTAAATGTCCTTCCCTGGAGGCTTTAGACTGGAGAATGATCTCATCTAAGGAATTCAGACTGTACATCTGGTTTGTACAAAAGCAACGTTCCCCAAAATGGTTAAAACACCCAAGAGCCTAAACTTCCACTCCCACTCCCAACCACCCGCTCTGTGCAGCACACCAAACAGGAAACAATGGGCTCAACATTACTTTGACCAACTCTACCAGAAGTCACAAAACCAAACAGATATTTGGCAGCTTCAGTAATAACAACTGCTGACTGAAATAACAATGACAGGCTTTAAGTAATTTACAGATCAGCAGAGTAAAGAGAAATCTTTTCTCCCACAGCAGAACCATCCATGGCCTACAAGAGCACTGCAGCGAAGAATATGGAAACCTCGACGTGCCTCCAAGCCTACTGGCCACCTCTCGCATCATGGCTCCACCACCTGAACAAAGGACAAGTTCATTCCCTCTACCCCTCTCATTACTCCCAAGACAACCAACCACTCCTCACTTCAGGTACTTTAGCTGAGGCCAGTGAAAAAAAAAAAATAAAAAAATCTTACTTTTGTGAACACTGTGACAGAAAAATAAGAAATGAAAACTAAAGGAAATGTCAATCTCTGCCTTGAAAATATAACCTTGTCTTTAATTCCATGGGTTTCAGGTGACTGTTACAAATGTTCATAGTTCATTTTTCTAACAGCTTTTTTGGGTGCACATATGTGCATATATTCTCACAGACACACTTTCTACCTCAAGCGAAGATTAACTCAATTTTTCATGTAACTACAGTTTATTGATTGCAAAATCTGGCATGGATTTAAAGAAAGTTTATCACAGATGAATGGTTTACTAAAGACTAGCTCACGGTGGTATCCAACAGTTTTAAATAATAAAATCCCCAAAACATTGTTTTGCTCAGCAGCAGGAACATCCCCAAACCCACACTCCGTGATCAGCAGCTGCAAACAAACCTCACACAAAACAGCCAACTGCACGTTGCTGGCAGAAACGCAGCGCCGAAGATGTCCCGTGGGATTCTTTAAGTGTTGACACGTGACACAGAGTAGAGGTGCAGACTTAGACCAGTGCTTGATGACTTCATCATATCACAAATGTACAGCCCAGTACATCTCATCCGTGTTTTAGACTAATCCCACAACTATGTTAAGCATTTCACCAGTAGCTACACAACTAATGGAGACCTATTTCCCATTACTCAAATTACCTGGAAAAGGGTTTCTTCCTCTCTGCAAATCACATAAACCAGCATGTGAGCAGATGAGGGGAGTAATTTCCATTTTTCATAGCTTTAAAATACTTTAACTAAAATTAAAACCCTATCCTGCACAGAGAAATGCTCGAGTTACTCACTGTTCTACATGTACAACAAGGAAATTTCAAGTTCAACAAGCCCCTCTCCAGACTGATGCTTTGGCAGGTGAGAGCACTCCACAAGCAACAAAACCCATGAAGGCTGGTTTCCCACACACCAGGTTCAAAGGAGGTACAGCACCATGCTCCACTGACCCCTGTGCTCCAAAACACCTAGTTTCCCCCTTGAGCAGCACTTCCCCTCCATCTCCAGCTTCCTCCCATACTGTGGAAGTGCACCCTCCTCATACTGCCCACCCAACTAATCCTATTACCAGTTTGCTTTCAGGACAGTAGCTACAAATACACACACACACACATCAGATAACAGAAACCTTCTACAGGCTCCCAACAACCCAGTTGTCAATGGGAGACATCCGGTATTGTGCACAACTGCCAGAGTCTCTGTGCCCTGGACTGAAAGAGAGGATAGGGAAAGAGACAAAATTAACAAACCTCTAAACAACAGGAAGATATGCATCTCAGCTCCTACCACAGAACAGGAAGGAAAGAGTACACTAAAAAAAAGTCTTGGGACAAAAAAGTAGAGCCTGATAGCAAGCAAAATGAGTCAGACTCTTCAATCGTAACAGATTGTCTATCCTTGCCAATTTATTGGCTTGCTTGCTTACAGGACTGAAGAAGAGAACTGGCCTATCCACTCTGCACCCCACAAGCACAGCACGTCTCCTGACCCACAGCTCCCACCACAACACACACAGCTCACCCCTCCCCTTACCACACAACCATCTCAACAGAGGTTGGAGACTCAATCCCATACCTTCACAACAGCTTGCAGCTTAAACTCACAATGCCTCTATTAGTCAGCCATACATCCACATCACGATCATAATTAACAGCATCACTCGTGCACGTTATAGAGTTACCTATGATCAGGCTGAAGCAGTGGTTGAGGACCGTGGCAATACTACAAGGCAGAAAGAACCACCACGTATATCACCACGTTCTGGCACAAGCTCAAGATTCATTTCTTCCTCTTGCTTGTACTGTTATAGAGCAGAAGTACCCACATATGCAAATCTACCCCAAAAGCCTTTCTATCCTATAACATTTTTTTCTGAAGCTGAGAATATACACAACTTAGTAGAAAGCAATACTATAATACACAGCTACTGAACTACTATATTATAGAGACAAGCATACTTGCAACAGTCCAGCAGCTAAAACTCAAGTGACAGCCTACAGACCACAGAAGATGGAAATTTTCCACAAAGGCAATAAAATAATTGTTTTCAATTAGCAATAAACATAACAGACTTTCTTTTTGCTCTCATATACTTTTAAGATGCTATTGCAAACTAGCTTCCCCTTCTGCTGTCTTCATGGCAGCTGTTGATTACGTCTACACGGGTGCATGGAAAAGAAAATCAGGAGGGGGTACTGTGAAAGAAAGAACATGCATTGTCTAGAGGTCATATATTTAGAAGATTAGACATGTCTGAGCTACCTAATAACCTTATGGGCTTTTAGGTGATCAAGTTGCAAAAATGCCCAAAACTATTTCTATCCTTCCCAACTTACATTTGCCTTTCAAGCTACAAGTGCTTTCTGAGGACTGACCTTGCCGAATGCTCTCTACCTTTCCTCCCCAAAGCCTTACATGCTGTGGACCGCATTAGCCTAGAGAGGTACTTGGGCTGAAGCTGTCCTCTTCCCACACTCAACTACTGCTGTTGACTACAATGTGCATCTCCAGACACGTGACAAAGAAGTAACTTCACAGTTGCAAATATTTCCTCCACCCAATCCACAAAGCTCCTGCCCTGAATTGAAGATGAGCGTCAAGAGAGCGTATAAACTTATGTTGACCTGCTTACTTTATGACTTATCTTACGGGAAATACATGCCTCCTCATACTCTGGATTTCCAATTCAATTTCGGACCAGTTTCTTTTGGTAAGCTACAGTCTTCAAATTATTCAGCAGCTTGAACAGTCCTGAAACTGTCAATCACTTTATATTTTGGGTAATACAATCCCTCCTGGTCTATATTCTCATGAAAGAGGAGGCTGAAGAGGCTAACTCTGCTTTCAGCCTACAACTCAAGCAATCTCACGTGGCAGAGCCCAGGTCCCATTGCCTTCTGGCTGTTCAAAAAACAGCAACGCTCACAGCAGCTGTCACCTGATGAAATGTTTAGTTACAGAACATACAGAGTTTCAACAGAGAAAGCCTTACCACCACAAAATTTTCATTACCAGAAAAGCAAAACTGAAACATTTGTTTCTGTTGCTAAAAGTTATGGGGTCAAATACACCTAGCAGTATACATGAACCAGGTATTTACACATAATGTCCTTCATGCATCAAAGGTATTATAGATATACTGTCAGTACAAATTCAATTCATATTTACTGGACAGCAGTATTTTGGCTACTGCATGCACAGGATACCCGTGCCTTGTCCTCTTGCCCTCTGCTTGCTGCACTATGGGTAGCACCACTACTACTCCTTAAAACAGGAGTAGAAATGGAGCAACAACTAATAACTAATGGAGCACACAAGCATCTGAAATATCTACTTATTTAGTGAGGGACATGGCAAAAGCAAGCACCACCTCCTGAAGAAATCTCCACTCTGTACAATTAACAGCAAACCATCACTAGATTTAGTAAAAATAGTTGAGGTACCACAGTTAAATCAAGCTAAAGGTGGCCAAGCCAAAAGGCTTATGAGGATAGAAATCAAAACCAATAACCCTTGACTGAAATCTTTAACCAAGATATATGTCTCAAACAGGACCATGCTCATGAGAAGAATCCACTGCTCACATAGCCTGCTCCCAAGATTAGCTGCCTGGTCTCAGTAAAAAGGTTCAGCCACAAGATAACGGAAAAATTACCTAACTGACAAGTTCTCACTGCTAAAGCAGAAAGCTTGGCTTTCACCAACGGATCAAGATTAACACACCACTGCACCACTTCCTTAAGCCCAAAGCCTGCAGGAAACTTCCTAGATATAAATTAGCAACGATAGCTCAACTTGGGGCATGCACGTCCATCCGGAACAGTGACTACCCTGTCTCCAAACAGCACTGAAAACAGTCCCAAGTCAGGTAAAAACAGACAAGGCTTCCTTCAGCAAGGAAGGCTGGCATCCTTGAGAACTACCAGTCACAGGACCCAGCAGGCTCTGGCAGTCGATCGAATGTTTTAGGTCACCATCAGGTCTACAGACGTCACAAACTCTGTTCAACGATGGTGGGATGGCTCCACGCACAAGCAAAGCAGTCCATAGTCAAACTCTCCTGATGTACTTGTAGCTTCTAATGTACTGGAGCCAGAAAACACTCTTAAAGGAACTGTTTCAGCCCTACCCTTCCCTTTATGATTTCCTCCTTCAGCCTGGCAATTAATAATCTTCACTTGGGAGTTTCTACAGCATGGTTCCTCTGCTAGCTCCCATAGCTTTCCAGGTTCAGTAGATGTTGAGAGCTGGCCTAGAAAGGCACACTCCCTCCAAAATAGCAGTTATGCCTAGTTAATTACATGTTGAAATTGTAAATTAAGATTTTTTTTTCTATACATATAATATAATGCTGTTTTGTAATTATGTAAAACATTTGTTTCTCCTACGAGACCACCCTTACAATGGAAAGTTGATTCTACCTTCCTGGTAGACAGAATAACAAGGGTGCTTGTACAATCCTGAGTCTATAGGGATGTACTGGGAAGACATCACCCTAGATAGTGAAAAGGAAACACATCATCATAACACCCATGTGCCAAGCATTTTAGTGGTGATCAAGCGTACAGCCTTTTCAAATTCTATCAGCTCATATAATAACTGTAAAACCTCTAAAAAAGTGAATTTATAGATGCACATACACAAGGATATGCAGTATGCTCAGCACAACTTCCCCTTTCCACCCCTTCTCCAAGAAAAACAGGTCCTGAAAGAAACTTGGAGCTGTATAGTAAAGAGTCTGGATACGTGCAAGGAAAGGACAACTCAATTGCATTTAATAAACTAAAGCCTCTATAAGACAACCAAATTCCAAGCACACATTTAAAAACATACACATGCACATGCACCACTCAAGATTGCTTTGTACTAAAGGAAGTTCAGCCTCACATACTCAAAACACATGGCAGAAGTCCATGTTCTCAGTTTCATACCAGCTTCTACTCTTATTTTCAATAATAAAACATAGAACAAGATGCCATTCTGGCCCCCAGCAGTGAGAAGGAAAACAAAAAGTGGCAGATTCACGAATATGCAAGTGTTAAACAAATGTACTTTTTGCCAACTCCCCATGAAACATGCACCTGTGTAAAAACGGGTAGAAGCTGTTCATCAGTGCAAATATCAACACCTTACTTTAACCCAGAGTCAGCATGCTAGTAAGAAACAGGTAGTTGATTTTCTTGAGTTTGTTAATTGATTTCTTTTTCTAATGACTGCACTCTCATTTCTAAGGGTAGGTTGCCCTGGAGAACATGATCAAAGCTACAAACATCAAGAACAAGGAATAGACTTTTATCACTTCGTCTTAAAAATTCCCAAACTGTAAAACACGCAAAAAACAAGGATTATCTACACATTCATGTGGTTAAAAAAATGTTTGTATTACGTTTTCTTCCAAATGTGCAAAACTTGTACCTAGAAAGGGACAGCCAAAATAACTTAGCTCTTTAGAGATGAAAACCACGTATCAGTTTTCCTGACTTGCCTCCAAAAATCCAGGTTCAATATTCCTTAAACTGTAACCCTAAAGTAGAAGCAATTCATAGCAAGGTCCATGTAACAGGACTATGGATTATAAACAGAGCTATGAAAAAAGCTGATACGAGTTTTTATCAGTGCAAGCTCTCATGTAGTAAGAGTACTACCAAAAAAAACCTAAATAAACCCAAAACCAAACCCACGAAGGACCTGCAATAGTTACAAACAAAAACTCAGATACCTACCACACAGAACTCTACTCAAGCTAAGAAATACTCTCTACCTTTTTTGGTAAAAACAAAAACCCCATATAAGTTAATGACATGCAACTTGCTTGGAAAATCTGATGGTTGTTGCCTGATCCAGATTAAACTCCGAAACATTAAGGGATTTGGAACTTCCCAAAGGTCTTCTGTTCTTTGTTTTGTATCATGTCAAAGGGGGAAGAAAAATTCCTGTCCAGCTACCTCATATAATTTTTTTGCCTGATTCTTAGTGAAACAAGGTTTATGCAACTCCATTACCCATGCATTAGTTCTTCCCTATTAACTCCTGAACCCTTGGTTTGATTTCAAACATTTCACAGAGGGACAAAAGTCTCAAAGATAATTAAGTTCTGATCACTGTTCCCTATCTTGAATACAGAGATACTAAACTACAACTGAGAAATGTAAGACTAATAATCAGAGATATGAAATGGTTCCCATTTCAAAAACAATTAATAGACTAGGTTTAAAAGCAAATCACTGCTGTGTTTGGGGGAATTACCAAAGGCACTTACTTTCTTATGCACCTTCCAACACCTCCATTGTCAGTGCTGTTCCAGGCAGGTCCTGGGCTCAATTAACGTCTGATCTGATTCATTATGACCAAGCATGTTCCCAAAAGTTTACCCTCTCTGCTGGGGAAGAACCTGGATACTCTGCCTAGCAGCAACAACCTAAGAGACTTGGAATCTCAGCTCTGGATGAGACAGAGTTTCTATATAAGGATCCTTTTCCAGTAGAAGTTCAAAATTTCAAAGGAGCGGGAGCAGAAGAAGAACAAACACAAATTTTAGATAAAGTCAACATCCTTATTTCTGTTCCTCAGAGCACTGCTGGCTGTTTTACAGTTGCAGATCTGTGGGAAAAAATGAAGGACAGCAATCTGCTGGTACTTGTGAAAAAGAGGTTACAGGTGTCAGCTGTACTTCATGGGTCACTCTTCTTAGACAAGAACTACGCCATGCTGATGTAACTGCTACTACAGATGCCAGCTTAAAAGTAAGGTAGAGACACCGTGTACAAACAAGACTTGAAAAGAGAGTTTGTGAGAATCCTGGAAATAAAATTAAGCTTCCAAAGTACTACCCCGAGGACAAAGAAGCAATTCTGCTGCTAGAAATCAATTATATGGCACTACAAGGAAACCCATTTCAATTAAGCTGCTTCCAATATCCCAGCTGTGAGGCACATCTGCATGTGGCACTGACCTTTTAGGTTCACTAAGTCAACTCTCTCCAGCTTCCTGCAGGACAAGAATACTAAATATACCTGCAGAACTACTTTTTTATTGTCTGCTTTACACGAGGTAACTAAGCATGATTCAAAGTCCTCTGGACACAAAGCCTGTTCGGCATTATTCCTTCTGCCATTTCAGCTCCCAAGGATGTAGTCCACAGAAGCGTTTCTGCAGTAGCAAAGTTGTGAGCCTACGTAATTTCAGCTGCGCCAGTGCGACTCTTTGTGAGGTGATACCATGAACCAGCTCATGGAAATAGTCCAGGCTTAAAAAGAATAAAAAACTTTTCCCAAAGGTGGGTTGTAACGAAAGACCAGGGTGGTCTACTTTACAGAAGAGCCAGAGAAACACTTGAGCAGATGAAGAAACTAGTAAGAAGAGAACTTCTTAAAACATGGAGGAGTATTTTGAAGTGAGCAGGGGGCATACGGGAGGAGTATCCTCAAACTGCACCCTAACAATGTTCTTCTTTAGCAGCCAAGAGAACAGCCTGTTCCATTGCAATTCTCTTTGCAAAGGACAGATAAGAAAGACATTATTTTCCAAAAGATACTTAGGCAGCATAGAATGTGATAAGAAATTAGCTTTATGTTCCCTGCAAGCATCTCAAGAGCTTCAAAACAAGAATCCCTGAAGTACTCAGACACCAAACTTGGTACCGCCCTCAAGAAACAAACAAAACAACAAAAACGTTTTTTTGTTTGTTTGATTAAGAGCAATGTTTGACTTCAGTTAGTCAACCTGAATTAACTGCTTAGGCCAGGGTATGACAGAATATTAAGTCCAAGAGTAAGGGTTTCGGTGCCAGATCAAAACCATCATGGCTTCACAATGTAAAACATAGATCCAGTATAAACTCCTGCCACAGTTTCACAGATGTTTCTTCAAACAAGAGTGCCAGTGAAGCTGATTTATCCCCCGCCCTCTCATACCACCCCCTCAAGTTGTGACAGCTTCTCCTTGGATGGGAGGAGGCAGGCACACAGGCTGTAAACCTGATTAGGAACTCACCTGAGTCAAAAAAAACTGTCTCCCAACCAAACCAATTCCCTAATGGGCTTTGCTGCACAGCCACGCTGGGCTGTGTAAGCCCAGCTAAGGAAGAAACATTGAGGACAGTAACAAGTGCCTGAGAACAGGCATTGGTTGCTTAAATCGACACACTACCAAAAGAAACATCCACAGAAACTGTCTCACTTGGCTGGTTCCAATTGGCTCAGATGTTGACAGCTTAACTCTGTAAGGACAAGCTCTGTGCTAAATCAGGAATCATCTGCTCACATCACAGTATCTTTATGCTTGGTCAAATATCGTCTGTCCCCCTACATCTTGCATAAAAGCATAAAGTCCCTGAATTAACCAGAGCATATCATGTGCAATTTAACAGAAACATTACCACAGGCCACATCTGACACAGATGACGATTGGTGATCTGGCAATGCACAGAACCCGAGCTGTGAAATCTCAGGCGCCACGAAGACTAAACAGCTTGTGAGCAACACACATGTAAAAGACTAGAGAAGCCTAAAATTTTTCTTTCCCTTGCAAACTCACTCCAAAGCTGCCAACTAACTTCTTCACTTTATGCATTCATCAATGTCAAGTAAAAATTATCTCAGGAACAACCCTCCTTCCTAAAGACCATCTAACCAAAGAGCTGGAAAAGGAGAACATGCAACGTGGTTCCTCCTAGGCTGGGCTAAGCAACCTGAAAGCTTCAGGGGTACTTCACAGGTCCTGCCCCTAAAAGTGATTCATTTGTCTCCTCACTTACTTCAGCAAGCAGAGGTTTAGTTAGGAGTGATACACCAAAAACAAACAGATGTTTCATTCTGCAGGAGACCACAAAGAAAACCTCATTCTTCAAGACTTAAGCCTTCCCTTACAGCTTAAGGGGATAACAAATTGAGGAAGTCTTCACATTTCTCACAAGGCACATTACTCTGCTCCCAAGGGCAATGGAGATGTACATAAAGGACAAGTCCCCACAGAGACAGTAAACTGATCATCCAAGATAGGGATCAGGAGCTTTCCTTAAAGGGTCTCCTCTGTTCAGTCAAGCCTAGGTCTCATCCAGCCATCACAGGTGTTAAGTAAACACAAACATTTTTCATGGATGTCAAGCTGAAATTTCAAGGTTGGTTTGTTTTGGTTTGTTGTTTTTTTTTTTTGTTTTTTTTGTTTTTTTTTTTGTGAAGCAAACAAGTAAATCAGAATTACACAGACTATTGTCTTTATGGGCTGAATTCCTCACTGATATAAGAATGGTTTCTAGGCACATAGTGTTTAATCCACTAAGAATATTTCAAAAAAGACTGGTGTGCCAGAAGTGCAGGAGCAGCATGGGGGAGAAGTCTTCATTTCCTGAAGCTTCCAAAAAGAACACATTCTTCCCTAAATTTGTGTTAGGCTTTTCTTTATGTTGAAAGAAAATTTGTGAAATACATGAACATAAAAAGGTTGCCAGATATATTTAAAGCTTAAACTTTGTTATGTTTGAATATCCAGCACCAACTCTGAGGACCTCGCAGTGTATTAACCTCCAGGAACAGCTGTATGCCATATCCTATCGGACATGAGAAACTTGCCATCTGCAATGGAGAATAATTTAAATTACTCATCAAGAACCAGGGTTCAATCCCCTTTGAACTGTAGCATAACAAAGATCCTTTTAAAAGAGGGTTGTGTCTTTTCTTCATGCAAAAAATTCCTCGATGTGTTTCCCTTCTGAAATGCTTTCTTAGACATTAAATAATTACAACA
The DNA here is from genome assembly GCA_026546715.1 of Gallinago undulata. Taxonomy (NCBI): domain Eukaryota; kingdom Metazoa; phylum Chordata; class Aves; order Charadriiformes; family Scolopacidae; genus Gallinago; species Gallinago undulata. Next base: position 4,622,009 of record JAOTQQ010000004.1, on the reverse strand, counting down.
GAAACTCATTAGTTCTTGTTAACAGCAGACAGCCCAACAGACCAAATTTGGCTTTACAAGTAAAGACGAGGGGAGGAATCATACCAGACTTAAAAAAGCGTTTTGAAGCAGAGCCTCTTTGGATATTTGATCTATGGCAGTAAACTCTGAGATACTAAAGACCTAGAACTGTAGTATCTTAACAAGAGCACCTTTCCCAACAGTTCCAGTTAGCTAAAACTCATGGGAAACTCAGGCAAAGCAGCTGAAGGGCTCGGTCCTATTTGGGAATTTAAAAAATAATGAACTTGCAAAGCACTAAGATACAGTGTAAAACTCATTACTTGGTGGCAGAAGTAACACAGACTTAACAGATTACTTGTTGCCAGAAAATGTGCAGAGCTATGAGTAGGTGAGTTCCAACGCTTCATGATTTCAAGTGACCCCAAACTGCTCAGGAGTAGTTTACAAACTGAAGTAAAAACAGCAATAACAACCACTGTATTCTCTTCTTCTCCTAATATGGAGAGATTAAGTACTCTTTATTTATTTAAAGTTAAGATGTTTAAACATCAAAGGTTGCTTGAAAAACAAGTGGATACAGGTGAAAGGAAAATATCTTACATTCACACAAAATCTCACTAGTAAAACAAAAGGAGATGCTTAAAGAGTTCAAAAGTTCCTTTTCCACAATTTCTTATCGAGTGTCTTATATTCACCATGAGTGAAAGGCAAAACACACAAACATGACCGATGGGCTCCAAGGGCCACCAAGGAGAACAACAGCGAGTGGCCACTGCCGAGGTGTGGCTCAGCCACCCACAGGCCCACGGTGTCCCCCCAGCCCTCCCGGCAGACCACACTGTCACAGCCTCCCACGCACCACCCCCAGAACTGCTTAAACTCGCTAAATCCAGCCACCAAGAGAGCTTTCTGCTGTTTTGACTTTCTCATGGGCCAACAACATCAACCTGGCCAAGCTTTGTGTTTTCACTCCATTTCGCCAGGTGCAAATGGCTTTGCAGGTATTAGAAATCCACAGAGCATGCATCGACACTTTTGTTATAGGTCTAGCCCCAAACACACCTAAACTGGCTGGTAACACACTCCCCACCACGCAACATTTCCCAATTAAAGGCTAATGATGCTGAAGCAGTTTGATATGGGGGAGAGGGGGAAGGAAAGGAAAATTGTAAAACATAAGATAAACTAGCAACAATGAGAGGAAAAGAGGAAGAAATCCACTGCCTGGCTGTTGCCGAAACATGATAAGCTGGTAGCCTTCCTATATTTATTAGGGCCAATGACCGCAGAAACCTATTAGTAACTTGCAAGAATAAACTTATTTTTACTATCTTTACTGGTTATTAAACAGCCCTCTCTAGATTAAACCCACTCTCAGCTCAAATTAACTTCAAACACTCCACTTCAGCTAAAAGTTAATAAAGAATAAAAAAACTCAAACCAAATGCCAAAACAAAAATACCCACCCTAACCCCTCTTCCAACCCAAAATACATACACACTGATAACAATGGAAGGGGACAGGAGAGGGTTTACACACACCCCTGCAGTGAAATTATCTGAACTACATGCTCCAGATCCAGACTCAATGACACGTTTCTGTGCAAACTTCCTTAACAGCTCTGTGCCTTGGTTCTTTACCCAGAAAAGCACAGAAAATTATTATTGACATCATTATGATGCCAAGAGGACCAAGACACCCATCCGCTCACAGCTCTCCAGCAGCAGTACGGATCTGAGGAGTCTGGATTCCAAACAGGGATATGTAACTGGATGGGGGCAGGTCAAACCATGGTCCCCAGCCACGCATTAATAACACCCTATAATAACAGAGATGATGTCATGCTGCCATTCTTAAAAACTTTGGGGATGGCTACGTTGAAATGAGAAGCACGACTGCAGCACAGACAGGCACACCAATACCAGGTCTAACCTGGCAAGCAAGAGTAACACCACCAACTCAATTGTGGAGCTTCAGTCTCCAGCACACCAGAAGAAAGCTGCTGGGAATCTTAGGTGCCCATGCCAGGCGCTGTGGGGTCAAAATTTCCCTTACTTTAAATGTGTTAGATGTGGCTAGCGCATATGTGCTTGACTGACCTGTGATCATATCTCCCAATGCCTTTTTAACATGTTAAATATACCACAGACTTGAAAACAACAATGATTTTGTAGCCTAGTTCGCTCCCAAACAAGCGGGTAACTCTTACAAGTCAGCAACATATAAAAGGCTGTTCATCTAAAACCATAAACTGACATTTGTCTCAGCAAAAGTGTTGGCTTCAGTAGTTCTTCCTCCACCCTTCCTCGCCTTTCTTTCCCCATCCCCTTGTTCCCAGCCCTCCCACTGAGCCCATTCAGCTGTTCACACAGTCCCACGGTGAACCAGATCGGGTAGCTGAGGCAGATTAAAAATAATCCAGGAAAAAACAAAGAGTGAGGAGGAGGGAAGGTGGAAAATTTAAGTTCCTTAAATCAGCGCAAGATGGAAATGCAAAAATCATCGTTTCACTGCATCAAGGGAATGTTGCACGGGCATAAACCTGCAGTGGGGCTCAATCAATTACTGCTGCTAAAGAAATACTTGTCATACTACAATTAAACTCTCCCAGAGAAGGTGGAGACAGAATAGCTGTTGGAAAGTCTCCTGATACCAAGATGACCTGTTCTCTTCCAAGCAGCTGACACAGCACTCTCCTGAAAGCGGAGCCTGGCACTAGCTAGAACAATGAACATCTCTCTCCTACATGCATTTTTTCATCACAGGCCCCAAATTCCAGCTCAGAGGTCCCAAGCTTCTCAGATCTGGTGTTTATCCAACATTTCCATACGGTCTGTGATTGTGCAGACTGCCAGTCCACTCCATGAAGTGGCAGACCAGCCCACCATGTCTCCTTCCAAGCAAAAGCAGACCACTCTCATCATGCTGCCATTTATTTCACGACTGTACGGCAGCTGTTAAGAAAATCTTCACTTGACTAGAGGCAGGTGATTCCAGGATTCCCTTCTGGACAGTAAGATCCCATATTTCGTTTTGGAATTTGATACCTTGGCATCTTCCCTACACATTTAGAAAGTTTTACATCCCCTGAGAATTGTACTAACTTATGAGAGTCCCATTTATATTGGCCTCTAGTAGAAACTTGGCAGGAACCAGGAGAACCAGTTGCTTTCTCTAAGCAACTCAACACCACCAGTCAACTTACCCACAGAGGCTTACAACCATTGAAGAGGTAGCTCCTAGCCCCCTCAAACATGCTCACTGCATGACACAATACGGAGAAGACTTGTATGTTACTATCGGCCCCCATAGTGCAGGCTCCTCAGCTCCTCTATAAAGGAACTACTGTACATCAACATTAAAAGAGAGCAGGACACTTAGTGCCCTCCAGAAGAGCTGCCAACTATGCGTTTACAAATCAGTCTTTATCAGAGAAGTTCAGCCCACCTACTGGTTTTCTAAAAACAGGAATTCATGGTGTTCCATGATTAGTCCACAAGTGATCATCTTCCTGAGTCAATGTATACTTCTAGGAGTGCTATTGATCTATAGCAAACAAGTTGCTTTTGGTAGCTGTTAGGTCTGGAGTTCATACAACACAATTTGGGAGCCATGAGAATATTTACAAATTATCTGCTGAATGTTTGTCTTCCAGAGGGAAGTATACGAAATGACTATGCACAAATCCCATTCAGGGTTTAATCCCGCCCTGGAGTTCACACTCAACTGGAGATACCAGCACCAGAGGTCAGAAACAATTCAATAATGCAAACTCCTCCGGCTCAGGCTGAACAGAGCGCTCACACAGAATCAGCTGCATCCATCCATATGTTGATCTTGGTAATATGTCAAATCAAGACTTCATCCATATGTAAAATAACGGAGCACTGTAACCTCGGCTATCAGCCAACAGCCTTGCCCTCTGCCCAGAAAAGTTATGGAGCAAATCCTGGGCACCATCATCCTGCACCACTACAGGAAAAACAAGAAAGTGATCAAGACCAGCCAAAATGGATATATCAAAGGCAAATCACGCCTGACTAGCCTGACTCTCCTCTGGGATGAAGAGGCTGGCTCTGTGGCAGAAGGGAGAGCAGAGGGTGTTATATACCTTGACTTCGTGTCAAAGGCTGTGCTAGTCTCCCACAGCATCCTTCACAGCAAAGTGCTGAGGTGTGACCTAGATAACTGGACAATAAAGGTGAGAGAAATCTGGCTAGAACGTCAGGCTCTAAGGATTGTGATCATCACTTACAACCTTCATCTGGCTGCCGGTTACTAATGGCATCCCTCGAGGATCAACACTGGGGCCAGCCCTGCTTAGAAGATTTTTAATGACCTGGATACGGGATAGAGTACGCTCTCTAAGAGTTGGGAAAAGTGTACCACATGCTGGAGGGCAGGGCTGCTATTCAAAGGGACTTCAACAAACTGGAAAATGGGTTGACAAGAACTGCAGCCAGTTCAACTACGGCTAGAGCAAAGCCCCACATGTTGGGGATAACTCTGCAGTGGTACAGGCTGTCAGCACAGCACCTCTGTTGGAAGGCACCTGGCAAAACAACAAATTGCCCGGGAGCCAACAGCACACCCTTGCAGCAAAGGCAGCAACATCACTGTGTTACCAGGAGTGCAGCCAGCAGGGCAAGGGGACAGATCCCACTCCTCTGCTAAGCACTTGTAAGAGCTGGGTCCAGCTTGGGCTCCCCAGCTCAAGAGTGGTGACATACCAAGGTGGTCAGTGCTAGAGCACGGGACATACAAAGGAAGGCTTAGAGAGGCAGGTTAGGTCAGCCCAGGAAGAAGGCGGCTCAGGGAAGATGTCATGGCTGTCTACAATTACTGAGCAGGAGATGTAGAGCAGACAGGGACAGGCTCTTCTCAGAGTCACACAGGGATAGGAGGAGGGACAAGGGACACCGGACACCAGCTGGAACACGAGAAAATCCAACCAGGCATGTAGAAACAAGTATTTGTTGCAAGGGTGGTCAAATACTGGACAGGGCCTAAAGTAAGGGTGGTATCACCACCCTTAAAGGTACTCAGAACCAGGCTGGACACAGCCCCAAGCACCCTGCTCCAACAGGACAGGCTGTAGCAGGAGGTCGGCCTAGAGATCTCCAGAAGTCGCTTCCCACCACCTGTGGGGTGCACAGTACAGATTTTGGCATACAAAACACTAGAGACAACATTCCACATAAGACTGGAGCCTATAACAATAAATGCCAAACAATAATTTCCAGGAAACAATTCTGGAATTGTTACACCAAGGAATAAGTTACACCAGGAACCAAGCTGTAAATTTCCACAACTCATCTTGCCATTTATCTTTCTGTTCCCAGCATCTCCAACCAACATAATGCTACATGCACCCTATCAGCTTGTAGCAACCCAAGAAACAAAGCTGGGACAGCCAAGAGGCACACCTTATCCCCCTGTGAAACCAAGTGCAACCAGGAAAAAAAGTATGACAAAAGAAGTGGCATTTTTCAGAGCACAAAGTAAGGGTAGGCCATAAAAGCGGAAAGAACAGAAAGTAGTTGTTGATGGAGAGCAGCCAGACAGGATGGCTTGGCCACCTTTGCTGTATTTTTTGCCTTGTTTACTTTACTCCAGTTTTACAGAACTCCACAAGAAATGAGGTATTTTGAAGAGGAGAGAACCCCACAAAAATGTCTTCCTGCACATCCTATAGTCCTGGGGAGAAGGAAGCTCCACAGAACAGCTTTTATGAAGGAAAATGGCCGAGCACAAATTCATGCCAGACCACCCTCGGTTTATATTCCATAAAACGCAATCCCAAACCCTGTTGCCTCTCCTTTCTCTTCACGTGAGTCAAAACAAAGGACAATCAGACAGGAGCGCAACCCTGAATAGAAGACTAATGGGAAGCTATACAACAAAACAGCAAGGGTGGAAGGGGAGGCCAAGATCTGCAGGACGTGCCTCACCACCAGTCCCCGGGTCTACCAGCAGCTTCTGTCCATCTTTGTGCTCCTTTTTATCTCAGCAACTCCGCCTTGGTCCCCACCCCTACAACCTCGCATGACCCCCATCCCAGTAGCCACCCTGCACCCCAGGGCCCCCAGCCTGACCCTGCTTCCCCACGGCCCCTCTGCTCCCGCTTCCCTGCCTTGCCCCAGCCCCACTAACCCATCTCACCCTGCCCGTGCCCCTGCCCTGCCCTCCACACCTCTCTGATCCTGAGCACCCTGAGCACCCTCGGCCCTGCACCTCACATGCCCCGTCTCCCTGCACCCTCCAGCCCCATATGGCCCCAGATAAAGCTGTTCTCCGCTCTTTACCCCCCACTTAAGCCTTCGCCACATCCCCGGCTCACGTAAGCCAAGCCCACCGCCCCCACAAGGGCTCCCTCACAGCAGCCCTTCACCCCGCTTAACCTCACGCCAGGCCTCCCCTCACCCCGCAGCTCACCAGGCCCGTGCCCCGCTCCTGCCCCACACGCCGCCCGGCCCGGAGCGCCCCCCCAGGCCCCACCAGCCCCCCCCCCCCACCTCCCAGGCTGCCCCCTCGGCCCCTCGCCCCAGGCGCTGCCTGAACCCCGGCCCCTCGCCCGCCCCGGCCTCTCCGCCGTCCCGCTGGGCCGCCGCCCCGCCCCGGGCCTGCCCCGCCGCCGCGGCCCGACGGGCCCCCGAGGCGCCGCTCACGCGGGGAGGGAGTGAGGGGCGGGAGGCGCGACGGGGCCGGGCCGGGCCGCGGCGGGGCCAGGGCCCCGGGAGCTCTTACCTCCCACCCGGTACATGTTGGCGGCCATGCCCGGGACGGGGCCGGGTGCGGGCCGCTCCCGCCGCCGCCTCCAGGTGCCGGATCCGCTGGAAAATGGAGGCTGGAGCGACCGGGCGGGGGAGGGGAGCGGGGGACTTAAAGGGGCCGCGCCGGCTGCCGCCCGCCCGGCCGACAGGGAGGGAGGGAGGAAAGGAGGGAGAGAGGCGGAGGGCGGGGCGGCGGCGGGCCGGGGGCGGCGGGCCCGGGCGGAGAGGGGCCCGGCGGCGGAGGCAGGGAGGGAGGGGGAAGGAGCCGGCCCCCCCGCCCAGCCCGCAGCGTGTGAGGGCGGTGCTCGGCGGCCTGCGCCCGGCGGGAGTGGAGCGGGCCTGCCGGCGGGCAGCGCCTCGCGTCGCTCCTCACACACAAATACACACACTCTCCGCCTGTCCCCTCACACACACACACACACACTCTCCGCCTGTCCCCTCACACACACACACACACACACACACTCTCCGCCTGTCCCCTCACACACACACTCTCCGCCTGTCCGTCCCCTCACACACACACACACACTCTCCGCCTGTCCGGCCCCTCACACACACACACTCCGCCTGTCCCCTCACACACACACACTCCGCCTGTCCCCTCACACACACACTCCCCGCCTGTCCCCTCACACACACGCACTCCCCCTGTCCTCACACAGCCCTCCTTGCCCATCGCCACACAGACTCAGCTCTCCTCAACTGCCCCCACTTGCCCTGGCGTGGACAGCCCTCCACACACACACACACACAGCCGGCCTGTCCTCACGTACAGCCTGACACACACACACTCAAACGCTACTTGTGCTCGCACACACTGCCTGTACTCATAACACACCCCGCTCTGCCTGTACTCAGCCCTCCTCCCACACACACTGGGCATCCTGACAGTCCTCCTCACATCTACCTGTACTCACAGCCTTCTATACAGACACAGACATGTCCGCCTGTAGTCCCATCCCTCCTCACACACAGAGTATACTCACAACCCTCCTCTCACACACCCCCATCTGCCTGTACTCACAGCCCTCCTTCCACAAACGCTGGGTATACCCTCTCCACACACACACACGTCTGCCTGTACTTACAGTCCTTGTAAGACACAGAGCTGTACTCACACACAGCCCTCCTCACACCCACACACATCCGACCTGTACTGACAGCCTTCTTCACACACACCAGGCCTTCTCACGCACACACACGCCGCCTGTATTCACAAACAGCCTCCATGTACAGACAGCACCAGTTCCTGCAGACAGCCCCCCACACTTCCTGTCCTCAAACACATCCACAGACGGCTCACACCATGCAACAGCCCCCTCACGCCTGTACCTCCATCTGTACACTGCCCAGTCTCTATGTACACCCCTCCATCCCTTCACACACACAGGGAAGTCCCATGCCATACATACACCTCCCACTCACACACTCCTACCCCTCCTACACCATCTCCCACAGGTCCCCATGATGACAAGGGGCCGCTTGTCCCACCCCCTCCGCCAGCCCCAAGGCACTGCCATGCTGGGGCTTTTCCCCCTTCCTCAGGCATCAGCCCAAAAGACAAAATGTCGATGATCACCTTAGCTTTCCCTTACCCACTGACAAGGGGGTGTCACCATCCCTTCTTCACCCATGCTTTGCTCTTCTCCAGGCATCTCCTCAGCAGCCCTGCAGCGGTTATATGGTTGGTGGTCAGTCCCCAGCTCCAGATGGCTCTGCAAAACTTGGGATGTTGCAGTATTTCCTCTCCTACAGGAACTAACAGGCTGACACCAAAAAAATGCCCCAAGAAACTATCAGTCTTTGCTACATAACACCTTTACAGCAGGTTCCCCAGTGAGGCCTGACAAAGTACAGCAGGACAGGTGACCAGCCCGCCCTGAGTATTTCTCCATGCACATAGCCAAGGCCCCAGGTGGTGAACCTCAGGGAATATCTACACCTCCAATGGTCAGCATAGGTGGATTCAGGGCACTGCTGGCCTCTCTGTCACAGCAGGACACCTACACTTGCTCCTCTGCTCTGGCACCGAGCTGGAGAATCACCTCATGTTGCCTGAGCTCAAGGTGTCAGCCCAGGACCCCTCCTGCACAGTCATGATGGCCAAAAAAATATCCCTTATGAAACTCTTTGCTGGAGTTAAGTGGTTGATGCACAAACGGTCATACCCTGTACCAGCCACTGCCTGCACTCTCAACCGCAGTTCTCATAAAGCCCTGAAACAGCTATACAAGACCACCCAAAATCTTGACATCTGCCAAAAAAAAAAGATATCTATTTGAAAAAGAACAGGGTTTTCATTAAAATTCTCTTTACATGTTAGAAAAAAAAACAACACACAAAACCATCCCAAATCTGAGAGTCCTTGGGTCCTAGTAGGGCAACAGGGCTCTGCTTTCGTGTCTCCAGTGCCTGCAAGGAGCACGGCTGAGCGAGGAATGCACCTCGGGGGGTGAAAATTGGTCAGCCCAAAGAGTTCAACGTGCAGGGGGGGCACCACCGTGGTATTTCCCCCTTTCGGAGCCAGGCGGGGTAGCACGGGCCAGCACAGCCATCAGGGACACCATGGGACGCCAGGGCTGGCTCTCCCCCGGCTCCTTCTGCAACTGCTCTGCAGAGCAGAAAATAATTCAGTAGGACGCAGAAAAATTATCCAGAATAAATATTTACAAATCGCATCATGGGGCACTTGGTAGTTGCACACGAAGCAGCGGTCAGTCACATGGTGCTGCCTGCTCTTTCCAGATGCTAAATTGTTTTTTCAAATGGATAGTAACAAAGCCATGTCGGAACTTCCCTGCTGCTCCTCTTCCAGGTTAAGCAATAATTGTGGTCACCGCCGGGGTGTTGGGCAATGGGAGGGAGGGGAGCCGGTGGACACAGCTTGGGAAGGAGTGAGCTCTTGCAGTGCCCCATCTCTCAACACCGAGCCCCACTCCCATGGGTGCCGCTGACTCCCACCGTGGTGACCCCAGTCCTTCCAGAAGGCTTCTGGTGCATCCTGGCAGGGTATCGCTTGCATTTGGTGCCTCTCCCGTGGCAGTGAAGGGTGCACCTCCACTGAGGAAAGCCAAGACCTGCAGAAGGAAGATGCTGGCACTTTGAGAGCCCAGTCTGAGGCTGCCTGGCAGAAATCAGCTTGTTCCAGCACGCGTGGGTGAAGAAGGTTCTCCAGGCCCATTGCATATGACCTGACACACCCAGGTCCTGACCCATCCTTGCTCCACCCAGCTTTGTTTTCCTTCTCCTCCCTTCCAGAAGACAGGGGAGGGTCCCCATGGCCCCACCAGGACTTTGGGCTTGCTGTGAAGAGCTCATGCATGCTCCCCAGTGATGTGGGGAGCACTCTGCTCCCCCTGCCAGCTCCTGAGCCTTTCCACCACCCCAGTCCCCTCTGCTTGCACCCTCCTTCCTGTGCTGAGACAAGATCCTCCATGGGCTCTAAAAGGCAAAGCTCAGACTGTGCCTCTTCCTTGTAGCCGGGTCCTCGGTACACGTTTACAGCTGAACCTGTGCAAAAAATACATGGCCAAACCACAGCATTGACTTGCTTCTCTCCCCTAGCTGCCCCACGGTAGTCCCCCCATCTCACCAGCAGCCAGGCCTTCTCCACAGCTTCTGGTGCTGTCTCTGCCCTCAAGCCCTGAATTTGCCTCCTCCTGAGCTACACTCCTTCCTCCTGCATGGAGTTCTCCAAGCCCCACTCAGTGCCACCTGGAAAGGACTTGTGTCACCTCCTCCAGCAAAGGGCTCAGGCCATAAATGCACCCGCAAGCCTGGCGAGGCCAAGAGGAGAAGATGGGACACCCACTGAGACTTGTGTGCTTTGAGAGCAGCCTGGCCCACTGCAGGGAGCTCCCTTCACCCCCAGCTTCTTGATCCATCATCACCCACCCCTGCCCCCACCCTCACCCAAGGGAAGCACAGGAATGCAGGCTGCTCCAGCTTGGCATTCCCATTGCTGCCTCCAACGTGCTATATCCTGGGGACCACAGCCATGGGCCCATTTCCTAAAATTTCTTCACCTTTCTGCCTCAAGACAGCCACTTCGCTCTTTTCTTTCCTTCTTCTCTCCACATTTCCACTCCCCAGCACCAAGCCCAGGTGCTTGCCATCCCACACGCATCCCAGTCCCTCTCCCACAAGCATACACAGCTTCAGGCTACCACAGCCTCAGGCTTTCCCCAGTAAGACCTCCCCCTCCATACCCTAACACCACTGTGTCCATCCAAGGCACCCCCAGACCAGGAATGGGCACCAGCCTGGTCCCCGCTTGCTGCGAGGGGGTGAGCATCGGGTGCTAGAGAGGGCTGTCAGATCCAGGAGAGCTGCAGGAGGTGAGCGGGTCCCTCTGGGAGAGGAGGCATCAGGAGCAGAGGAGAGGGCAGCAGGGCTTCAAAAACCACAGGAGGGCTCAGTGCCGAGGAGGACATGCAGATCTACCAGCTCTGTCCTGGAAGTGCCGCCAGGCAACTGGATACATGACACAAGAGATACCACCACACTAGAAAGCCATGCTGCTGTCTCCCACTGGAGACAATTGCCCCAGTCATGCCAGAGCAGCTCCCACTGAGAGATGACTCAAGGGACGGGTGTGTGCTTTCATGTCCAGTTTTATTAGTGTTGCATTAGTACCATAAAATATTTGACGAGGTTGAGCACGTTGCAGTTTGTTCCAAAAAAAGGCTATTTACATTTAATCTGTCTTCATTAAAAAAAAAAAAAACAACAAAAAACCAAAACAACCTAGAACCCAAACAATACAACAATGAAACAGATGGACAACTCGGGAATCTACAAAGTGGTAACGTCCCCTCGTATGCTGCAGTCCAGACGAGGCTGGTGACATGCAGCCCCGGCACACCCGGTACCCAGGCTCGCAAGGTGCTTCCTCACGGCCACGGCACATACACAAGTGGGAAAGCAGCAGCTGACTGGATGTGGCCCCAGACTGGTGCTCTTCCTTAAGGAAACCAGTGACCTGCTGCTTTCCAAGTTGGCATGTCCCTTTCCTCCCCAGTCTGTCCCAAAGCAGCCAAGTGACCCTGCAGGAGCCAGCCCTGCCAGGAGCACGTCCCATGAGAAATTCCACTGAAGACCCATCAGGAAACCTCCGGGAGATGCTGCTGCTCATTTCTGGCCTTCTCCCCGCCAAATAAGCCTGGAAGGAGCGTCACACTAAAATGCCACCACCCAGGTATCCACCAAGATTGAGATCCCCTGAATGAAGGGGGCAGAGGTGCTGCATCCAACCTAGCTTCAAGAAAGCTCCAAGGTCCCCAGCCCTTTATCACTGAACGGCAGGACTGCCCTAATCCCAGCCTTCCCAATCCCTCGGCACACCAAGCAGCAAGAGAAGGGCACCAGCTCTGCTGCCTCTCACCAGGATTTTCCTAAGCTTGGAGGTGCTGGGTGCCATGCCCTCCCATCCCAGCTTTCCCTCCAGCACACACTGCTGGTGAGAAGCATGATGAGGCCTTTGCTGCAATGGCAGGTTAAGCACAGGGCAGCGTGGTTCTCAGCCGAGTTTGATGATGGAAAGCAAACGGGCATATCTCCAGCCCCAGAAACCTCCCAGCCACCTACCACTGCCCTCTCCCCAGGATAACGCCACAAGCGCTTGCTAATTAAAGCAGCAAAACACAGACAAAGAGACAGTGCCTCTCCCCAAACTCATGCGTAATTAAGGAACACAATGCAGTTATCACCGGGATGTAACCAGGAACAATTGAGCTGGATGGAAACTGCAGCGCTGAGCTAAAACAGCCGCCCAAGATGCCCGCCAAGTCACCGGCACCGCAGGAGAGAGCTGGCAGCTGATGGAACACTGGTAGGACTGAGGCCGAGCCTTTGTCTCCAGGAAACTCAACCCAGAGGACCAGGAGGCACTCAAGGTGCAACGTGACGCCACAGCAACTGCCCATCTCTCACCCGCTCGCCAGCACTGCTGAGCTAGGTCAGCCCCGCGCAGCAGCATGCCCTTTCCCGAGACCTCACCTCCGAGCCAGGCAGGGGCACTTCGCCCAAGAGCAGCTGGAAACCAAACCGGCAGCACTGAGAAGCCACGGCAGGAGATGAGCTCTGCGGGAAGCAGGGGCAAGCCACGGAACACAAAGGGTCAGGGAAACCAGGGGACACCAACTTCAAAGCACCTCCTGGCCAGAGATCAGCTCAGATGCTGCCCGCTCCGGCCCCATCAGACCACATGGCTCCAAATCAAGCCCCATCTAATGCAGGCGGGCGGGATAATGCCCCTGTGTTTCTTCTTTTGAGTTGCACCTTCCTCACCAAAACCCTCAAAAGCTGAAGATGGATCAGTGCTGTCTCTGCTCTAAGCCATCCTTTTGTATTCATCAACTCGCATGCAACCACCTAACCCCACCAAGCTGGCACAGCTCTGCAGGCATGGACCCACCGCTATGCTGGCAGCTCTCCCTGGCCCCACAGCAGGGATCCCTCAGGCTGGCAGGGCTTGCTCGTGGGAGGGTCCCCTGGGAAACTGGTGGGGAAGCTGGGAGAGTGGGAGACCCAACACTGGTCACTCATACGTGTTACCAGGTACAAAACCCCTTCCCAAAACAGTCTGACCCACGTGCATGCTTTGACACCCATTTCCCTTAGAGACAGAAACCTGCTTGTCCTCCCATCTGGGATAGAAACAGCTGCACACAGTGGCTCCACACGATACAAGAGAAACGAAGAGGCACAACACCCTGATCAGAGCAGCACCACCAAACATCAGCCCTCACCCCCAAGAAAACACTACGGGCACCCCGTGGGTGCACAGTTGCCCATGGGCAGGCCCAGCCTGCCGCTGACAGAGTCTGGGAGGACAAGGCTGAGAAGCCGGGATGTTTCCTTGCACAGGAGAGGCATCTCAGAGCAATGGCAGCTTTCCACAGAGGAGACACCCTGCGGAGACACAAGCCCTCAGGTCTCAGGTGTACAGAGAGCTTCCCGGTGAATTCACTTGTATAAAGTTAGAACCAAACACAAACCAACATGAAATGCCACGAGTAGAAGTGTTTCTCTCTCACACGTACACACGCAGGTACACACACACACACAGAGTAGAGCAGGGCAACACACATTTGATAAGCAGGACTCTGGAAATCCTGTCCTCGCTACCATTTGTTTCTTTACAGTAGGTTGAAATACAAAGAGGAGCACAGTGATGGTTCCCCCCTCACCCCCCCAGTAAACAAAGTTATTGCAGTCGGTCAGTCCACCCCATCTCTGCAGCATTGACGCACACTGGCACCAAGAGCTGCCCAGGCTGTGTGTGGCTCCTGACACTGGAACCCAGCCCAATCACTCTTGTCACACCAGCATGAGACTTGAGGAAGAAATTACACACTGACTAATTTCCTTTAAAAAGCCTTTTTCTTTTCTTTTCTTTTTTCCTTTTTTTTTTTTTTTGATGTAACAGCCTCAATGAAGAAAAAGAAATGATGTGCTTATACACCATCTCCCACGCTACTGCTGCTAGGCAACGCTATACAGTCCCAGAGCATCAGCTCAGGTCAACCGAAAACACACGAACCGATGGACACCACGACACTCAAACTAGAGCCGAGCTTCTGCCACAGCCAAGAGCCAGCCGACAGCACGAAGACCTGCCTGCGGGACTGCGGGAAGAAACAGAATATTGCAACCAGACAACATGGCCTGCCCAGCAGCGTGCCACCAGGTCCCTTGCATGGTTTGTAGGGAATACCCAGTCCCTGGCTGAGTAGGTTGCACTTGTGCTGGAAAAGGGTTCCATAAAATCGGTGCTGGTGAAGCAGGCCTTGCTGTGAGCTGCAACAGGCACCAGCGGGGGGGGACCATGCTCCCGCCTAAGAACCCCGCATTCCCCATCAGCAGGAAAAGGCCGAACAGAACACACCGCCACTGCCCTGCCCAAAACAAACCAGGAGGTTCCTGCCCAGAACGCGACCCAGCGAGCAGGGCAAAGCAGGCTCCCCAAGCCTTTAAAAACGCAAGGGTAAGGGATCAGAAAAAAAAAACAAAAAAAAAAAAAGGAGAAAAAAAAAAAAAAGTATTGACTTGCAAATGCTGGTAAAGGTTCAAAAGCATCACTGCCCTCAAAGTGCCTTCTGGAAATGCTCACACAGCCTGGCTTGCCCACAAGCATGGGGTCCAAAGGGACCACATCAAAAACTTCAGTCCCTTACCCTGAAATGCCAGAGATGTCTGCTCTTCCACATAGCAAGCACACTCTGCTCCCCAAACCTCATCTGCCACCTGCTCCAAGTCCCTCCCAGGCATGCCCCAGGAAGCCTGGAGAGCAAGAGGCCACATCTGCAGCAGCCGGAGCCACTGCCTGGGGCTTGTCACACTGCCCCCTTGTCTTGGCACCCCAAGTGTCCCCAGAAGCAGCAAGGTATACTAAGTGAACATGAGTGCAACCGGAGCCAAGCCAACAGTGCGAGACACCTAAAAATCTCACTTCTCCATCTCCCAGGTCACCTTGCTGACCAAAGGAGATAGAGAACCTGGCTGGCTTCAATCCTCCCTCTTGTCCCAGCCACAGCTTCCACTACACCTTGGGGCTCAACTCCGTAGAAATCCTCAATCCGTAGGTCATACTGTGCCAGGGTAAAAGCATATCCTGCTGGGTAAGGGATGCAATCCACAGAGAAATGCCCACAGAGAGGAATACTCGGAGCAGAAGGTAAGGACAAAGCAGCCTGCGGGAGGCTGCCTACCCCCCAGCACCCTTTGTTTTTGTTACAGTCTCTGGGTCCCTACAGGAGAGGTCCTGGGTGGTTTAAGGGCATGACCAAAACACCCTCCTGCAGTGGCCCTGGAGCCAGGCAGTCTGCACCCAACCTGGGGAGGTGCAGGAGGGTGACAGCAGCAGTCTCTGGGGAGCACAGGGTGGTCAGGGCAGGACAAAGGCAGCAGATAAAGCAGCTCATGCTACCTCACGTGTGCGGTTTGACAGATGGACGGGAAGGCAGCTGGACATGCGGAGCTCCTGGCTGGCTCCCAGTCCAGCCACTACAGTGTGATGTATCACTTCACAGACAACGGCTCATCTTCCTGGGTTTGTGTTTTTGGCAACTTAATTTTTTTTTTCCTCTTGTTTTTATCTTTTTTTTTTTTTAGAAAGCATTAAAAAAAATCTGCAGCTATTAAAAAAAAATCCTTTCCCTTTAGAGGCTGGGTGAGGTTTCATTGACAGGTAAATAATCGGTGTGAGCATGTAAATAGCAGCGACCCCACTGATGTGGTGTCCCGCAGCAGCATAGCCAGCTGCAGGGACATTGTGACTGGCTTGGTTTGGTCATTGTCACAGACCTGGGACACTGGAGTTTCTTTAAACCTAGTGTTTCTCTAATTCCTGTTCCTGCCCAACCCTCCTCAGGAATTGCTTCAGCACAAACACCTGCCCGTCCCTGTGGGCAGACTCCACGCTCCGAAGGGGAATCTGCTCTCCAGACCTCCCTAGCTATGCAAGTGGCTTGTTTTTCAAACTGGGCAGTTGAACTCCCTCCAGACTCGCTGATCTCTTGTCCTTTGGCAGCAGGAAGAAAAACTGGCCATCTTTTTTTTCCTAGAAATGCAGAGAGAGGGGGACAAACGCACTGGAACACGCATGATCTTCTGCAAAATCCGTTCAAGCTGATCCACGGCTCCCCCAGCACACTCACACCAATGAGGTCTCAGGTTAATAAGCAGTGCAGTTATTCAGCTATCTGCTTGTAAGTGGTAGGTGTTCTTGGGCAGGTTGCCTGCTCCTGCCAACTCCCCCACAACTTCATGTTGTCAGCACATCTGTATTTAAGACTGGGGTTTTTTTTTGCCTTTGTTTAAAGGGGTTTCCTTCCCTTGTAGTAAACTTAAGAGTTAATAGAAAAATGTAATTCAAGAGTAATCCAAGCACATCTGTAATTAATTCTGCAGGAGAGGGCAGAGCGACGCAAGTCAGAATTGGCACGCAATTCCTGGCTCCTGGTGTGCAGCTCCCGGGACGGACAGAAGGTCCCTCCGCCGAGCATGGCTAGAAGTTAGATTTGGAGTGTCCAAATATGCAGATGGGAAAGTGCTTGACATGAGAGGACCACTGTGCTGCCAGCTGAAAGAACTTGACGTCATTCCACTCCACCCCATCGATCAGGACTGCAGGGGAGGGTAAAAAGAGAGGAGAGTTAGAAAATACCGAGTGGAAGTGGCCAACCTCAAACAGCTTTGCTAGAAACCTCCCTGCAGTCAGCAGAGGGAGGCCTGGTGCTGCTCTGCCTGGCCACCCCTCCGCTGTCACTGTAAACAGCTGCACACACTGAGGGGAAAGGCTCAAGAGCAGACCAAGTTTAGGGAGAACAGCTCAGATTGTTGTTCCAGTATCGCTCACTGACACTGGATCTCCCCAGACTGCTGATTTCAGCATCACCTAATCTGATTTCTCAAATTTCCTAAACACACTCCATTTTCTTTTTTGGGCAAATGAACCCTTAAAGAGATGGACATCAGTCTCTCCTCACTGGCACTCTTAACCAGGAGATCTGTGTCTCCTAAAGATGTGACGCACATTCTGTGATCACCCCTCACGCTCACCAGTCTCACAGGGACTGGGCCAGGATTAAGGAGGTGACCTAAGCAGATCCCCCTGCTGTTAACAGCAGTGGGGCTTATCAACTGAACAAGCTACAGGGATATTTTTGATACTGGCTGCACAGCTTCACTGACAGCCGCTTTAGGTCTGCCTGTGGGATGCATGTACAGCTCCTGCTGTGGCAGGCCTTTGTGCCAGAGTACTGCCTGGAGGAGCAGCCACCCTCTCACCACTCTCCACTGTCACTTCCCGGACATGCAAGGGAAACAGAGGATGAGAGGGAGGAGAATGGATGCTGGCACAGACCTTGTCCTCATTCAGTGCATGGATTCAGAGAAGTTCCTAGGTAAGGGAGGATTTTCCCACATCCCGCACCTATTAAAACATTCCCACATGGTGGACACCCCAGGAACACCCCCATTATGGTGGCTCCAGAGGCAGGATCAAACCTTTGCCTGGAGGAGAATGTTAGCAGGTAAGCCTTGCCCCAGAGCCCGAGGGGATGCAAGCACTGCACTTACCACGCAGCATGTTCTGCTGATGTTTCGCTGTGCAAATCAACCTGCTGATGCCTTCAATACACTGGCTCTTTGACTCAACCTCCTTGTCTTTTGTTTTCTTGGGCAAAAACATCACTGGAAGAGAATGAAACCAGCACACAGTGAACCTCTGCCACTCACAGGAGCTGCACCAAGACTTGTTTGGGTTTTTGAATTTAAACATTCATGTCTGAAAATGTTAACTCTCATTTTAACTCCTAAAATCATTCCTGTTTGACACTGACCATGTCAGTGCTTAGCACCATCACCTAACACACAGATGTCCTGGCCCTAAGCATCTCAATGTGAAGCATTCCCAGCTCATAATCCAGGCACCAAAGGGCACCTTCAGAGCAATTCTGGCTGCTCTGTTGGGGAGACCAGGCTGCATCTGTGGCGGTCCCCAGCCTGCACCCTGTGCTGGGCTGCTGGGATCTGCCAGGCAGCCGCACCACCTAGGGGGAGTCCCACATACTGCACAGGGCTGCCGGGCAGCACCGTGCTCCAGCATCCTATGCGGCTGCAGGCAGGTTTGCTGCACACCACAGCAGCTTGACATGTGCTGGGCTGCACAGACACCTGGAGAGCAGGAGGGACTACAAACTATGGGCAACTGGCGGAGAGGAAAGGCATTAGGAGAGGTAAAAACGGTCCAGTTGCCTGAGAACTTTCCATATAAATGAGCAAAGATGTACACGTTGGCTACACAGAAGCTGGTGGTGTTGAACAGTGGCTCCAGGATGGGCCAGCCCCAGGGAAGAATATTTTGAGCATCTCAGGATTGCTTCTGCCACAGACATGCCACTGAAAAAGGCTGTGGTCAGGGCTGGGAGCTCTGGTGCCAGCAGTGCCACAGCTACACTGGCCCAGTAGTGATCTGGTTGCAGAGTTATCCACTCATGTCCTGCAGCCACAGGTCCAGAAGACTCTGTTAGCCCCAGAACCCCTCAAACTCCTGTTTGCACTGCAATGATTCCCAGGCCCGTGGATGGGAAGATGTTTCAAAAGACAACTACTGGCAGTTGAATGTAAGTGCAGAAGTGCCTTGCTGCTTCCTTGAAAACACTTCTCTGCAGAGCTGTTCTTGGTTTCTAATGTTTCACGTTACCAAGGAGCAAATATAGAATTACTGACAACATTTCAAATGCGGTTTTTTTTTGGTTTGGAGAAAATAAACTCAAAGCCACGATTTTAAGAGCAGAAGATTAAACAAGAAAATTGTAACATCAGGCTTTGCAATGAGAGCATTTCTCTTCTGCCTCCTTTTGTCCCACAAAGCACTCTGTGCAAGAACATAAGAGCTCCTGTAGAAGAGCTTACATTGCTGCAGCCCTGCTCTGAGTGACACCACCTGCTGTATGTACATGAATACCTAGCGATGGCTTGGCAGATCTGGCTGGTGAGTTTGTCCAGCTGTGACAGTGGTATTTTAATGTGAGGACACCACATCCAATCCAGCAAAACATCTGCTGAGACTGCTGCCATATGCTGCAACATGATGGGATGCACACATGTCCTGTCTCTGCATCTCTGTCATGTGGCAGAAGAGAGACCAGAACATGGAGCTGTATAGGCTGCAGGGTCTGCCCTGCCTCTGGGGGTCAGGGCACAAGCTGCCTCTTACCTAATCCAACACCCCACACCAGCAGGCTCACAAGGGAAGCTGTCCAGAGCAACATATCTCTTGGCTTTCCAGAAAGCGACCCACAAATGTCCTTGTTTTGTCCCCACCTTTGTCCTTTTGGGCTATACCATCTCAGCTGTAAGTGTGAACATGTCCCCTTCTTACAGCACAAAGAAGAACCACCTTTTTAAATGCTATCACCTTATGCAGTGACTTCTCATCTACAGACAGACTTGGGGGATTTGGGGGATAAAAATACGACTAAGGTGCTGTAAGGCAGGACTGACAAGTCAGGCAGCCCTGAAGCAGCAGAACAGGGAACGCAGCATTGCATTCTTGGCCTTTGGCAACACTAAATGTGTCCATCTTACCTTTCTTGTTCTTCTCTTTTGTCACGACAGTCATGGACATCGTTGGAGTGGTGGCAATCTCACCACTGGCAGGTAACCTGCTGACCTGGAGGGACCGGAAAGTGCATTTAAGTGTGTTTTTGGTAGTGGAGGGGTCCTTCTTCTCTGGGTCTCTTTTTCTGTCCATGGGTGGAGCTGCAATCCAGTAATCCACCTGCAGGCCCATCAACTCAGCACCGAGGCTCTGGCTGGAAAAGAAGAGAAGAAGGTGATTTCTGCACTGCACTCAGAGTTCCCCCATCTGTGTTTTGTCAGAGTGGCTGCCACTCCTGACCAGATGATCAGAGGACAAGCTCGTGGTTCTTTAGGAGATCAGGCAGCAACATTTCTTAGTGAGACCTGTTAATCACAAAAAGCACAAGTCATCACACATCACTCACCCACTCTGAGTCACGTTACAAGGTGGCATCAGCTCAGCAGCAGAGAACTGCAATGAGCTGAGACAAGCTGACCTGCTGCGGAGCCACAAGGACGAGCAGGGAGGGGGAAAGGCAGCAGACAAGCAGTTTTCTAACATGATTCTGAGTTCAGCGACCCAGCCAGCAAAGGCAACCCCTGCGGTGGCCCAGATCACTTCCAGTTGTTGAGTGGGGAAGAGGGTCTGTAAGCATCTTGCTGCTGCCTCCCAAGCACTGATGAGTTAATGACTCTGCCCAGATGCAGTACTGCCAAAACCATCTCTGAACTGGGATGAATAAAGAGCTGGAGGGCCCCTGAGCATTAGGCACTCAGTTCTGAGCCCCCCTGATTACTTCCAACTTCTACATCCGTGAGATCTTCCTGCCACCAGCTGCTTCCCTTCCTGTCCAGATACTCCATCAGGTCACACAGGATCTCTATTCTCCCCAGGTCCCTGTAACGGAGTCAGAACTGGGCAATACACCCCATGAGCCCTGCTGTGGGCTGGGGAATTCCTGTGCTGGGAAAATGCTCTGCCAGTCCTGTGGTGTTTGCTAAACAACGGCAGATTTCAGGACATGATCTGCTGCTGAGAAGTCCTGCGCATCGTGTGGTAACAGACGTGCATCACCAAAACACACTGCCAGCCTTTCTTGAGTCAGAAAAGGGAAGATGAGTAGCCTGGGAAATTCCACTCCTTGCCTGCCCCTGCCTCTCACTAGCTAACCCCAAGGGTTAGGGAACGGGGTTCATCACTCAGCAGACCTACAGTTGACAGCCTACACTTCTTCCTACCCAATGACAGTGTTGAATAATATGCAAGTACTAGGCAAAAAACTAACAATTAATCTACCAGTTTGTGTCCATGTTAGAGAAATAGCAATTGTTAAGGAAGAGGAAACTGTGATTTTGAATGAAATATGCATCCCTTTACACTGCCTGTCTAATAAGAAACTCTCAAGGACAGCCCATCATTACGGTCCTCTCAACAAATCATTTCCTTTTCTTTGCCATTTATTCAGCTGAAAGCCCGGCTGCAAAGCAGAGTTCATCTTTAACTACCAAACCCAGGTTTTAGATTCTCAGGGCAATTTCCGAAGTGAGATTCTTTAAAGATGGTGTTTTGAAGATGCAGCTTTGGATTTTAAGGGTCTTTAGCATCACGTTTCCCATCTTAGTTGTAAAGACAAAGCATCCTAATGTTCACTATGCCCAGGCAGGATTTTCTGTTCCATCTCTGGTTAAAGATGTGAACTAACTTTCAGTCTGGGTCACCCTCCACCCTCTGTGCTGTCACATACAGATCAGTGGAGATGGAATAATTTTGAACCTAAACTGTTCACCTGCTAAACTGGGACTTCCACATTTCCATTTCCTCTTGTTAGAAGGAAACTCTCAAGCCAGTTGAAGAAGTCAGAGCTAATGGTCTCTGGGCTGGGGAAGAAAGGTCCCCATTCTGTCTCCAACAGGGACAGTGGGAGATGCTGTTCAGGGAGAACACGTGAGTTCAGTCTCTAAGTGCAGAACATTCCCTTCAATTTCCCCTGCCTAACACTAGGGATGTTAAAGGGGACATCCCTGAATCACCCTTTAGTATCCATTAGTGGATCTGCTGTCTGTGAATTTGCCTAACCCCTCTTTGACCTGCTGATCCCAATGCCACAGAAGCAGCAGAGGCAGGCAGAGTCCCAATATGCCTTTCCGGTCACAGTCCCTTCTTTTCTCCCGTTTAATTAACCTCTTGCCCCTGTAGCTGTGTGCCCCCAGGTCTTGTACTGCAGCTTTGGTGAATGACAGTTCAATATTCAACAAAGCCACCACCACTGCAATTTTGTGGATCTTAAGTGATTTACTTCTGTCCCCTCCTCCCCCAAACTGCTTCTGGTCTCCCCTCACAAGGCAGCTGCTCTGTCCCCTTGATCACATTGCCTGTGCTCCCCTGTACCTTTAACTTCACCATGTGCTTCTGGGTACCAAACTGCACGCAAAGTGTTAGACAGCTACACCAATATTTTGTGCAGCAACAAAATGAGAGTCCTGGCCAGGCCAATTCTTTACCGACAGTTTTCTAGTGGTTTCCTCCCTTCAACCCTAAAAGTTTCAGCTAAGCCAGAGCTTCATGTTGCCTATAGATGCTGTCTCCTTGCTGTTCTGATATGCCTTCAGGCACACACATGAATGGCAACTACAATTCCACTATGCCACCTTACAACTGCCAGCTCTCCCCTCACAGAGAGGGGAGCCTGCTCCTCCTACAGAGTCACTGACTTTACTGTCACTTGGTCCTTAAAAACATATTGTAAGAATTATGAGGGATTAGGCTAGCACCCATGTATATTAAGGTCCGTATTTTCTTTGGCAACATATCTCCCCTAAAGAATCCAGTCTTAAAGGGAAAATATCAGCAGATGGAGAACACAAACCTTCCCAAACAGGCTGCCACAATGGCTCATCAGAATCAGGGTTTCTGCCAAACTACGAGAAACAAGGCTGCCCCAAATAGTAAAATGTGTCTGCCCTTGAGCAGTGCAGCCTTCCCATCAGGTGCAAGATCCTCTCTGCCATCCTCATGTCCTTGTTGGCCAGCAAGGACATAATCACTCCAAATGCAAAAGAAGCGAAGGGGAAAGGTGTCAACTTCAAGTGTTTGCTACAGAGGAAGAAAGCAGAACTACATGTTTTCCTATAGTAGAGTTTTCCTCTCTCCCGTATATATCAGATAAGACAGCCAAGGGAGGTGTAAGGAGACAAAACATGCTTTACCTTGAGGTTGAGAAGCTGCCTGTGACAGACGGTGAGGAAGGTGGTGTGGGGGAGGCTTCTTTCACAGCAGGAGACACAGAAGGTGGGGTAGAAGAAAGGACACTGGAGCTCGAGGGAGCTGCGTCATCAGAGTCACCTTGCAGAAAAGAAGTCAAGCTGTTTGTCTGGGTTCGTCTCACAGCCCAGCACATGCGCTGGGATACCTCAGTCTCTTTACCCACATTCCTGCTGCACAGGTTTTGTTCAGACTCAATCCATAGATCAGCTATAGACCATCAGTTCTGACTGCCTGCACACTTAAAACATGGGACTTCCTATGTTTGGGTAGGAAGCAGGCATGGACATTCACACTCCTCTGGGCTTCCCAGCCAGCACCTGCTCTCCCAGGGTTTGCTCCCAGCTGATTTTGAGCCTCTATCTCTACTGGGAAATCTCCCCCCACAACCACTGCAGGGCAGCATCCATCAGAGACT
The DNA here is from genome assembly GCA_026546715.1 of Gallinago undulata. NCBI lineage: Eukaryota > Metazoa > Chordata > Aves > Charadriiformes > Scolopacidae > Gallinago > Gallinago undulata. The sequence continues at coordinate 4,598,464 of JAOTQQ010000004.1, read as the reverse complement.
CTTGGAGAATTCAGTACCCCTGGGTTGATCACAGGGATCTCCCCATTCGCCCTGCTTCCACCCTTCACAAACAAAGCATCAATCCCTTCATACTGGCTCTTTAGGATGGTGGGAGCAGTGTGGCAGCAAGGAGTGATCCCCAGAAGGGCTGCCTTCACACACAAGCCTATGTATAACCTGGGCCACGGGAATCTAGGTTTAATAGTGAAGCAATGCAAGAAAAAATCCCAACAGGTGAAGAAAAAAAATATTCCTGACTGGTAGTGTGTATGAAGGAGAAGAAAACAAATTCCCATTGATAAAATAGCACTGCCCCATCTACATGCGTGTAAGCAGGTAGTATCATGTAAGTCAGCTTTGCACTCCCCCATTAAAAAAACGGGTCTAAATGTGTTGTCAGACTGACAAACTGGTTGCCTGTTCTGGAGTTCCCAGTGATAGGCATATGTTTGAGACTGATTTTATTAGGCAACTGAGCCCAGAGTAGGGTGATAGGCATGAACTTCTGATGAACTGCCTCCCCAGTTTGAAGCAGGAATCTCAAGTAACCACAGTGGTGAATTCACCCCACCGAGAAAACACGTAAGAAAAATGGGTGTTTGCACACACAAGTGGCACTTCCCTGAATGAGGGTGTGTGAATTTCAGCTGGCCTGGAGCTCCTCGCAAAGTACCAAGATAAGCGGCCCCTTGAAAGACAAAGGCCAATTCCACTGTACAAAGCTCCAAGACACCAGCAATGGACAAGTTTGTTAAGCCTGTGGAGTCAGGCTCCCACCACCTGCACGACACAAAGTACACACAAGATGATTGTTACCTGACGTTGCAGAAGATTGTTCCACTATTCCAACCTTCACCACCTACAGGGAGCAAACAGAAGAGCTCTGTGAAACAAGTGTCCCCTGAACTTCAGGAACGCTCAACCCCCAAACTAAGCTTAGCCCTACAGTCCCCTTGACACTGTCACTGCAGTCAAAGAGTAACGTGAAAGTATCTTAAAAAGTGGAGTCTTCTAAGAGCCAAACAGGTCCCATCAGTGTCCAGACAAGCAATACCATCTCACAACCTGCCAGCACATGGAGCTGTTAAAGACCTGAACAGCCTATTGCCAGCCCCAAGCTATGGCACCTACAGTGCCTGTCTGTGACAGCTGTGGGAACAGGGCAAGGCTAAGAAAGGAGCATAAATATCCCTTTGGCATTGCTTTGATGCACCTGCTAATTACAGACATACTGCTTCCACCACACAAGTGCTGCCACTTCCAGGGTGCAGCATATTTGGGGTTTGTTAGGAAACCGCAAAAATCAACAAAGTACAGTTTCTGACCAGAGTTTTCTAGCTTCCCAACAAGGACAGTGTCTGGCAAAGAAGATAAAGCTCCTGGCAAAGCCTGTGGGTACTGACACAGATAAACCTTCACATGGACATGTCAGAAAGATCCAAATCACACTATAATAAGGATACAAATGTGTTCTGTTATGACCAACCACCTCCTAGTGCATTTGAGTTAATGCCACTGGCAATAATTTATGGAACAGAGCATGTTCCCAACACAAGCTCCCAAGAACACACTATGTCTAGAAAGATAAAGTGACCCATGGTGATATAAAAGCGGGGTGCTTCCATAGTGATAATCTGCTAGGGTGCATGGGGGTCATTACTGTCAACACTGCAGAGGAGAGACCCTTCTTAAGGTCCTTAAGAAACTTTTATCTGGGTTTAATATCTACCTTATCTAAATGCTGACAAATGGGAAAGAGCTGCAAAGGGAACCCAAGTCAATAAAACCCACTTCAGAATAAGAAATTATGTCAGTCAGTCTATTTAGATTGAAAACAAAAGATGGTTAAGTTCAGACACGGCCTTCAGACCACATCCCTAGGGAGCACATTTCTGTGCTATGGGATCAAGAAAAAGGACCCAATAATTAGAAAGAAAAAACTTTGCTTAGTTCAAGGTGGGGTGGTGTACGCTCAACACCAGATCTTGGAGAGCTGTCAGATGCTCTGGTGGATTCTCTATCAGCTCCAGTCTTGGAAAAGCCATCCTGAACCCAGCAGGGAGTGTGTGCAGAGGCTCCCTGAAGGGGCACTGGTTTGGCAGAAGGCACTTGCAGCTCGGTTTGGTTAGTCTGCATCCAAAGAGCAATAAATCTGGCTTTGGAATCACAGCAGCCATTTGTGATATATGTGTTAAACCCCAAGAGGATGTCTCACAGACTGTAACTAGCTGTGAGCAAGAGGAAGTGAGGCAGAAGAGTTAGGGGAAGAACAAGCAGCACAGGAAACTGCCTACAGCCACCTTGATCTGCAAGCCAGACAGGAAATCACTTTTGGCCTTTTCCCCCTTGTTTGCTGACTGAAGACGCCCAAGTTCAGACCCATGGGAGGAAATCAAGGTTAAACACTTTCCCTTCCCTCTACTCAGGGAGGCGCTTGAGACTGCTGCAGTCTCAACAAGGCCTCCATCCAGGAACGCTGCAGCAGCCAGACCCCTTTCCCTTCAGGAAGGAAGCACATCCTGCTAACTCTCCTGGCACCTGGCTGTCAGCACAAGGGAGCACGACCACATGGCCTCACCACCTGAGCCTGCCTTTTGCATTCGACTGGCCCCTTGCGAGGCTCCGCTCCCACCACTTCAGAGCATGGCTGAGCAGCTTGTTCCTGGGTCAAAGACTGCGCTCAGCCCAGCTGCAGGACATCAGTTTTTGCATCCTAAACGCCAAGAGAGTCCAGCCAATGGCAGGAGTCTCAAACCCAAACATTGCTGGTTCCCTCTCTTCCTTGGCCAACAGCTCCAAGCAGGCTGCAGCTGAGGGGAAGAGCTTTGGTGTTCATTTCCAGCCTCAGACTTTGAGAGACACCTGCAACTGGCCTTTCAGAGTCTCTCCACACGTGTCCTACAGGCAATTCTGTCAGGAACACTTCATAAGCAAGAGCAAGCAGCACTGATTTGACCCTCGACCACCAGCTGACATAGGAATCGGTCTGTGATTTCAAGGCACATTTCTTGGGGGTTGGCAGTGATATGCACGCAGAGCTGTTCACTCTTTCCACTTCCAGACAATCAAATCCAGACTGGAAAAGCATTGCTAATGTCAGGACAATGACCACTTTAGAGCAACTGGACAAACATTCTGAGGTCCATTTACTTGCACATAGCACTGAACTAAATCAGCCCCAAAGAAAAGCTTTGCAGAGCCACTCAGCTAGAGTGAGATGAGTCCAGGTGCTTCCAAGCCCTTCTGGGCTTTTCTTGTTACAGGAAAAGGTGAAATGGCTGTTTCATAAGAACAGTTTTTCACCAGCAATTGCAGTTCGTGGGAGGGACAAGATCACAGTAAAGCTCATCAGCAGGGAAGAAATTGGGAAGATATGTCTCTCCGCTTTAGCGGAAGACATATTTTCTTCAGCAAACAAAAGTAGATTGTCGTCACAGGAGCACTGCAGAGACACACTCTCGCTCTGAAGAGGCACCAGAGTGAAAGCAGGGTCAGCCTGAAGGCAAGAGAAACTAAGCTCTTTATACACCTTGGGATTTCAGATTAGCTCTGACACACTGACAGGGATACAAACAGGAATGCACACAAGTCAGCTTAACACAGAAAAGGTAGAACAAGACAGCCAGCGTGCAAGAAAAAAGAAGCTACAAGAGAGCCGCAAAAACTGTGAAGAGGACATCTAGTAGCTGAAGAGCAGTCAGGGGATATCCTTTTGGTCACAGGTCAATGACTTTATACCTAAAACACAATGAATTGAAGGGCACAATCAAGTAAGGGGAGGGAAGCTAGAAAAGGCAAAGTACATAGTGCGCAAAATACACTGACAGAAGCAAAACCATACCCCTGCCCAGAGGCAGTCGGCCACCTGATCTGGGAAGATGTAAAGAAAAGGACAGGAGGAAAAGCCTGGGACTACCATTCTATAATACGTAATAAAAAGTATTAAATACCTACTGTCTCAGACTCAAACCTAACAGTGGCATAAATGATCTCCCCGGTAGAATGTACTCTCCACTTCCCAGGAGTGGACAGGATATTGACTGGAGACTGACTGTTCATGACAAGCACACACAGGACTGACACTGGATTAGCATATTTGGCCAAAATCAATCACTCAGGGCAATGCTGGGCACAGCAACCCTAAGATCAGGTTTCCCGGAAAACACCACCTTCCTCTGCACATGGCCCAGCAGCAAGTCTCCACCAATTAGGGGCTTTGGTCTGCAGCAAAGACAGGCTGTGGGTGAGAGCACTTCAGTGTCACGCTTTCCTCTCTGCACTGAACAAACAAGGCTACAGTGCCTGCTTCAGTGCTGGCAGGCATGCAGCACAGAGCCGCTCAGAGCCAGCTGCTTGGAAAGTAAAATACACCTAGTAGTTTGTTGAGGGATCTTTGAGGTTTGCTTATGTACCAGGAAATTGCAACCAACCATCAGGTGCTCGTGCTGACACTCTACCTTAGAGCACCCAGTGCTCACGCTGTACCCCAGAAACCAGGTAAATTTGGGTTAACACTTGTGGACATGTTCCAGCTGGTTTGACACAGCATAACTAAGATAACACTCACCCCGACAAAGGGAATGAACTTCTGCGAAGATTCTTCATCAGGGCTAAAGGCAAAGAGAAAAGAGTTGTTAACAGCTTGCTTCCACACCAGGCACAACTCTCGCTTTACATGTTGCATTCAAGCATGCAGCAGGGACGGACAGTATGCAAGCGCCAGTCCAGTGTCTCCTCTCAAGGCCCCCTGCCAGCACGCTAAGGATCTGCACGGGCAGGGAAGAGCACGCAGCTTATGGCACATCTCTCTCGGGGGAAAGGTCTCTTCCTCCCTCCCTCACGCTCGACAGAGAAACATGCTTTAATGGCATGGCAGTCATTACAGACACACGACCTCCTACTGCAAGGAAATGGATCTGTGCCACAACAACACGGAGAACTGTGCGTTACTTACTAGTACCTGAAGCGCTCTGCACGCATGGCCTTCACGCGTCCCACCTTTGGAGCCATGTGCCATACCTTGCATATCCCAGCATCGCTAAAGCAGTTAGCCTGCCACGGGGTTACAAGCCGTGACACGTGGTTATTTGTATAGCACTAGCAAGTACACACACACACACACACACTCGTACAGATACATGTTCCCTGCCACTGGGAGCTTGCAGTCCCTTAGACAGGCACGCTAGAGAGTTCAGACATCAGAGTACCCTGGGTAGATCAAGACACCAACTCAAGAACGGCAAACAGCTAAACCAAACCAAACAAAACGTACACTGTGTCCCAGAAACAGCTGAAGACAACACTACACACATTTTCAAGGCAGGAAGGCATCAGCCCCTCCTGCTCTGGCCCTGCCCAGGATTCAGAAGCCAGAAAGCGGTGAAGGACAAAGGCCACAGTCAAGCCTAGGAGGAATTAGGGAGAGACTCAACAAAGACAAGAGAGGGAAAGACCCGAGTGAGGAAGAAGGCAGGCTGAGAAGGCCTGCAGAGCCACTGCTCCCTTCAAGGGTGACAAAGATGGACCCACAGGATGAGGAGAGGACTGCAGGAGCATGTCCATTTGTTCAGAGGAATTACAGTTCATCAGCAGAAGTGACTGCACAGGCAAGACACACAAAGTTTCTCAGTGGCCAAGCACAGGAACAGGTAGGAAGCAGACAAACACGAAGATTTCTCATGTTTCTCTTTTTGTGCATCCCTCAGTGCTTAGAGCACTGCAACGTTTAGAGAAAAACCATCCAGCATTGCCTTCATCCAGAATATTGCTGGGTACAGTGCAAATACTTCAGGAAAGCAGTTTTTTCTGTGCTGTTTCCAGCACAGATTGGAAATGCACCAAATGTGCAAAGGGTACAAACACCACCACGTGTCCAGCACGGGACAGTTTCCTCTAAGCCCTACAGAAAGAATAGCATAGAACTGCTGCAAACACAACTCAGCCAGAGCTCCCTCTTGGTCCAAAGCAGAGTGTGCTTTTCCAAGGGGCTTTGCTGCCTTCCTACCTCACAACCCTGGGTACTGACTGCACCTTCATTCTTCTCCCAAAGCACATGACAAAATGACCAAGTTCTTGATTCTGTGTTAGAAGCCAGAAAGGTCACATCTTTCCAAACACGGCTGTTGGCCCCCCCAGCAAATAAACCTATAAATGTGACATTTCCATCTCCAGTTTTACAAAGGGAAACAAGAAACTCACAGAGCTGTTGCGAGAAGCACAGAAGAGAGGCTCAGCTTTCTTCTCATTTCTTCAGCTCCAGAGACTGAGAAGCAGTGAAAAAATAAGTCCCCTTGACCAAGTGAGGGAAGCACAACAGTCACCTAGTCATTTCTCAGCTACTGGATGGCTTTGCTCCGAGCTCTTAAAAACCAAATCATGCCTGATTCCAGCAGAAAACTCATTCTTGTTCCCCCGGGAGCTCAGACTCCCACCGAGGAGAGCTCAGGGGCAACTTGGAAATAAATCATTTGCTTCAGTCACCATTTATCATGGTTTACAATGATGCACAAACTGTTCCTGAAGCAATCCAGCTGGATTTCAGCTCAGCTAGCCTAGTCCTGTCACACATCCTCTCAGGAAGTCTGATCTTGCCCATGTGCCTCTGAAAATGCAGCTTATCAGAACAGCTGCTCTTCGTGTGGATGGAATGAAAGATGAGACGACCACGCTTGTTCTCCACTTCCTCTTTCATGCTCTTTCCTGTTTCTTGTCCTTTGGGATTCAAAAACATTAATCCAGAATCCTCTTGCCTTGGTAACGTTCTCTTCTATTCCTCCTACCACAGCCCTGCAACTAAAATATCCTCTGTCTCTGGAAAGGCAGCTACCCTTGTTACCTAGGCTGCACAGAATCCCAGGCTGCAGAGGCTTTACCCCCATAGTGACGTCCATGGTATTGGTTTTATCCACAGTGCTTCTGAAGGTCTTGGTATCTCAGCTATTAATTTAAAAGCAGATCTGACCCTGGTTTACAATTTTTAACAGTGTCACTGATACTTCACTGTAGTTTGCCGGGTGGGGGGTGGGGGTGTGGTGTGGTGTGTGTGTGGCAAAGTGTGGATTGGAACCAACAAACACCCCCCAAAAACGGACCTACACAGAGAAGCTAGAAATAAAAAGTATTTATCTGGAATAGGGACTTGCCTAGTTACTATTTTTGCTTGGGAAACGTCCATCTACCTATAACTGTTCAAAAAAGGGCTTGCAGGCTCCCTCCCTATGCCAAGAAATTAACTCAGATTGAACAAAGGCATACAGTCAGATTTATACGGTTTAGAACTCTAAGAAATGAGAAGAAGCCACATCACCCGGAGTCACCCAGCTGACAAAGGGAAGGAATAATCTCTCTCTCTCTCTTCTGGGGCAAAGTACAAAGTAAGCTGCAAAACACTCAGATGTTACAGTAATAGGGACTTACTACTTAGAGCAGCTATGCCAGTTATTCATCTAATAAAATTTCATTTACAATTTAAGCAACCCAAACTATATTCAAATGTCACCAAACACCTGTGATTTCCTAACAGGAGGGTCTTAGGTACTGCCCTTATTCCAGGCAAGTCCTGCAGGGGGCAATAGGAGAGAGGAAACTTTTATTGCTGAACACCTCTAAGCCATTTCAGACCGCATACCATCACCAGCTTTCCAGGGTTCATCTTTAATATGAAGCATCTGTCCCTCCTACTGGGCAGCTGTAGCTGTTTGCTGGTTAACACTGTCCCTGTTCCACCAAGTCTCCAGCAGTCAAACAAACGCGACTCCAGGTCCCCAGAACAGACACATCAGATGAGTCACCTTTCTGCTTCCCTGTGAAACTCCTCTCCAGCACCCTTCATGTTCCCACAGTGGGCTGGACATACTCAATAGGATACCCCGCACATTTCTTGACTCTCGTCTGCCAGGCAAGGGGTGCAAGTAAACTCCTGTTATGTTTCCACAGGCTGCACAAGGAGGTTCGTGTAGCAACCAGCCAGGTGATATGGATGCTGCTGAACCAGAGGAGGGACGGGGTTCATCTTCACCAGCTGTGTCCATGTTCAGTAACCACTGCAGGGTGGGTTTTAGAAGCAGCACTTGGAACAGACCTGGAGTGGGCGTAGCCAGAGTCCCACTGCATGTCCTGCAGAGTCAGAGACATGCAGCAGGCAGAAAACAGTGTTACCCTCTTTCCTATTTCACAGCAACACACACTGGCTCACCCTTCAACCCAAGGCACTTTGTGCTCTAGGGAGCAAGAGTTGGGGAGTGTTCTACAGCACACAAGAGTCAAGAGCTTTTGGCAAACCTGTAACTACGTAGGAAATCACCCAGCCCTCACCCTGACAAGCGAGCAGTGCTTTTATTTTCAACAGCCAAGCTGGTCCTCAGACTCACGCAAGGGCTATCCACGTGGCATGAGCTGAATTACAGTGGGCAACACCAGCCCAGGTACATAGAACTTATCAGGTCTCCAGCTACACTGGAATGAGTCTCTGCCAAGTCTCACAATTCAAATACCGCAGGGTTTCATTCAAGAAAGCAATGCAGAGAGGTTTCAACATCGATGATACCCACCCCCTAGTGAGAGGCCAACCTCTGCCAGCAACCTCTCAGCTCCCCAGATGCTGCCAGGACTGCAGTTTCTTGACAGTCCAGTACCCAGTAATTCTCCCAGTATTCAGAGACAAAGTCAGTCACCCAGGGTAATGCAGAGGAGCTGAAACAGCAATTAATTTCCTTCCTGAACCCCTTCCTCATTGCCAGCCCCCTTGATTTCAGGTAAGGTCAGCAGATGCTCCAAAAGAATGCGACAAAGCTTTTGCACCATTGCAGTCCATCACAGGCAGTACATGCGCCAACCATTTGCCATGACAAACAGAACAATGGGAGAGGAAGGAGAGCAGAGGTAAGTCAAAACAGGGATAGCTAGCAATAAAGTTATAAAGCAGGTCATCACATACAGCTACATCCTAAAGACTGGCTTGCTGGCTTGGCTTTCCTTGGACCACTAGGGCTTGTTTAACAGAGCAAGTGCTAGGATACTGGGAGATTTGTCTTGCAATGAATTTGTAGGTAGTGCTGCTGTTTCTACATGGACCACTGCCTTGAAAGCTGGCCTTGGGGAAGCTATTCACCTTTAGCCTTGAGCAAAATGGAGTCACAGTAACTTTATAAACTGAGGACAAAAACCCCTATGTCCTCCCAATAATCATATGATTTGCAGCAGGGAACCCTGCAGAGCAAGGGGGACTTGAAGGCAGCGCTCAATGAGCACAACTTCCTTGCTAGCATACATCTGTCTCTCTTTCTTAAGCTTAAAGACGACCCATATGTTTGGGATAGATTGCCAGTAGAAGACCAGTCCTCAATTTTTTGATTTGGGAGTCTCCCCAGCAGGGAAATTTGCTGGTCTGCACTTGGAAACTGCACAGCTGAACACAGACCCTGAGCCACTGAGTGCCACCTACAGCACTCCAGGTCCAAGAGATGGGAAGTGGAAAGCCTTTGCTCAGACCTGATTCTTTTGGAGCTATACTACATCCTCCGATAGCTAGGAAGGGAAGAAAACCTCTACTTTCTCTGTGTTTTACTGCTCAAAGCTATGCTTCTCAATAACCCCTTCATTTCCACTCAATCTACACCCTGAGAACCCATGCGTGTGGTCCAGAGGCAGGGCAGTCACTTTGAACAATGAATTCTGCCAGCGGATGCTATAGTTTCAAAGCAGCAAGCAGAATTTAACCTAAAGCACAAACTGTGCATCCCAGACCTGCAGGAACTGTTAAACAAGGCACAAAAGACCAGTTCATAGGGGAAAAGATACAGGAGATGGGAGAGGGAACCTAAAAAGGAACTGATACCTTATGGTAAAATCAAAATGAAAGCTCTTTTTCCTTTTCAGAAAGCAACCAAAGGAAAAGATAAATATGTTATTATACTTACAACAAAGTGATGCACTCATTTAGATAGTGCTAATGGAAACACAATTTCTGTGTTGTTTTTCACAATACCCTCCCTAAGTTGCTGCCAATGACGGGGAGCTGCATTTCTAATGAAAGCCACACAGGGAAATAACTGCCCATCACTCCATGGGAGAACTTGTTCCTCTAACTCACTTTCTAGTTTGCTAATGGGGTACTTTGCTGAAAGCAGAAGTTATTTTAAAGCAGACAGAACAGAGATAGCAAGACTGCAGGCTATGCCATGAGTCTGTCTAAAAGTCTCAGCAATCTCAAGAAACCTTATGCAGGGTTTCAGCCTGATCTAAATTTATCATCAGCTTCAGGCACAGCACCACCAAGTCCAAACGGTCTAAAATCCAAATCTAAAAATCAGACCAGCTTGGTAAAACAGTCATGCGTGCTGCTGGGAGGGCTATGTGCATGTATTACTGAAGTACATTTTAGATGTTTTTCAACAAAGTTCTAAACTGACCTTTCCTGGGCACATTAGAAACTCAAAATGATTAAGTGTGTGTTAATGACAACAGTAATCCTGCACCAGAAAGGAGAAGGCAGTGGATACCAGTGTAGAACCCAGCAACTGAAGGGTGCAGAGAAAGAACAAGGCAGCCATCAGAAGGCCTTTGCACTGCACTAGGGGCGTCTGAACTCTGTAACTAAGGTAAGACTCCACACCAAAAGCAAAATAAAAGATTGAAGCTAAGAGCTGAGTACCCTGCAGCTCTTCAAATCTCACCTTTATCAGGTTAAAATTACAAGTTCACAAACAGTGAAGAGAGCACACTCTTTTTAATGGACTAGTCAGTCTGGAAATATTTGCCCTAGGAGAGCACAAAGAATGGGCTAAATTTTACTTAATAATTTCTGCAAAGTAATGTAGAGCAGACACAGGAATGGAAAAACAATATACAATGAGCATTTCCAAAAAGAGGGAAAAAAAGTGACTCTACCCACATCTCTAATCCCTCCCAGTTCTTATGCAAAGAGGCACCAGTGAGGAATGTTAATGGACAAAACCCAAAAGATCAGAGATAACATGGGAAGGATAGTAATTAACAAATAACATAATCCATGCTTCACAGGACATTGCTAATCACTAATCAAGAAAAATTACATGCACTGAGTGTCTGTCCTGCCCTGGGAAATTACTGGGACGTGTGTGAGTTGGAATCTATCGTTCTCCTCTGTGCCTCAGAAATGATGCATCTCTACCCTTCAGTGACAGTTACTCTTCTTCCTGGACTACAGCCACGAGGCTCTACATACTTCTGAATCCGATTTTCAGACCCCAATCCTCCCTCCTAAAATGCTGCTTATCTCCTAAGGGAAGTTGAAATAAAACCTGGTGAATGTCAGCCCTCTCGAGCAGGAGTCCTGGTAGCCTGCAACTGCCAATCAACAAGGATTTTGTCTCTCCTGTGAGAAGCTCTGCTATTTACACTCTAAAAAGAAAGGGTTTCAGTTCCCTCAACACTGGTGCAAAGGCCAGGTCTCATGGAAGATACTTTGGTAGTGGGGGGAGGGGGAATGCTACTGTCCCATCTTACACAGCTAAGGTCTCTGTGGTAAGGGAGGGGTCTCTGCAGTAAGAGATCTCCAGAACGTTACCAGATACAATATGTCTATCCCCCATTCTGCCCAGTCCTTGCTTCCCCAAACCTCTCAGACCTTCAAAGAAATCACTGCACTTAACTGTTGTAGATTCACTGTTATTTAAGTGGGACAAATCACCGGGTGCAGGCTACAGTAAGGCTCCCAAGGTGGTGCAGTTTGGAGTGATTTTAAGACTGCTGGCACACAAGACGAGAGAAGCACTTTGCCTTCAACCTGATGCTCATTCTGGAAAGTCAGTATTATGTTAGTGACATACCTTTTCTGCTTGTACGTCAGCATCGCTTCAGCAATGGGCAACTGGTGCGCACAGTTTGCCCCTGCTATGTACTGCGTTATCCGGGAGACAACGTCAGGTGCCTCTGGAACTGCAATAGAACAAAGAGAGAAAATAAATTAAGTGACTCCTCAGACCCTCCCCAGCACTGTCCTCCATTTGCTCAGCCAAGTGGCTCATGGTAGCCAGGCAGCCGCATTTGAATTGCATCTTCCAAAGGAGTCTCTGCAGCTTACCCCAGAGCACTGCAAAGCTGTCTAACCAAAACATCCTACAAGCACACCACAGTAAAAACTTGAGGAAGGCACACTAGATACACAGACATCTGCACCCAGCATTATTTATTGAAGTATTAGTTGGTTTATATTTGTTAAAATGCTTTTCTTCAAAAACGTGTGTATGCTCAGAGACAGCTTTAGACTTTTTTGCACCTTGATTTTAGGTATCTGCTGAAGGAAGGACCTATCCATCTCTCTCAGGGCCTTGGTGAACTGCTCTGCTCACATCAGCATTTGAGCCACCTGATTTCCTAATGAACTCATGGCTTTGCTGAGTTAATTGAAAAGACTGAGAGCCATGCAAGGGTAGGAAGAGCACAAAGAGCAAGTATGCTTCAAGTCTGTGAGAGTGTTTGATTCAAGTTCACAGGAAGACATTTCCTAAATGCCTTCCATATTTCTTTGGCTTCAAGCAAAGAGCCTCAACTGTGAGATCAAGGGAATGCAAGCCACCTTCACCAAGCACTTCCATACCTTAATGGGCATCCTAACCCAGTGCCTCTTACAACAAATATTTGAACAGTGAACTGTGAAGAGCTATGATTCTTTGCCAGATCTTCTTATGCCAGCACAGGGTTTCTGTGCAGTTCTCACAGCGCAGATGAAAATGGAGAATCTACAAGGCCCGGACTGCACAAAAACGAGGCTGCATTTTCCTCATAGCATGCAAGCAAATAAATAAGGGCTGCAGCATACAACCTACTAAAGAACAGAAATGGCTCTTGAGCTGGATTTCTATAGCTAATGAAGCATTTCTAACTCTGACACTAAAAGCAAGTCTGTATTGACATTTGTCTGCATTTTCAAGTGTAGCAAGGAATTAAAAGAAACTTCTTCCAGAAATCTGTTCTTCCACAAGCTTAGAATCAAGGAAAAGTGTAGGTTGGCTGGCATATAGTTCAGCCTCCTACTCCAAGCAGGCTAACTTCACCTCCAGAAAAGGCTGCCCAGGACCCTGTCCAGTCAAGTTCCCATCTGCTGGAAAAAGCTGTGAACAATCCCCTGTGAAGTGGTCTCTCTCCTTTTTTCTCACAGCTAGAAGACTTCCAGGATCATCCTGGGACCCTGAGGCTCTGTGCAATTCCAATAGGAGAACCACACTACAACCTCCCCACCTGTGCAGTGCTCTGAAAACCCCAAAGCTTTTTCCTGATATTGATATTTCTGTGGGGAATATGATGCCATGAGAGCATCACCCCTCAGTAAAGTCTCAAGCCTTCACTTAGCCCTCAATGTCAGATGCAAATACTCCTTTCTCCTGTTTCTTTTCTTTCTTGAAGGAACGGATGGAAAAACTGTAAGCATTAATATTTTAAGCAGATTAGTACTTTAACACACAGTAAGGCTTTATCTTGGCCTAGAACAGATTCAGATCAGAACAGGAACTTGTTCATCTGACCTAGGGCAGCTCCCACATGTTACAATACTGATGAAGAACAAAATTCTTTTTTAATGAGAAAGATCCTGCCAGCAGATTTCAGAGATGTCAAGGTCATTCTCACATGCTACTAATAGAAGTTAATCTTCCCAGTGTTTCCAGTTTCCCAAAACTTTTAGGCTGGACAGTTTCTGAAGGGGCAAAGAAAGCAATGTACTACACTCACTAGTGAGACCTCGACATCAAAAAACACAGCTGAGAGATAGGTAAAAACAGTGTGACTCAGAGGCAGCTAGTGCCCCTGTGAGCCAACAACTGTTTGCAAACCACCACATGGAGGACATACAAAGGTCAGCATTTGAAAAGGGAATGTGGCATAGCGAGGAGAAAAGAAGAACAAAAACATTTGTCTGCTTCCTCTTGTATTTACTTGACCTTTGCTAAAATTACTCATTCAAGCCTTTTATCCCACACAGGCCAGACAAAGACACGTGGTCTTACCAGTGGTCTGGGCTTCAAGTTTGTTGAACAAATCTCTCCAGGCTAGATCTTGGAAGAAGTTGTTGTATCTATAATCTACAGACCCCAGATACTTGGCCACTGGATGAGAGCCTAAGAAAGAAAGGAAAACATGACAGTTGTTCTTCCCAGCACTGAACACAGGTGTGTTTTTCATCTGTAAGGAATTAAATTCCAAAAATTAAAACTACACTAGATAGCCCTGAATTAAATTTCTTCAAATATAACAAAATAAAATAGTCCAGTTTATCTCTACAAAGCATGCAAACAGAATTCACAACAGACAGACTGCTTCAACACCACCGATATCTTTCAGTGATACCTCCCCTTCTCTCTTACCAAATTAAATTTTAGAAGGCCAAAGAAAACAGGACTGGGAAACTGCCGAGGAAATAAACGATTTGGAAGACAGAGAGACCTGAGGGCTCTCCATCTCAGTCTCACAGTTTTGTGAGTGGCTTTCCCAGAAGTCCTTCCTGACCCCAAGCTGCACCATGGCCAGGTCACCTCTGCCAAGAGGAGTCAGACCCCTTCCTCCAAACACCATTCACACACAAAGGCTGTTTTGCAATACTGAGAAGAAGCAATCGTGCCCAGCCAGGAAAAAACAACCCAGGGAGGCTTGTTTAATTGGTGGAGAAGGGCTATAAGTTCAGTAAATAGGCTGTAATTACAGAAAAAAGGCAGAGTTCAAGGATTACAGTCCCTGGTGAGTGTTGGCAGGTGCATCAGGTCTCTGCTTGCTCTAGCTAAGCTTTGTGGCTCCTCTGTGAGCATGGAAAGACCTACTTGCAGAAAGTTTGCATGTCCAGCCTCCATCCTGCAGCCCTGGATGGAGATTGGCCTTCACACTTACTTATAGTGAGCAGGAGGGGGAAGGCATTTAAGTGATCAACTCTGCCCTGGGAGGTGGCAAAAAACTGCTACCTTCACTTCAGGCCACACATGTCCCCAGAGAAGATGACCTGCTCTTGCAACTACCTCTCCAGTCTTCCAACACAAGAGAGAAGGCGTGCCAGAATTGCACTTGCCAGTCACCACATTTCAGTCATGCTCAGCATAAGCCCGATATATTTCCCATCAGTCAGGAAGTGGTCTCAAAGGTCCTAACCAGCTTATTTTTATCCTTCCTGCATACTGAATTCTCACATCAAGCCACTCTTCCAGTGACTGCAACAGTTGAGTCATCAGCTGGTAACTGGTAAGCCTGAAAACTCCTTCCAAGAAAACCCCAGTTGCTTAACTATATTCACCATCCTCCAGGAAAGCTCATGGTAGAAAAAACTCCAGTCTTTTCTCAGTCCTCCAAACCAGTGCTAATTTCCAGACTTCTAGGAAAGGTTCAAGCAAAAGGTCTCTGAGCTCCTCTCTGTGTCATTAGAGACTGGGACTTAAGTTCTTCCTGGACCCTTATCATGGCTACTTTTAGACCCATCATTTCTTTTGCATGTGGTGCACGTGGAACAGCTCTGCACCACGCACACTAGAGAAGCATTCCCATGCTGGGAAAACACACTGCACATGGCAGATGCAGTTGGAAACAAGTACTAAACTCAAGGTCTCCCAAGAAGTTCTATCCATGGGAGCTAAACCAAATGCTGTAACACCCTAAACTGCCAAAATAACCCTCGACCTTTTTTTCTATTTTATTTACTCCCTTTTCTGTTGCTTTCACACTGGTTTGGACATCAAAGGAGTCTTTTAGCCATAGAACAAGAAGCCTGAAGCAGGACCAAATTTCCTCGTACAGATGCTTACAGACACGAAACATTTCTCACTGTTAACAAACCACTGTAGGTTGACTCTTCTGTCATTGCAGCGTGTAGTTGTGGACTAAGAAAGTAAAGCCATCTTAGAAAAAACTCCACCACTCCTACTTCGAAGGTGCTGCTCAAAGCAGAAGGTCTTTTCCTTTAAGACATTTATGGCATGGTCACCATTCTGTCTTTAGTGCTTTTTCAACTGTCAGAAAAGAGAGGTTGCTCCTCAATCACTTTTATTTCTGGCCAGCTATCTGACAGTTCATTAGCACTTGATCCAATCAGGAAATATCACAGACTTCTTTGGGAAAGGCCCTGTTAGAGAAGTTTCTATATTTAAAGTACATTTAAAAAGCATTCACAGTTCTGAACTAGTTCCATTATCAAAGTGCTTTGTTCATTATTATTTTTTAATTACCAAAGAAAGTTTTAAGATTAAAAAAACAACCCAAAAACATACTAGCCGAATTTTGTGTTTTACTTTCAGAGAGAGAACATTTTCATATGATTAAAGACTGCAGGACAGAAAACTCTTCTTCTGAGGCCAAGAGACAGCTAGCATGTGAGAACCAAAGTCCTCAGTCAAAAGACTCCCATTCAAAGCACATTTAACCCTGTAGAAATATTTTTTGTGTGTTTTTACCCCCTAAAGGGCTCTCATCTTCCTGTCAACCACTTTGGCAATTAAACACCTTCCTTACGGAAGGGTCCAGCTCTCCTCTTCTGCCTTTTTCATTTGACTTCTGCAAATCCCACCACTGAATCAACAACCTAACCCCACTGTTCATGGTGCCAGGCAGCAGCTTCTGACTCATATAGCAAATGCCATCAGCTGGTCCCAAACCTAGAAGACTGGAAAATACTGAGAAAAAGTGCTTTTCAAGTTTTCTGTTGGCAACATCACCTAAGTGCTCTGTTCACACAAGCCAAGCTGTGGACTAGTCCAGCTTCTGGCATCACACCCTTACAACACCAACACTGCCCAGATGCCCCTGCCCACAAGCATTAGTGACCACCCAGCTTCCCAGCCCTCTCCGCTACAACGTTCCTCACATTTCTGACTGCCACAAGACCCCTAATGTTATTATCAGGCCACTTCACTTGCACAGACACAAGTGATCCAAGCTGGGTTACTTTCCAGCCAGGCAGGCCTGTTGAGCTCTTGGAAGGGCAGAGATAAGGTGCTGGAAAACTGAGGGAAAAATCTGAGGAGAACAGCACATGAAGGAAAGGTCAAAAGACACATGTAATTTGAATAATTTAAACTCTCAGCAGTTTCAGAGCCTTTAAAAAATTTTCAACCTCCCCCTCCTCCATAAACATTTTCTGTGTCAGTCAGAGAGGCCAGAACAGTTATTGCTTTGGGAAACACGGTGTGCAATAAATTTAAGATTTCAGCCAGGGAAAGGGCTTCCAGAACATTTTTCTGTACATTCATTGTACCAGGATAAAAAGACATATAAGAACCTCCCTGTACGGGGAGAAAGTACTGAACCCCTTGCTTCAAACCAAAGGTTTACAAGCAGACTTTGGCATCATGAATGTAAAGATTAAATTCACTCACACAAAAGCAGCAACACAAGCATTACAAAATACTATGACAGTATGACATTTGCCTCATTTAACAGCCATATACCTAGCCAAAGCTTCCAGGAAGGTTTCTCCTGAGGGAACACATCATGTTTAACCCATTCAGCTTTCTATGAAGCAAATCATTCTTTATTTACCTAGAGGGATGATCAAAAATCTCATGTAGCCAAGCCAGTCTGGGGTTTTGTGAGACAGCTGCTCTACAAAGAGCCTCAATACAGCACTGAGGTAATTCTGGGCTCCGGCCACTGCAATTTTAATTGGGTTTGGAGGCTGTGAATTGCAGTTACAGCTAGACAGAAAAAGAGGGAACATATTCAACATCATGCTTTCAAACAGCTATTTCAGAACAAGTGAAAAAAAAATTTGGTTAATAACAACTAAGGCAGAAGAGAGCTCCTTCAACACACAAGGCAATAACACAATGATTATCAGCAGGTTAAAAACTTATTAATAAAATGCAACATTGTTCAGTACTTTCCTAATTGGTCTCCTTGCCCCTTCTTTCACATATTTTAAGACTCTAAAGGGCTGTACTTCGCTTTATCTAGGTTAGGATGTAACTATTGCAACTTACTCAGGGACCCACAGCCCTCAGTAGGGCCTGGAGGAATGGGAATTACTTGGGAGTGGGGAGAAAGAACTATTTAAAAACCTACCTATTAGCTTTGCGTGCTTTACTGATTATTAGATCTGACCTATGAGGCAGCCTCTAAAGCACAGTCTTTTAAAATCAGCAGTGTAAATGAATGGAGATTTGTGTCACCACACACATGGTAGAACAGCAACAACTTTGCAGGGCTGGTGAGTGCTGAAGAGCTACACAACTCTTGACTTCAGGAGAATAGACTGGGGAGAAGTATTGGAAGGGAGCAGTATTTCTCAAGTTATTGGATGGAAAACTCCCTGGGCACTGGGACAGATTAGCCAAGAGGCTTTCAGAGAGCTGCGGCTCAAACAAACACCACAAGCAACACGAGAACTTACTATCTCTGTATCCTGGAGACAATAGTGCTGAAAGCTGCCTGAATATCAGCTGAGGAGCATGTGCAGACCACTGGCAAGGTATGCTTTTGCAAGACATCTGATAGATACTGAGGAGAGAACAGAATATGTTATGGTCCTTTTTTTGGTACAGTTTGTCACAAGAAGAAAATTTGCCTCCCCCAGCCTCCTAGGTATTCTCCACACAAGCACAGGAACTCCATGTCCAATTTACAGGCAATGCAGCTCTTTCCCAAATAACTTGTCTTTGTGCATCGGCCAAAGGAAAGCTGTTCCTCTAGAAAAATGGGAGCACTGCACCTTCTTCACAAACACCAACACTATATCCAAAACACAGCATTTCAGGTGATGACAACTCTAGAACAGCAGGGGTTTTATAGACACAGAAAGCAGGGCAGTAGCAGAAGTAGCAAAAGGCTGTTTGTCTAGCAGACAGCACTGCGTAAGAACAGATGCTCTCTATTCGCCTGGTTCTGGAACGGCAGTTGCATCTCTTGCATTTCAAAAGGACTTAAACAAATGCAGTGTTCTGCCTGCCCTTGAGCACTAAAAAAAAAGAAGAATGCTACCAACATACATGTTCCCCAGGATGGTCTGTTTCCCCTCCATGCAGCTAACAGAAAACTAGTTAACACAC
Organism: Gallinago undulata; assembly: GCA_026546715.1. Classification (NCBI taxonomy): domain Eukaryota; kingdom Metazoa; phylum Chordata; class Aves; order Charadriiformes; family Scolopacidae; genus Gallinago; species Gallinago undulata. Next base: position 4,579,472 of record JAOTQQ010000004.1, on the reverse strand, counting down.
ACCTCAGGTATATATGAACATAACATTGATGAGACTTAACAATTATCTCACACTTTCAAACTCTGCATCACTAATCTATACACCCCAGCCAATGGCATCTTCACCTCCTCTGAAACTGCATGCACAAGCTGCTAAAGCAAGCTCCTGGGAGAAGACCAACAATACTTCCTACCCATCTACAGAAGGTACTTCTTCATCTTCCAAGTACAGAGAAACTGGAACCAGTAGCTCAGCTGGTATTTTTGATCTCAGACACTGAGACCACAGCTCTTCCAGAAGCAAAAAGCCAAACCAGTTGACATAACTCCACATGCCTGGCACAAATTTTACAGGCCACAGTCACCTAGTACACATTTACTGTGTTTCTTCCATACACATTTTACTACTTTCTCTGAGGTTCCAAAAGGAGCAAAATTTATTCTTAACTCCCACCCATAATAAATCAGCCCACGTTGCCAGCATAAGAAAGCACTGCTCAGGGTTCTCCTTCATACAACTGTCACAAAGGAAAAGATGTGGTGACATAACTCGTAGTCAGGAATCACAAGCATGTATGTAAGGCAATAGAGCAAACCTGAAATACTTTTGCCTATGATCATTACCTGTGCCCAGAAATCTCAGCCTAACTACAGGTCAGTCCTCCCTGCTTCCTCTGTCCCAACCTACCACAGCCAAAAAGTAGGGTCGTGACTGTAAGGATCTAGCCATTCCCAGTGTGCTGCTAATCAGAAGGAATGGAATTTCTTAGAAAAGGAAAAACCTCTGGGGAAAGACTGAGATGGTAAATCCTTACAAGATCCACAGCATCTCCCAGTGAAATGAAACCCACTCAGTAGGCACTGAACACTTAGTCTGCTGCCAGCCTCTGCGTACCACCACTGCTCTTCCAACCAAGCAGCAGAATGTATTTGGTTAGTCGTAGAGTTCAAGGCCTATCCATTCCTGAGGAGGAATAGCGAAGAAGAACTTTGCTTCAGGTAATCTCCTGCTTTTACCTGGCCTTGCCAATCAGAAGTATTGACAAGAATAATGTTTTCTGGCAGCTGGTCATCCGAAACCAGGATGTGATTTAGTTGATCATATACCGTTTTCCTGGGGATCTGGAAACAAAGACACAGAGATGTGAACAGTAGGAGATATCAGCTCTAATCCTCAAGCCACCAGCTCCAGCTCTTGCATTCATGCAGGTGGCTGTGCGTGGTTGGCCAGTGTTTGGTCACCCCATCAACAGAAGCATGCTAACAGCCACGCTGGCTACTGAAACTGACACTTAACAGCTTCAATATTGCAATATTCTGCTGGCTCCTCTATTAGCCACCTTTGTTTTGTCAGTCATTACTCCTGCCATGCACTTTGTACCAACCAACAGTAGCCCAAGAGAAATTTGGATTTACAGAAGCCAGCAACCGTCTCCTTGAAGGAGGGAATTAACTGAGTCCTTCAGGTAAGAGAAGCATGGCACATGGGCTCTCTACAAGTCAGTTCCCTTTTGCAATTCATAGTGATTTGCCTTATTTCAAAGGAGTAATTCCTCAACACATCCCTATTCGTTTCTCATTGTTACAATCTGTTCCAGTGTTTTCAGTTTATGGCTGGCTGACAAAGAAACAAGCTGGCAAAGCCCAGCAAATTGCATGGAAGATGCAGTATCAGCCAAGACAAATTCCCTCCTTCCTGGAGCCGCAGGGCCCAGTTCCTTTCCAGCAGGGACAGCACTTGGACCAGAAGGAAAGAGACCACAGGGGACAGCTGGAGAAGAGGAAAAACTATGAGTGGCTGGAAAGACAGCAATCTTTTTCACACCTGTAAGTGGTGCCGGGTGTCTGGAGAGCGTTCATTGTCCAGACTGTTTGCTCTCTCGTTCTGTGGTCTCACTGGCTGCCTCTCCTTCAGAGACGTGCTCCTTCCCCGACGTCCTGTCTGCTTCCCTTCAGACCTGCTAGTGAGATGTGCTTGCATTCCAGAGCTGCCTTGTACCCAAGCAAATTCCATCCCCCAAATCCCAGATCACCCAGTCTAGCAACCTCAACAATGTGAGTAGAGGCACTAGGGAATTGTGCATGTAGATCTGAGCTGGCTTGAGACCTTCTGATGGTGCAGAGCACTCAGTTCAGCAAACTTCCATAGCCCATGCTAAAACCCACACAACCACCCTGCTAAGACCCACGCTGTCTACACCAGGATAACAGGATCCAGCCATGCAAACTGCAGTCACAATCCCAAAAGCAGCACAGAAACACCTCTTCAAAAGAGCATCTATTTGTTTGCAAATGACCACAGAAAATATTTGGTGGGGGTGCTGAAGTTCACATTCACTACCCTATTTGGGAAGGTTTAAGGGGACACAAGTTAGACTTGACAACCACCTTTAAGGCCAAAATCTGCATCAGACATTGACTTAGCAATAGTATCTTTGAGCAAGCAGCTCCAGAGATTTATAAAAACTTCTTTGGACATGGAGCAGATACAACACATGAGGCAGGAACAACCTCAAAGCAACGTTGTCCTTCAGGGTTCTGAGCATTCATTTTATCATCAAGTGCTCAAGACCCAGCACTTGAGTGCCTGAAGACAATAAGGGTCTCCTTGCAGTCATTGGCTTATGGCCATCCTGAACAAATGCTAGCAGGCTCTCCTTGACTTCCCAAGCAGCCCTGCAGCAGGCACAATGCTGTGTCACCGCTCTACCTGGTGGACGGGATAATGAGAGACTCAGTCTTAGTTATCTTCCCACTGGGTGGGAGCTTCTCAACAAACACATCTGGTGTGGGAAGTTCAGCTTCCTGGACCTCAGTCTGCTGGTTAGACTCCTGCAAAAACACAGGGAACAGAGTCATCAGAAACAAACCCTCCCCTCTGTCTTACTACCACAAGGACTGGCAGGAGGCACCCCAGCTGGGCTCTGCCTGGGGCACATTCAGCTACTCGCTGCCAAAAGGGAGAGGCCAACGCTGGCTGTCTGGGGCTACCAGTTCTCAGCTCTGCCTCACAAGGGAGCTGTAGGTGGGAAAGGTGCTCAGATACGCTATTTGGAACAGGCACTTTCCCAGCTCAAAGCCAGCAACATGTCTCCTAATACAATCCTGATTAATTCAGCTTACCCAAATGAACTAGCAGAGAAAGAAAGATATGGGAGAAACATTACAAGCAACTTCAGCTTTGGTATTTTTACCCCAGGACCAGCTTGATTCCTGCCAATTCAGCTTGAAGTAATACTTCTGTCTGATAAAATGGAAAAGCCCCAAGAACACTTTTCAGGACAATACTCATGCTCAGTAGCATACTTTGGGCCAGAGTTCCTCAAACCAAGAGAAAGACTGTTTAAACAGAAGGCCACGTGAAACATTTCAGTTTCAAAAAGCTGAAAGACAAGAACCTCCAACAACTAAGGTCAGGAGGAGAGCTCAGCACTATCTTCACTGCAGCAAATACTATCTTTGTAAATTGTGGTGCATGTGCAACTAAATGGACAGACACATGCCACAGAGTGCAGTTCACAGCTGACACCCAAACTGCCAGGAGGAACGTTAACAAGTGTATTTTCAACTTACATAAGAGACAGTGTCAGAGATACTGTCGCCCGCATGTTTGGCTCCAAGACTTTTTGTCTTTTCAGGCACTTCTACCTGCTTGAGAGGAAAAAAATCATTAGGAGGCACAGAACAGTTTTTAGCCACACTCTATGGATCAGACACACTTCTTTGTTTAAACATTGCATAGCTCTGCAGCATGACCAGGAGTGGTTCCTGGTCAAGCTAGGACTCAACACATTAGTGGGGGATGTGACAAAGCAGCGGCTGAAAATGGGATGAAAAAGCAGGTAAGCTGCACCTCAGCATTCACTTCCAGCCACCATGAAAAGTATCCCAACCATAGTAAGGTAAAGCTTCCTTGAAACAGTGCCAGGGAGTCCCTAAAACTCCCATGTAACATCTCTCATCCTGGCAGTCATTGCAAGTACATAGAAGTCTGGAGCTATTCATACCATTAGCAAGTATTCAATACATAACCAGAAGATGTCCCCTTGAGTTAATACAATATTTGCTTTAAAAAAACCCCACCACCCTCTCCAAAAAGCCCCAAAACAACATACATATTTTCTTAGCAGGAAATTTGTATCTCTGCATCCATGCCTTTAGAGGAGGTCAGAGAGAGTACTTTAATTTACACATGCAAATAGAGACAGTGTAGGTCTGCTATATTATCTGCAGATAGATACCCTTCTTGAAATAAAACTTACAGGACTTGATGGCTCTCTCTGGCTCCTGATGCTGTGGATGCTACCAATTTCTGTCTGAGAGCTGGAGTGTGACAGTCCTTCAAAATAAGGTCTGAATAAGAAAAACAAAGAGTTTCTTATCATCAAAAACACTGAGAAAGTCTATCACGTTATCACCAAGGCAATGTGACTCTTCCCAGGTGTTTTACAGCTCCCCAATGGCTCCAGTAAAATTTATAGGCAACTCTTGAAAGGAAAAGGTCTCCAGTAGAGCAAGAGAAGCCAGAAAGTCCAGGGACCCCTGTCTAGCCCCGACACTGACTGACCAACCTCCATCAAATGCACCCAACATATCACGTGTCACATAGCACACCATATTTATAAAGCTTTTACTGGGAACACTTGCACCCTCTCACACTACACACCAAACAGCAGCTTTTGTCTCCATAAAATCCAGGGTGGGCACATGGGCCCAGCATTTTCCCACAGCAAAACAGAATGCACCTTCACCCCTCACAAGCAGTTGTATCCTCACTACTACAAGCATCAGATGCATAGTTTCACACTGCAATTCTTGTCTCAGTGTTGCAAATGCTGATTGAGCTACATGTCATTCCAGACAAGGTCTAGCTCTTGACTGAAAGACATGAAGTAGAGTTAACCGCACCCCATTGATACTCTGATACTTGCTCCTGCAGGTAAGTGACTCTCCGTGCCAATACGCATTTTATTTCCAGCTCGCATCTAGATTTGGCTGCCAGCCCTAGGATCCAATTACACATTTGCTCAATAAGATAAGGTAGGGCGTACAATCAGATTGTACTTCCACATAAAAGGCAGCTCATCACACCCAGCTACAAGACTCAATTACAATTTAAGGAACAGATTTTTTTTGTTGTTGTTGTTGCAGGAAAAACCTGCCTACAATCATCAGCATTTATCACCTCCCTTTCAAGGTATGAACACAAGAACTGGACACAGCAAACCACTAAGCATCTCCCCAGGACCACAGAGACATAAGTTCTTATTCCAGCAATATTCCAGCCATCACATATCCCAGAGCCCCTCAGCTCCAGGGAATAGGACACGAGCTCTCAGTGTGTGCAGTACACTGCTTTGGCCCGTTTCAAAGCAACTGCTTAACACAACACATCTACTTTCAAAACTCTTCAAGGTAGGGCCCACCAACTGGCAATATATCAGGTCAAGCTGCAAACGCCTTTATAAGCCACCAGCCCCATCACTTACCACTGCTGCCCCAGTCTATCCTTGATGTCTTCTGGCTCACTGATAGGCAACAAGTCACTTCAGACTCAGAATTTATTCTTAGCCCAACTAGGTTATTCTACACTAATTAGGATATTATGACACCCGGTAATTATCTGGCACTTAGCAGATACTGTACTGACCAACTGCAGCGGTAGGCTTTCTTGTTTCAGCACCATCACAACAGTGAAGGCCTGAGCACGCAACCACATGTCAGTCAGAAGCATGTATGCAGCTTGTCCAGTCTCACATTTTCAGTCTTTATTGAAGCAGGGGTATGACAGCTCCGTTAGCTCAGGGTTCTGCATCTGCTTGAGACCCTGAGCCAGCGATGCCCAACTCAGGTCCACAGTGCTGTTTGCCCATACATCAGTGCCCACAAAAGCTGGTTCAGGATAGGCTTGTGTGTATCTACGTGTGCTGCAGTCAGTCGGTCCCCTTGGGCCCTGAAGAGCTTCTTTGTTTCCTGCAGCTCTGCTTCCTTAATCCCTGCAAGGACTCTCCTTCCACATAGGGTCTTATCAGCTTTTGCAGAAGGACACAATCTGCCTTGTCCATCCTTGCCTCTACTTCTGCAGTTTCCAACCACATCTCAAAATAGCTGTTTACAGTTTAATTCTACTGCCTTCCCATCAGCAATTCCTATCCCTGTGCTCAGCTGGCAGGGAAGGCAGAACATCTGCAAAGGGGACAAGGAAGAAATGAGACTGAAGGGACATTAGACCACTCCCCCCAACTATCCCCAGTTCACAAGCAGTCATACAAGTTCTAATGACACACACTAGAGCTCCAGCACTAGGTCAAGAGGGGGAAAAAAACAGGATGGAAGGGTGACAATAGAAACAACATCTAGACTGTGCTGACAGCGCGCATGGTATCTCTGTGGCCCAGCATCAGCCACCGCACACTTACTTTAACTTTGGCTTCGGAGTGCTCAAGACACTGTCATCGTCCTCCATTTCTGGCCCACTATCACTGGGGTTCTCTATATCCAGTGTGTCATACAGAAGGTCCAAGTCCTCCTCCACCTCTGGAACGTGCTCTGCTGGGTCCTGCTCTGAATCCAGAACCTACGCACAGGACAAAAGCAGGCATTGCTGACGCTGCTAGGAGCAAGACCAACCCCATGTCATCCAAGCTCCCCTGAGGGCTGCAGCACAGTCTTAGGAGTAAGATTCTGTTCCCAGTGTAAGGATACTATATCCAACAGAAACATTAGTATATAAGAAATGCTTATTTTGGGTCAAGCTTGTCAGTGTTTGATTAAGCAGCAGTTACCTATTAGACTAGAATCCCCAAACAAGCTGTTAACCACAGATTATGTCCTTTATTCAGTACCATTCTATAAAAAAAAGCTTTAAAAAGGCCCCTAAAGGTGCCCCAGTGTTCTTAAAACAAATAAAATGCAATATTCCCAACAGCGTAACCTGTCTTGGGTTTTACTGAAAAAGTTGCCATGACACCTCCTGATTTGATACCCAAGCTGGTAGATATGTCAAAAACGTCCACAAGAGGCGCCTGGAACCTGGACAAGGATCAGCTGCCACCCACAGACAAAGCTGAGAACAGGTCTCTCTCACACAACTTCCACAGGTTGTTTCAACACATCCACCAGAGTAAGCAGGCAGTTGTCCACAGTCCAGAGCCTGCTTTTTGAATGGCACTCCAGAGAAGCAGCAGCTCAGCTGTCTGAGACCTCAGCTATGAGTGCTGACTCCACTGAGCTAACCAGGGAAGAACAGCAAGGAAGGCTAACAGAACTGTTTGGAAGCATAAGGAAGTATGAGGAGTTACTCTTTCCCACAAGCCACAAAATCAGCACACAGCCAATTGAGATGTTAACTGCTTTTACATTAGATACTTAATGTTACACAAGTTTCTTTGGTTCTGGATCTCTCATTTTCAGCTCTGACCAGACAGCTGTCTCTCCTGTGGTTCTGCATTCCCTATCCAAGTTTTTCTGTCTTGCCTAGCTGTTCTAGTAAGATGATAAAACAGGCTGCGACTTAATTTCATGAACAACATACACAGTTGACTACTTGCCTTTGAACGGGTCAAAGATATTTCAAAGCAGTCTACAAAACTAATGGGTACACATATGGTTGCCAAAATCTGGTTTTGATAAAACTCCATCTAGAAAATGTTTGATGACATTTTAAAGTTGGCCCTCAAGCCTCCATGCAAGGCCAGGGTGTAAGGAAAGGTCACATCCACTGCAGACTTGAAAACAAAATGAAGAAAACTTCGGGGAAACAGGAGAATGTTCCTGAAGACTAAAGCAAGGTGCACCAAGCAGTTAGAGGGCAACACACAAGACAGGAAGGCTTACAGATTGAATTACTTACCTCATCAGTCACTTTAAACCTCTTCAGCAATGCCACAACCTTCTGTTTGAAGTTTTGTTGCTGCAAGTCAAAGACACATTTGCTTAAATAAAGCATAAATGAACTGTTTTCTCCCAGTCTGCAAGAAGCCAGACACATCTGACACTGGTGATCTAGCTGCTGCTTCAAATCAAACACACAAAACCAAGCCTCTTCCGTTCTCATGTTGAAATTACGTTTCCAGACCCTTCTCTCCTGCATTACAACAAACGCAGTCCCACTCCACCAAGCATAATAAACCTCATGGCCCTGACGGATAGCACATCACTCTTGGTTGGACACAGAGTAGATAACAAATTCTTTAAACTGCCAGATCACCTTCTGTACCTGTTTGATAAATTTCTGGCAAACGTTTGACAGGCAACTTTTCTGATTCTTAACAAGGGTGAGCCAACACCAGCCATCTACCCACTAACTCAAAGTACAAATGTGTCTTCTACCAACAAAGCACTGTTTTTCCAAGACCTTGCAGTTCATCCTGGCAGGCTCATTTATTTGACTAGCAGCACTGTAGAAAAGTTGTGGGGCTTGTCCTTAGCACTCACCTATCAGAAAAATGCTTTCCAAGACTGATAATCACAGATCCTAGACACAGCAGGCACCAAGTTCAAAACAACACAAGCCAAACTGCTGCACTTCTTTTGTGTTTATTTGCCCCCAAGAGCTCTCTCTCTCTGGCTGGACCAAACAGCTGAGATTTGCCACGGGCTGCCCAGCCCTTCTCGTCTGTCACTGACCAAATTAATATGCACACTCTGAAGAAAAAGAAGGTAAGAAGGGCTCAGTTGTGAGTGCTGGTACAGAGTATTTGACGGGTCATCCCTGTGTCAGGAGGATAGGGAAGAGAAAATGGCTGTCATCAAGCCACTCAGCTGAACAAGGTTGCTCATTTGCTGGCTCTCCTGTATCTCACATGAGCTCTTCTTGCAAGTACAACTGCCTGCTCCCACACTGGCCTCAGACACTTCACACTGCCCCACATCTCCAAACCTAGCCCTTAAGCTCTGAACTCATATCCTGCAAGCTTCAACCACTTCCTAAACAGCTAAAGTTTAGGTGAAATAAATCTGCCAGGCCTCAAACAAGACTCTCCAAAGACCGCCCTATCTCTGTCCCCAATGCACATGTGAGGCAAAGATACTCTCACAATAGTGAGAGCTGCCCTCTGGCTGAGGATACCAAGCAAAACTGTCCATCACACAGATCCCCTTGGATCAGCACAGCAGTCTGCAGAGGGAGGACACACAGCATGCAGCAGCTAAGGTGACATGGCAAGAGCTGTTTGCTGGCCTGAATGGTTTGACAGTCAGCAGACAGGAAACCTGTTGGGTTTGGAGCTGGACTGATGTTAACTGGCAGCACCAAACTCAGTTTTGCACCAGCTCCACACACTGAAGATTCAGTATCAATTTAGTGTTAGAAATACGTTATTCTTACTAAATGTAGGTTGCTTATTTTGTGCTGGCTGGTCACTGACACCTGAAAACAATACTAAGGACACCAAGGATATGAACTAGCATGCTCCTGCTCTCGTACAGAGGGTCTTTTTAGTGGCAGATTCAGGTGAAAGTGGGATTTCTTTCAGACCTTATCAAAACATGGATTTCAGGAGTAGCCTCACAGGAGGCACAATGATCTCCAAACTCACTCCTAAGTCCAAAAAAGAAAACCTAGCCCATCTTGGTGGTTTTGAATTGTTGTCATCACACACACGCATAAACACTTGTGTAAGCAGAAAGCTGTGTTACGGCGTGGTCAAGCACAAGTTGCTGCTCTACACAGAAGTGCAGCTTTGCAGGCACATGCATGCTTGCTACAAGAAGGGTGGATAGCTGCATGCAACTAGCCAAAGCCTTCAGTATCCAGCTACTTCTTTTGCCTCAGCACCACATACACCACTTCAGGTTTATCTGTCAAGCTCCAGCCCCTGACTGAGCTACTTAACTTCATTTTGACACCTTCCCAATGGCCTCTCCCATGCACAGCACAAACAGAAGAGCTTCCCTTCACTTAAAAGTCCTTTCAGGACTTACATGAGTATGGATCCTGCACTGGTTTCTTCATGGGGGTAAATTTCACACACTTCGGTGATTTTTGGAGCTCCTTAACCTTGCAGCCAGAAGACACTCAAGACAGCACATACACACACCTAGGACAGCCCCAGCCCCTGAACTGGCTGCTTCTGGTAGCACTTCACATGCTGTGACCATGCCCCCAAGCTCTTTGCTGGGCCAGCACATCTACTACTGCTGCTCCCATAAGCCACATGCACTGTGCATCCTGACCAAACCCCGTCAGTGTTAGTAAAACTAATTTCCACCGACCCTGGTTATGGACGTCGTTCTTACTATCGATCTCCGCTGCTTCTTGGGCTTCCCCAGCTCGTACTCATCATCATCCAAATCCTGAACAGAAAGAGGATTCCTGTGTTACCTTTGTGATTTGGGGACACATGAGCATTTAAGTGCTAAAAATGTTCCCTCTAGGAAGATGAACCTGTTGCTCTGTCTTCCAGGCTTTCAGCATTTGCCTTAATTGCAGTTATGATCACAGAGGGAAAAAGGAAGTGAACCAGGCCTGCAGAGAGCCAAGAATAACTGCTCAGAGAAGCAGAACAGCCCTAGTTCTACATGCAGTGAACAAGGATAGTCGCACCCCACATTTCATGGGTTCCTCTCTCTGCATACTCCAAAAGGTTGAAGGCAGGTGATGCCAGAGTCTGAAGGCAAGTAAGACCCAAACTCCAAAGCATCTCACATCTAGCCAGCGGGTTCTCTGTAAGGACCTATTTTGCAGTAGGTATTAAAGACTAAAGACCGCAGCTGGGGATCTACTTGGGCTCTTTGAATCCAATCAGCATTACAGAAACAATCAACTGATGCCTTGACCATTAGGTAGAGAAACACACAAGGATGCTAATGTTTTAGTGTTTAAAGGGAGCTCAAGTCCAAACATGTAAACAGATAAATCACAGCATGGTGGAAGAAAAGGGCTACTGTGCAGGCCTTCTGCCACTGTAGCTAAACATTTGGTGACAGTCTCACACTGTCATGATTTAGCTAAAGGAATAGGCTTTTTAGTTTCAAGCAGAAGCTGAGAATGTACACACTCTACTGTAGCTCTCACAGGGAGAAGCCATGCCCTAAACAGTACCTGGCCCTGTACGGCATCATCACTGGCCTCCTGCTCAGAAGAGAAGCTCTCGTACTCTTCCTCGGAATAGTTGTCTGAAAGGGAAGGAAAGAGGGGAGAGATCCTGTGAAACTCCTTTAAGGTCAGGGGACAGTGTCATCTCAGGAGCAGAGAAGGCCAACTAACAGTCACAAATCAAGAAAGGAGGCACACAAGGAGATGCCTGCTAGTTTATCTTATATCTGTGCTAGAACCAGTGAGATGGGAACCACCTGGAGGTAAGGAACAAGGAGAAACACATCTAATAGGAAGGATGGACCAGCACACAGATAAGGCTCCTTGAAACACCATCCCCTTTTACCCTGGAAAGAACCGCCTGGTAGACAGCTGCAAGTAAAGTTTTTCCACAAGGGAAATTACTTTTTTCCACTAACATGGGCATAACTGGCTTAAAGGAGCAAGTAAGACATGTCAGGAGAGTCTAAGTCCTTTATTGAAATGTTCAGGTGAGCTGCCTGGCCTCAGGCAATAACACACAAGCACCTGTGTGTGCTACCTTCAACAGGTCACTCTTCTAGCAGTGAGCAGAAGGCTGGTACCACATAAAAAGACTGTCACAAGTAGAAACCCAATGACTTCCCTATACAGTGAACAACACCACAGATTTACACTCATTAAACCAGGCCACAGTTCACAGCAACACGTTGCAAACTTGCAGGTCTTATCTAAGTTAGTTAGATTTACTGTAGAATAATCAAAGGAAAAAGAAGTTGGAAGAGTAGCTGAAATGAGAATCTCCTGAATACGACACTGTTGGCCAGGTGAGAAGCTACAGGTTCTCAACACACCCTCCAGGAATGCTGGAAGAGAATTGGCAAGAACACAGCTAACCCTTTCTGGATGGCTCAGGTCTGGTGTGATATGCAGGAGAAGCTTTGACAATTCAGTCCCCCACTCCTGTGACACTCCCTGCTCACAGAGTGATAGGTTGGCAAAGCCAGTTTTCTTTGCATTAATCGGTTACAGACACAGCAACTTGTGCAAACCCATTTTCATTTGTCCCAGGAAGCATCTAAGCCCAGGCCGGACTTATCTCCAGCTAGTTCAGGAAGACACTGGCACTCAGAGCATGTAGTTGTATTTTTACCTGTAGACTTGATTTTCTGGCTGGCCTGCATAGTGCTGTCTTCATGGTCAATTGGCTGACTCGACAAGGAGAAGATCCAGATTTCTGCTACCTTCACTGCAGCCTCTTTAATGTTGCTGAAAAGGCTCAGAACCTGGCCACCTTCTGTTGGGTGTTGCATGACCTGAGACAGAAATTAAGCAGTAAAAATCTGCATTTGAATGTACTGCAACTTGCATCATTTGCATACTACAAGAGTTATTTATGTTAATAGGGTTATTCCACATATCCAAGTACAGAAGAAGGGTAACACCCTGCAACTTCAGGAGCCACTTGCAGGCAATACACAGTGCTTGCTGAGATTTTATTTGACTACTAATAGAAGTGATCGAAGGAAAGAAAAGTCATTCTGAGCTTGACAGTTGATTAGCTCATCCTTGAAGCACAATACTTGACTACCTCATTACTATGTATTTTCTTTCATGGCACAGTACTAATTTGAATTATCAAGTTACCAACCTTCTGAAAACCTAATTAAGTAACTTAATTTTGTGTTAAATCCCAGTAGAAGAGCCAGTAAAGGCAAAAAATTCCTGGTGTGATACTGATGCAAAGTGCTTCCTAAAGCAAAAATCCGTGCTCCAGAGAGCTGGCACCTGCATCTCAGAGGAGCTGCCCACCCCAGGATAATAAAGCAGTGGATCAAGAAAAATAAGACAACAGTGGAGGCAGAAGAACATCTTGGTATGAATTTCTCCATCCTTTGTCTCTCACAGGGCTGTCCCCAGAACCTATGGTCTTCTTTTGCCCCACTGGAGTCAGAAAGTGCTTCCCCACAGCTGCACCTCAGCTTTCTAATACACACCAGGCTGCTTTGTCAGCTCCTCACACGGCTTTAAAATGACCTGAGCTGATGAGGAACATATGCTTCCCTGCTGTTAATCTCTGCTTAGACCCACAACTCCAATTCATTGCTTTGTTTCAACAGCTAAGAGATATTTTTTAAAATAAATAAATTTTAAGACATGCATCAGTGCTGTTTAGGGGTCATTATACTATAAACTGGGGGGGGGGGAACGACACACGGGACAGGACTTGTAAAATTTGTTTGCCTGAAGTCTTCAGTTTCAGAAATATTACAGATGAGCTGGAGAGCAATTATTTCCTAGCACTGTGAACCTTTGAAAATTTTTGACCTTCTAACCTCAGTCAGCTGACACTACAAGAAGACTTAAGAAAGACCACATGCAGCAGCAGCAAACGCCCAACGCTTGTAAGTTCACTGATGGACCTAATTAATGGGCCCACATGTTTTCTGCCTTACAGCAGTATTTAATTTCCAGTTCCTAAACAAACGAAACAGAGTACAAAATAAATGTTAGCTACAACACCACAAAACAGAATTTGGCCAATTCAAATGGGGAGTTCACCATTTACTTCAAGTCTAAGGGAAACTGAGCTATGCACAAGGAGTGATCTTTATAATTAGTTGTTTAATATAGTAATAACTCACCACAGCATAACACTAGCTTATTTTGCTTGGAAATGATTTGTTGACAGAATGCAGTCTGATGAAAAATACTGGTGGTTAAGATGAACTTGCTACTGCTAAGCCCATCTCTAAATACTCCGAACAGAAACAGCAGAGATTAAACAGGGCATGAGATAACAAAGCATGGAGCTAACTGTTCAGAAAGCCTTAATGAATAATTTATTCATACTTGATTCTAGCATTAATTTTCAGATGTAAATCTGAAAATTTTATCACTTACCTCACAGGAATAGAACTCCACCCAAATCACTAACAGCCATGAAATAAGAATTGCGCAGAGTATTTCAAGCAAAATGATAGAAACTACTTGATTCTGAATTCTCGTACAGTGACACAGAGAAGAACAGCAAACCTTGCTTTAACTTGAACATTTCTTAGGCTTGGAAGGCTTGCCTGAGTGACCCTATCTATTCTGTACACATGAAACAACAAAACATTTTACACCTATGACCGACCTAAGACAAATGCATGCATTAGTTCAACTGAACGCATTGCAGCTTCTGCTGTTCCTTCTAGGAAACATGATACAAAAGAATATTTACTAGTTTTAAGCTTATGCTCAAGTGTCCTGAATACAAAGGGGACTGCATTGTATTCAGGTGAAATGACCTGGACCTCCTAACTCAAAAAAAAATCCCCACACAACAACAACAAAACCCTCACAGGGTAATAAGCTTCATGAAACCTTTAGCTCTCAAGATATTATCCAGAAGTACAACAACATTACTCAGTAGTAAAATCTGTTTAAAATATTTCCTTGTGAATACTGATTAGTTATTAAGACAACTATATGAAATCCTGTCAGGTACTTCTCAAGAAGCAAATGACAACACTGGGTTTAAAGAAAAGGAAAACGTCCCCCTTTGTAAACAGAGATCATGTCAAAAGCTCCTCACCTCAGCCATGTTGATAGATCCCACAGCCAGAGTCTTGTAGCCTAAAATGGTTCGGTTCTTGTACCGCTTCCGTCGCTGCAGCATGATCTGAAGCTTGTTGCCTTCTCTCTTCAAGAAGTGAGGGTACTGTGGCGGAAACACAATGGAAAAGTTTATTATGTCTTGACACTATCTCCCAAGCTGCCTGCTTCACAAGTAAACTCTGTTCTTAGGAATTAACCTAGGGCTTTTACAAGTGCTAGAGCTAACTCGCACTCCATGGAAAATCCTTCATTATCCCAAGGAAGCCTTCATCTCTGCCCAAATGTTCAGCTCTTGCCTTTCACTTCCACAGCCAAGCGCACCGAAAATGCGATCTGGGACACACAGGAGCTGTTCAGTTTGGGAAGGACTGAGCCCAAGCCTGGTTCCAGAGAGATAACCAGCCTCCAGGAGATGCTTTCCCCAGCAGCTAAACACAGGATGCCTAGAACTGGAGCCCCAGAGGTGCTGCCCATACAGCGTGCAGTGGCAGGGACAGCCAGAGACCCCTGAACTCTCAGCAGGACATGGCCTTCCCTCCACACTTTGCAGTGTCTGAACCTCTACTGCCTACACTTAAGAGTCTATTGTGCTCTGAATGGCAAGTGGAGAGAGACGCTGCTATGAAGAGGCCAAGGCGTTGTTGATGCCGTTTTTGCTAAAGCACAGAGACAACGTCGTCTCCTTCAGGCACGTGGCTCTTGCAACTGTCAGTATTTTCCAGAATTAACACAATCCAACGTCTATTGCTCAAAGTGTTTTTATTTTAGGTAGTTAAGAAAAATCCTGTCCTACTGCCAGGCTACGTTGCAAAGACATAAAGCCTTCCAAGACACATTCCATAAAAGAAAATACATTTGTTTACATATCACTCAAAAAAATTCCCAAGAACAGAAAGGCTCTGAAGTAAAGCAGAGATTTTCAGGGAAGATCAAGCAAGAACTACATGGTTTTGGTCTTTTTTTTTTTTCTTGGGACATTGTGAAAATAACTTCCTCCCTATCAAAACGTTTGATAAATACAAATGCTGACTGCCACCAAAACCCCTGAGATATTAATTTGCAGTCCAGAGCAAGCCTGACTGCTATGCAGAGAAGCTGGGAGCAGTGGCCACACAAACAAGCAGAATACTAATTAACCGATCACTCTGCAAGGGTGAGATCTGCTGTGCATCACACAGGGAAGCAGCCCTGCTGAAGAGAGAAACAGCAGTCCACATAATTAAAATACAATCTCAAAACACACCTGCATCCAGGCACAAATTGAACCTGCGGCTTTGCAGACATGCAACATCCCTAAACAAGGATGGAAAAAGTTACTGGGGGGAAGAGGCAAGAGGGTCTCAAAAAGCCAGAGGTACCTCTTGCATTCAAATCTACTGTCTCCCTGCCTCTTGGGCCATTGCACGTGTTGAAAGGGCAGCAGAGGAGAGGGACTCCTTGGTCTCAGCTCCAGGCACGTGGACCACACCAAGGCTGTCTAAGCACATGCCTGCAACTGAAGTCCGAAGTCGCGCCTGGTCCCAGGCCAACTTGATTTCCATGCATACAAGTTTTGAGGGATTAAACTGGATGGCTCAAGTCCATACATGTGCAAGTTTCTGTTTTTCAATGGTGTGATGCCTGGCCACCTCTGATGAACATTTACAGAGATGATAAAAGAAAGGCACAGAGAGACGCTGGCCACTCAGCTCCTCAATCAAAAGCAAAGGCCTCTAGAAGAAAAGCCGAGCCATTTTCATAGAACAGACAAGCTATTTTTAACACCAGCCGTAGCTTATCAATTCTACAGAATGGTTTCAACCAAAACTTTTCAGTAATTGTCAGCCATGACAGAGTCTGGGGAGGAGAACAGTTTGGCTTAAAACATTTGAGAACAAGACTTTTCAAGGGAGCACCAAACACTTCAAGGCACATCCAAGGAGTGAGAAGAGGGGACCATCACACACACCAGAACAGCAAGAGTCAGGGCAAGACATTTTTTCTGAAGCCCCAGTGATGTAATTCCCTCCATCTAGAAAGGTTTATTAGATTAAACACAGGAATTAAGCGCTCCAGAGAGCTGCGAAGTTGTGCTTGGAGTATCTGGGGAATTTCATTTGATCCTGTGAAACCCATGGAGAGTCAGAAGTAGCAGCCATTCCAGCAGTAAGGTTGATGGTAGCTCACCTGCCAGAAAGTGAGATGGCTACTGCTGGCCTCATCCTAGCTAGCAAGGTGTAACAGGATCAGGCACACCACTGCTAATTCCAGTCTTATCCCAGCTGTGTAACAGAGCAACAGGAACCTCCTCCCTTGGGTTTGAGCAGAGGCTGGCCAGATGCGATGGGCTGCTTGCTGTTATGCCAGCCTGCACCGTCACCTTTCCAGCTTAGCTCTGACAAGGAAATGTTCTGTGCAAAGGATGAGAATTTCACCCAGAAGCAGCTGACAACACGGTAACTGTGAAGATGCAAGAGGCTGCAGTTCCAGACAGCCAACACAAAGCCAGGCATACAGTTTGAAGAGTTAACAGTGGGATATGGAGACACCAGCTGCTGAGAGACACTGAGACCTTCTTGCACTGTCACATCCACATGCTTTTACTTTGTGACCCGTCACCACTCTCAAATATATCCCAGGCACTAAATTCAGACTGTATCTGGCTTAAGCCACAGTTGTTAGCTAAGAGTAGCTCCCAGCTATCGTCCAATTAAGAAACAATAAAAGCTGCCATAAAAATCCTGCTGTGCTGTTTCAGGAAGTCTTCCCAGGTGTAACTGAATCCAACACCACCAATCCTTCCTAGAGTCAGAGACCAGCAGCACATCTCTGCATTAAGCTTGCTCACATCTTCTGAGGGCTCAGTGTCACAGATACTGCTCTCCCCTATTCTGGCTCAATTCCCAGCCCCCTCAGGGGAAATTGAGATAGGCAATGCTCTGCATCCTGCTGCAGCACTGCTCGAGTCCCAGAAAAAAACAAACATATTCCCAGTTAATTCCAAAAAGATCTGCAGAAATCTTTGCTCCTTGCTGACACAGGACTGGCAGAGGGAGACCTGGCTCATCTTACAGCTCTGCCCTCAACCATGGGAAAGCTGCAGCCTCAGGACCCAAGCACAGGTATTCCTGGCATGCAAATTTGCTATTCCTGCTCAAAAAGGAGGGGACACGATGCTGCAATTAACACAGTCTGTGGGCTGCATCAGGACAGAAGCATCAGCTATCTGTGTATCTCCCTGGGCAGTCACAGGATTATCATCTGTCTGCAATGAAATCTTACCTGCTTCGAGTCTGCACCGATCTCAGTAACAGCCACTCCATTGTAACTCCAAATCAGAGGTTCACCTGTCCCACTCCTACTCCTGCCTTCAGTCAGCCTGATACTCCATGCCATTCCCCATGGCTGCCACTCTCCACTGCCCACTCATAAGGCAGGCAACAAAAGACAAAAAAAAAAGGTCATCCCGCTCAGCTCCAGTTCCTGCCACAGCCATAACATGAAAAGGACAGATAGCAGCAAAGTCCTCATGTTCCCAAGCTCCAAATACAGAATGCACAACAAGGAACATCTCCTAACACTGCAAACCAGCACTGTGTTCAAAGTCCTTAATACCAACAGTCAATTCAGACAGATTTGTGATGTTGAGCTGAGGACATGCAAATTGCAGGTAGTGTCTAACCTGCCCTAGACCAGTCAGGATTAGAGACCTGCCTTCCATGATGCAGAGCTGGCCCCAAGAACAATTCTAAGGGTTTGTATGGCAGCTTTCCTAGTGGGCTTCCTCTCCCCAGATCCTGGAAGCATCTAGGCCATTTTTGCACAAACTCCCCACAGCTGACTGCCCAGAGATGAGCCAAAAGAGTTCAGATAGCTTTTCAGAAATGGCTGGGACTGCCTTAAGAACAAGCATCTCTGGCACCACTAGAAGGATCTTCACCTCAGACCCACAACAAATTGGCAAGACCAGCAAACACACATGCCCCAAGGCCATATCCCACCTTACCTGCAGTGAGAAGGTCAGTGCAAGCTCAGTCTCCACATGTCCACTCGGGGGCAATACAATCTCATGAGACCGTAGGATGCGCTTGGAGCCCTGTACAGAAACAAAGTCCATCGGGTGAATTCCCTAGAAGCCAACACTTACATCCCACTCCAGTCCTAGTTACTGAAAACCAGGAAACAGTGTCAAGGACTACCACAGAGAAAGTGAACGGATGCGTCTGACCTTGCACTTCTGTGAAATATTAATGAGATGAAAGGGAGTTATTTGACTAATAAAGATTTGGGCATATTTACTGTCTCTAACTGCAACAAAGCAGCCTTTGTTCTGCCAAACCCCAGTATTCAAAGCTATGAGTCAGCCCCCAACCCTCAAGTTCAAGTCTTGTATTTTTACTTCAGCCAATAGGTACAAGGCTCATCATCTCCTGGGTTTGGAGGCTGCAGAGTGATGCTTAAATTTTCGGTGTTAGCCATGATGGTCTTTTCTTTTTGTGTGCTTACCCCTTCCTGGGGAAAGTGGAGATTTTAATCTGTTTAAATAAAAGTGAGTAGTTGGGGTTGTAAAAGAAAAAGAAAATCTACTGAGCCCCACAGTGGAGTCTGGAGACCTGAGAGTATTACAGGGCAACTCCAAACCAACACTGTGTTTGGGCTGCTTTGCACTAACCAAGCTACTGGGCTATTTACTGGGAGCATTTCATTTCAGGGAACGTTTCAGGGAAAACTAGCAGTATGTCGTGCTTTTCTGCTGCCTAGCAAATCCTTCTGCGCTGTTCAAACACAATGGCAAGTTTCAGAGGTCCCTGGCTCAATGTTCTGCTGAGGCTGCAGATCTGTCTTTGTCCAGACGGGCTCATCTCCCAGAAGCACCGAACTGTAGCTCTCAAAAAAGCAGCATCTGGGAAATCAGAGACAGACTGGGGGGAGTAAACCCCTCCCAGGTACATCCAAAGGAAAATCTGGTCTGTCCGTATCAGCCTCAAATAGCATCCTGAGATGAGAGAGAAGCAGAAGCTTGTTTACATCCCTTCCTCCCAAAACACATCACTCAGGCAGCCAGAGTGAACACTGTGATTTGCAGCCGTGCCTCAGCTCCTGCAAAACACAGTGCAGGCTCCTCTGTGGAAAAACCGAGGTGCATAAGCTCCAGCAGATCAGGAGACAGATAGCAGAGCAAGAAACCGAAGGGCTCCCCCCAGGAGAAGCAGCACACATGGAAGTAAAGCACAACTAGCCTCACCGCTGGCAACAGCACCATCTGTTCTGTTGGTGTAAAGCTCCTAATAGCAGCAATCTTGCTTTACTTGTTATGCAACTCAAAATCTAATGATAGACCAAATATAGCTGCTTTTAAAAGACCACAGCAGATAAACAGAGCAACGGCTCAGGATATACAGTTGACAACTCTTTGAACATCACTGTTCAGGAGGCTGCAAGGAGACACGGGAAATGCAGGTAAGATGCTCTCATTAGGTCTGAATTCAGTCATCCCCTCTGGAAGGGCTCCAGTGCCTGACACCTCTCTCTCGCAATCCCCCATACAAAGGCAGTGAGTCATTTGACAGAGATTGTATATTTGATGATCCAATACCACCAGCCTCAAACAATAGCCATGTCAGAAACCTGAGTGCTGGCAAATTAAGTGTCCCTGAAAGAGCTTGTCAGCAGCATCATAACCTGCAAGCTATAAAGGGTCTTTTAATAACAGGGCTTCAAATCTGCCTGAGACAGTTGCAGTGCTACTGACCCACCGTCAAACAATACATCACAAAGAAATATGGGTGCTGATTCAGCACAAGGGACACCCAAGGTGAGGCACCCTCTGGGACAGCAGTCATTCCAGCCACTGTCACCTCTAGGTCAACTGGAAGGACAGATCAAAGGCAAAAGAAGGATGGCCTGGGGATGGGAGCTGCAGCCTGGGACTTGGCAGATTAGCACCCCAAACAGGGCAAGTCCTTCTGCCTTCCAGTTCTACCGGGATCTGCCTTGGTGTAGAAATGACCGCAGGAGAAGTGTTCAAGTCCAGCGTTGGACTGTGGCAAGGCAGATCACAAAACATACTTGAAATAGACAAGAAACTCCCATATGTTAAAACTCCCTCTGAACTTGCAGGCCAGAGACAGTATTCCCAACCTTTTCACCCATAAGAAGTGTAAGCAGACAGCAGTAACCTGGACAGGAAAAGAAGGTTTTGCTCTAGTAAAAGCTACTGAATTCTGCAACCCAAGTCTGCCATGATTTACACACAGATCATTCACTGAGAAGCCTCAGGCGCTTGCAGTGACGCATTCACTATCTAGGAGTACAAACATATGGAAAGCTTTCAGTCCCGATAAGCAGTATCTGACAGCCTGGGAACCCACAACCATACTTCTTCCAAGGTCCCCATGAATCCAAGTGTGTGAAATGATTCCCTTCCTTTCTGCTCCCTGCTGTGGGTGTGTGAACCCCCTCCAACAGAGAGCCACATTTTTACCCCAGCTGGACTGTTCAGAAACATGAAAAATGCTGGTTAAATCCTCAGCTGCGTGTTCTTACGCCATAGAACCTTCATGATTTCAGTTTCCAAGGTAGATTTTGTGTGTTTTGACGCAATCAGCTCTCTGCAGGGGTTTTGCTGGCTCTTTATTTGAACAGCAGCAGCTTTTAAGCATGGTTAATGGTATTTTTCTACTTATAGGTCTGCTAGGCTTTAACTCACTAAGTACTTGATCACTGGCAGTGGTGGGAACACGTGAGCCAAACCGATGTTGTGACACACTGTGGAACCAAGACCCCTTCCTTCCTAGCCTGCCTCCAGGCACTGTGACCTACATGTAGGCACCTAATTAAGTGGCACAGACGTATGCTGCAAAGTGGGTTATTTACCTAGGATGACAGCTGTATTTTATAGAAACAAATTAAAATGTACATGCATCCTACAAATCCACTGACAAGCATCTGGCTATGAAATGACCAGGACTCCTGGAAGCAGAGCTGCCCATCAGCAGAGGAAGGCCCAGTCTCCAGACACCCTAAACCAGCCGAAGCATGTTAATTAGAGAACCAGGCTTGGATTTAGTGACAGCTCAGGAAGAAGAGGTGACAGCATATGATCTGTAAAGAGCATTTTTTACATTTTATCAAAGCTCATGCTGAGCCCTCAGCAAACAACTTTCCTTGCTTACGATAGTGAAATTCAATAGGAACACAGAGGAAGGATCACAAGAGACTCTACACACACACAGAATGCCCTGATGTACTTGAGAAGAAACCCGTGGCTGCAATGGACTCTAACATATAGGTGAAGCTCAGTTTAGGCATCTGCCAGCATTTTTTCCCCAAGCAACACATTTAATTCTCAGAACTGAGCAGAAATTACCTGCATTTTGACAGCAATGACCCCAGAAATAAGTTCCTTATCCAATTCCTTTAAGACTACCAGTTTCTTTAATGTCAAGCTGCACAACCTGCAAACAGGAACAGAAGAGAAACGGTTACAATCATGCCTGAAAAAGGAAAAGCTCTGAACAGCTTTTACACACAGCAGTATCCCAGTTTGAGGGTGAACAGGCTCCGGGCATAAGCCACACACTGATACAGACATAAAGACAGCAGAAACAGGCGAGTGTTCCCCGGCTTTTCAGACACAATTTCTGCAAACTTTCAGAAATACAAGGAGGTGGACAGGAGGGACGTCACAGCCACGTGAGAGCGCCCCACAGTACTTCCACCGACCACAGTCTGGGAACTCTTGCTCTGAGTCAGACCGAAAGCTTTAGGGTCAGAGGAATTAAATTCCAGCAATATAAAAGGACTGGGTCAGTCTAATTTTAAACTTGTCTACAAAGCTTTCCTAGATTGTTGGCTTTTTCATTTTCAGACTGCTGTCTCCCAAAGATCTCAACTCCCACCTCCTCTTGTCAACCCACACATTCTCCTCCTCACTCCCAAACAAAAGTGCTAGCAAGTGGCCCAGGCATCTCTAATGGGAAAGGGAAAAAAAAAAGAAAGAAGGAGAGGACTCAAGCATTGCCCTCTGGCCCTGGCGTCCACATGCCACACATAAGCAAGTAAATCACATTCTTTACCCAGGCAATGCTACATTGTTCTGGGTAAAGCTGTTTGCGCTTCTGTCTCCCAGCCCAGAGAGCTTGGGAGGGGATGAAGTCTAGCCGAGGTGCAGCCGAGTTGAGGCTCCGAGGTAATGGGACCCCAGTATTGGCACTGCCACAATTTCACAAAAGTTACCACCAGCTGGTATAATTGAGAAAGCATGTCCAGAAACAAACTTCAAGGAAAGATAAGCCCGAAGCAAAGGCAGCTTCGCTTGAGGAAAGCAGAGGTCAGGGAAAAGCTAACGGGTGGGCACTAATGACCAGACATCATCCCTCACTCTGGCCAGGAGCCAGCACCGCCTTTGTGTCAGGTCCCTACCCCACGGCACGGGCGGCTTTGGCCCCTGCCATGGGATGTTAGCAAGCCTCAGCATGGCTTCTTGCTCACGAAGGGGCCGAGTCCAACATTAGACAGGAAGGGAAGAGGAGCTGATGCTGTATTCTGGTGAATGCTCAGGCAGCAGCAGCACAAGTGCTGCTTACTGAAGCCTGCACTTAAACTGCAGGACTCCATGCTGGTGCCAGGAACCCAACAAGCCACCACCGCAAGGGCAATTTGTACCTCCACCACCTTCTTCACCACAGTGTGAAGCTGAAGCATGGCTTTGCCACAGTGCCTGAAGGTAGACACGATCAGCCTGGGTACAAAACTGGAGGAGGGATGCAGCTAAAGGCTCTTCCCCACAGGAGCAGCAGCCGACGTTGAAGCAACTGCTGCCTGCTCATCCAGGATCCTCGTGTGAAGCAAGGAACAGGGCAGAGTTCCATCTTAGCTCTTACGGTCTTCACTCAAGCAGCTCTCCAAACATGCCCTTCCCAGACCCTTTTCCACGCCAGCCTGTGATATTTGCTCTCCCTGCTCATTTGCAAAGCGCTGGTTCCTGCTATCAACGCCTCACCCACGCCCCCCCCCCCCCCAAAAAAAAAAAGAGAGGGAAAGAGAGAATTAAAAGCTCTCTCCTTTGCAGAGTTCTGCATCAGAAGACAGCACAGCCAGAAATACTACAGAAATTACAAGGAAGGTGGAAAAACTGGGCCTGCCTGGGTCTCCATTCCCCTCTGTCACACCACCAGCAGCTGTGCGCAGCATCACGGAGACAGACCCGAGAAGGTGAGCCTGGAGGCACTGGGTGCCGGAGCAGGGATGGCAGAAGCAGGGATGGCAAAAGTGGGCAGGACCAGCTGCAGCTGCTGCCGGAGGGGGGAACCAAGCAGGCTTCCACCTGGGGGAGAGCTTCCCCCTGGGCAAAGCAGGCACCTGGGGAGGCAGGAGAGCACAGGCCAGCGCGTTCCACTGCAGACCCAAGCATCCCCGTGCACTGGAAGTCGGGTGAGGCTGCATCCTTCAACCCAGAGTGCAGGAGAGGCCGCCGGGTTTCCCTGTGCGTCCTGGGCAAACCAGCAAGCACAGACACCCACGGCCGCTGCTGTGAGGCATCCGGGCCAGGATGGAGGAGGCTGTGGTGCCGTTTGTTTTCTTTGTAAGGCTGTAGCTGAAGAACAATCGCGCTGGCCTTGCCAAAACCCACAGAGCTGAGGCCGGTCAGGTGCTGCGAGCAGAGGTAGGACAACACACTGGCATTGTCTCGGCTGACAGGCAAGGAACAAAGGCCTTTTCTCTCCGGCCCCGAGCTCGAGGATGAAAAAGGTACGGGAAGAAACAATGGTGTTCTCAGCACACACAGCAGAGCACAAGGAGGGCGTTCTGTTCTCCACCGGGCATTCCTTCAATTCATCATTTATGAGCTTTGATCAAGCCCTGTGGAGCACTTGCTGCTTGGAAAAAAAAAATAAAAAAAAAGTAAAAGCCTCTTTTACAGCCATCAGAAAAACAAAAGCAGTTGAAAAAGACATGGGACATATCTGCTTTCTTTATCCTTCATTGCTGGGCTGCTGGTACTAAAAGGCGCTTCACACAAACAACAATGAAATGTTTATATTCTCCATTGCAGGGGGGAGGGGGAATAAAATCAGAGTTTAAATACCACCAAATAGCTCTTACCCTCAACATACTTATTGTTCTACATCTTCTGCTGTCTAAGTTTGTAGCCTAGAAATCAAAGCAACCCCCAGAATACATGGCAGAAGGAGGCCGTACCTGACTTAAGAAATCATGAAAAGGCACATTCCAGCATGTCACTGCATCCAGAGCCAGCGTGGTGCCCCTGCTACCAACACAGGAATCCTGAACCATTCACACCCACAGGTACAGCAAGGATTTGTCTGCCATAACTGCCTCTGATAACGGTGGCACCTCCTTCCATACACTTATTTTTTGTCTAGATTTTGTTGGACTTCCCTCAAGTCTCAGGCATCAGGAAAGAGATCGGTCTCACAAAACATTTCTGTCAATGAGCCTGTTAATTTGCAAGTTTCACATACATACATATTTGATCTCTGTGAACACAGCTCGGGGCTGGAGCTGAAAGAGCCCAAAGTATTTCCAGTGGTCTATAAAAAGCCTGGGACTGCAATACAGGAGGTGCAGGCAAACACTCTCTTTGCATGTTTGTTTCAGCATTGACCTGTGGTTGCACGTAGGGAGTTAAGCTAGCAAAAGCACTAAGTTAGCCAAAACAGTGTTAAACAAGGGCAACAGAAATCTGAGCACCAAGATTTCTACCCATTTTTTGAAGGTTCATAGTAGATCTCCCTGCTAGGAGCACAGCTGGGTCCCACACAGCAGCAGGCAGTGCCTGCGGAGGAGCTCACGTCCCCTCCGGTCACACACGTGTCCCTCACGTCCAGGAGGCACGAGGTCCATGGGTGACCCCGTTCTCAGGTTAACAAATCACGAGCCAGCTTAATGTGTTCCACAAGAATAAAACTCTTCATCTTTTTACATCACTGCTGCAAGAATGCAGTTTTAAAGAGGAAATCTGGCTCTGGCCCAATGGTTTTGACTCGCCCTGCTAATGCAAGTTGTGCTGAATAGCTTCATCACAAGCTCTTTGCAAAGAACATAACATTTCGGTAAACGAGATCCAGTAAACATACCCAGAACAACCAAATAAAGTGTCACATTCTTTACTCACTGGATGTTTTGCTTTTGCATCCCTCTGAGTAGGAAGATCAGGAAAATAAACTCCCTCCAAGAGTCTGCCTCAGTGAATTAAATGTCTGTGTCTCCACAGGGAGCATGGTAATTGCACTGAGACCTCGCTCATGCAGAGACAGTCGAATCAACAGGAAGGAAAAATTAAAAATTAAAGACCTGTATTTTAATTAAGCCCCATAGAAGTCAAGAATAATAACAGATGCATCCACAGCTATAGGGGACTCCAAGTGCAAGACAGGAGCCGGGGCAAGAAGACTCTAGCTCTCTACACAGATATCCTTTGTCCAGGTTAAAAGCTGGGAAGACATTGTTCCTAGAGAAAACATTTCATGCCAGGAGCACTCTCCTCTGAGGTCTGTAAGCCTCAGTCAGCCGATGGCTGTAAGGAAAGAACTGGTCTCCATTTGGTCACTGGACAGTTTCATCTCACCCATATTATTTCAGGGTTTTAGGACCGCAAGCAGCCTCCTACCCCGATGCTTTCAACCTCAACTTTGAGCGTTTGGCTCCGAGCTGACACTACACCCAAGTCAGTCCCAAAATAAACTGCAAGCCACTTGAAGGAGAAGTGGAGGGAGACACCCGCCTACACACACACTTGCCCAGACAAACAGAGCCATTCTGCACATAGCTACAGGGGCGCCTGTGCAGGAGAGGCCAGAGCGAGAAGCCCTGCACAGCATTTTTCAGAGACAGCTGCTTAAGTAAGGTATGAACGCGTGCAGCACGCAAACTGCCAACTGCAGAAGCCGCTTCTTACACCCGCTTCGCCTATGGACAGGAGGGGAAGGACAGCACAGGGATGTACTCATTGCTCCACTCATGCACTGAGGGCAGGGCTCTGCGCTGGCCCAGGAGAGTTAGCCTGGGGGGAAAACCAGGGAAAAGAGCTGTCCCGTGATGTCACTAAAGGACCAGAGTGGGGCCTCCAGGCAAGGCGATCAATGGGAGAAGCCACAGGAAGAGTGTTTCTTCACTTTCCAAAGCTTATGAGATAATTGTCTCAAAGTTACCTAATCTCAGTCCCATTCTCAGGTAAACTCCAAAGCAGGAACAAAGTCAACGAGGAGACAGAGGTCAAGCGCCCCAACTTCTGTCATGCCAGGAATGTAACCTGAGCAACTTGCAAAGAAGCATAATGGTCCTCTATTAGCCTCTGCTTACTTCTCCTTCGTTCACACTTACCAGCAAGCTAAACAGCAACCTTCAGCCAGCTGTTCCAGTTACAGAACCATTCAAATAAGCTTAAAGGAGCCAGGAAACAATTGCAGAACAAGTATTTTCATTGTTCTTATTCTCAAGGATCTTGAAGTCTTCTTCCCAGCATTAATGCAGCAAATTAAGCTCTTAAGATTCTAGAGACTAAGATCCACAGAAGTGCTGTAGCAAGCAGGTCTTGTTCGGACAGGTAAGAGGATGGCAGCTTATTTTACGCAACAGGCTCTACCCAGGACCTCACAATGACACACATGCACAGCCAGACACCATCCCTTTACAGCCAAAACACTGTCCTACTCACTTCAAGTATGTTGCAGACACACCTGCTACAACTGAGCATGCAAAAAGAAAGTGGGGGTGTCAAAATTTTGCAGACCCACAACATTTTGAAAAGATCCTAGAATTCTGCATGGACACGTTTGCTATTTGCGGAGCAACATGCAGTTAATATGACTGAGGATTAAAGCGCATCCAAGCTTAGATACTCTAATCACCATATCAGTTGGAAAATGCTGAGATACGTCTTACTTCAATGTGCCAAGATGTTGCTGGACGGCTCTAGAGGCTTCACGCAAGGCAGAAAGGGGTCAGGATCCCTGCAAGTCAGATACCTCTGGCTCACAAAATAGAGTTTACATATTGGATTGGCACATCTCACCTCTTAACACTTCAGGAGTCCGGAAAGGAAGGGGCACTATTGAGGCACAGCCATGCTGGTGAAACCCACAGGGCTTAATATTAAGTCTCCACAGCTCCACATACTCTTCAGGTAGCCAAGCAAAACTTTTTGTGCAGGCTGGCTGCTGTGCCGCACCATGTTCTGACTACCTAGCTGAGACCTGATGTATTCCAAGTCACACTGGCAGGACATCAGCCTGTCTGTCACCAACTGCTTACCTCCCAGGTACGTGCTCTGAACTGTGCTACTGAGAAACAGCAGCTTTCTCTCCCTTTAAGAAGTCGCTTCAGTGAGAGCTGAAGCAGCTCTCTTCACACATTTGTTGACCTTAGTCAAGATCTCAGTTCTTGCACACACTGCTATACATTTGGCTTCTCAGTCTTCACTGATGTTTTCAAAGCCCTTTACAGGGTGACTTAGAGGAGAAAAAAAAAAAGACACAAAGTAGGGATCAGGTCTGTTTCTCAGGCAGGCAACGGAGTACAAAGGAGTTAGACAAACTTACCTATGTGTTCACACCAGGCCTGCCTGCAAAGCCAGGCACAAGTCTAGTTAAATACACCTCTCCTGACTTGCCTCTTTCAAACCCAGCATCCAGAACACCAGGATTGCACAGCATCCTGACACCAAAGTGAGCATCAATGAAAGAGCCTATGGTACTGGTGGGTCAGGTTTGATCAATGTTTTTTAAGTTTTGAGGCATTAATTTAGTAGTAGCTGGAGTAACAAGAGGCACCACCCTCAAGGAACAAGCAGCAAGATGAAGACAGATCAGGCACAGCCACATCCATCTGACCAAAGGCCGGTGATAGCTATGGGTTGAACAAGCCAGCACAAGATACCCACGTGCTGCAGTACAGCCTCTTGCCCAGAAAGCCTCGCAGCACTGAAATGCCAGTCTCCCATTTGAGCACCTGATGAGAGCAGTCAAAGTAGCACATGTCAGGGAAGGGGAGCCTTTAGGATGTGGACTGGCCAAGCCATTCCTGTAGCGAGGGCTTCATTTCTCAGCTAGCCAGCAACAAAACAAAGGCACAAGCTTATGCGAGCCAGCCAGGGTGGAGGGTGGCTCCCCACCACATGCCTTACAGATTGGCGCAAAAGCATATACACAAATGAGCAAATGAATCACATCCCAAACCAAAATGAGACTCTGGAAGGAGGAATGCAAACACAAATTGGGGACAGGGGATAAAGAAGAGATATTTTCAGCTGGAACAAACCCAGTAGCCCTTCCCTCCCTGGCTCATTCCTTCCTTATGCAACCTGCCTTCTCGCTGGCCCCCGGCCCCAGACAGCAATGCTTGTCACACAGCAGGCTGATCGCTGGGGTTGGCTATTCCAGGCATGCTACGGGAACGCTCCGCCTGCCTGCCAGGAGTGGTTCCCATCTGCCCCTGAACCCTCTGGGACTAGCAGGAGCTGCACAAAGTAGCCAGCAGGCGAGAAGGACCATCAGAGATAAAGGCTTCCTGATCTGTCCACAGCTTGCCACAAAGCATGGAGGAGCACATCTCTGCCTTCTTTTGTACCAGCATTTCCCTGCCAAGCTGACAGCTGCAGTCGGCTGCGAGGACAAAGACAGCACCCAGCCTTTCAGCACACAACCCAGGAAATCCTTGCTCTGGGCATCACTCAGTGGATGAAAGGGTTAAAGAAAATGCCTCAAGGCACATGTTTTCTCCAGCATGTGCCTTGCCTGGATGATAACCCTCAGTCTCTCCCCTGCCCTCCCCCTCCAACACATCCAAGCCTCAACCCTGAGCACAGCATCCCCAAACGCAGCAGCAGGTTGGGAGCTGTAACGTCTCCACAGCAACTGGGGATGTCACAGCCCGCACGTGACCGGCTCCCTGCAACAAATGAGACTGGCTCCTCCGACAGCCTGCTTGTTCCTCCTCACTCCCCTCCGGAGCAGTCTCATGGCAAATGCTCCTTCACTGCTGTGTCAAGAACTCTGTTCTCCAACCAGCCACTTCCCCAGCAGCTCCCCTGCCCCATCCCAAGCCTGTACGTGCTTGGCAGCGAGGAGCTGGCACGCATCTGTGTGCAGGCAGATTCAGAGGGAGACCTCCTGCACTGGCCAGTCTGGTTCAGTATTTAGTGTTTTCTTTTGTCAGTAGGAAGAACTTGTCTCCAAGGAGTTTTGCATTTGACTATTTCAAAATGCTAGGTGCTATTCTGCTTTTCGTTCCCGCTTCTGCATGGCCCACAGCTCCCACGTTCCCCCTACTGTGCCACCTGCTGCTGTGCTCTCTGAGCACTCCTGTTAGCCCCTGGCTACCCGAGGGAGACACCGCAGCTCCAGGAACAGCACATACTGTCCCTAAGGTCTGCAAACCCTTAGAGGCCAGGACTCCGCCTGAAATACCCTGATCCTCCCCCCTGTCTGTAAATCAGCCATCAAAGACAGCCATCAATAGCAGAAAACTATGCCAAGGGGAGCCTTGACTTCAGGCCCATGTCAGAAGAGTCTGTAATGAAGAGCTCAGTTCTGCTCAGGTTATCCGTCGCTGTGATCTCTTTGTCATGAGAAGTCAGGACTAGGAAGCCTCCAGCTAAGAAAGCAGGCAAGGAAAAACAGATGGCTTCCCGGTGTCCCCAGATCAGAGCTTGCTCTCAGGGCATGAACAATTTGCCATCTCTGCCTTATTTCTCTCCACTTTGAACAGCTTCCACGGCACCTTCTGATGCAGAGGAGAGCTGAACAGCCTGTCAGGGACCAGACAGGCTCACACCAAGGGTCGCATCAAATTACTTCTCACTCAGCCATCCCCGAATGCTGCCCTGTTCACAAGGCACAGTCAGACACGTGACCCTCCCAGCCAAAGCCAAGATCCTGATGGCATGTAATTCTTAAGACTTCGTGCTTCTCTGAAAGACAACCACCTTACACTGCTCTGAATAAACAGACTTTCTGAAAACTGTTGTAGGAGCTTTTTTTCCAAGGGTGTTTTAGTTTTGGGGGTGGGTTTTTCTGTTTGTTTTTTAAGCTTGCTTTTCCTTGCTGACCCATCCGGAGCCAAGGCAGCAAAGCCAGGTAAGGTGGCCCATTCTGAACAGTCTGTCATTCTGTAACCTTGATTCAAACCAGGTGCACTGATTGCCAGATGAACAGGGTTTTGTTTGCAAAGCTCACAATACGGTCTGAAATAAACAAGAAGGGAGAACCACATAGGTGTAATTTATAGCCCAAATGGCTGGTTGCTCTCTTACCGAGAGCTCAAAATGTCCTATAAGGGTAAAGGCAGAGCAGCCAGCAGCACTGAAAAACATTTGTGAACTTTGATGGTACGTTTGGTATCAGCCAGCACAGCAATCAAATATTCAAAGCATCTCGCTGGCGGGCTTGCTTTCAGACTAGAAGAACACTTCACAGACCGCAGTGCTGCTCTCACTGCAGAAGACAGTCAGAGCCTGCCGTTCCAGCTTTCTTACACACTGGCACGTGCAGCCAGCCACCCCAAAACCTCACAGAGCCAGTGCTCTACTCTGCTCCTTTGCCCCATGTTTAACGCCGGCTCCCTCCTCCCCTAATTCCGGAGATGAATAGGGTGATAGTCAAAGAGATATCAGAATTCATCACTTAAGTTGGAAACATATTTTTTCCCCACAATTCTCACTATGCCTCAAACACAGGAGGACGATTTAGTACCCCAAAGTACAACTTCTCTCCACAGAATCACACTATGATATGGGGTTGGAAAGGACCTCTGGAGATCATCTAGTCCAACCCCCCCTGCCAAAGCAAGTCCACCCAGAGCAGGTTGCACAGGAATGTGTCCAGGCGGGTTTTGAATGTCTCCAGAAATGGAGACTCCACCACCTCCCTGGGCAGCCCGTCCCAGGGCTCTGCCACCCTCAAAGGAAAGAAGTTCCTCCTCATGTTTAGGTGGAACTTCTTATATTCAAGTTCGTGCCCCTTTCTTCTTGTCCTATCCCTGGGCACCAATGAAAAAAGACCAGCCCCATCCTGTTGACACCTTGCCTTTAATTATTTATAAGCATTGATCAGATCCCCCCTCAGCCTTCTCACCTCTAGACTAGAAAGACTCAAGTCCCTCAGCCTTTCCTTGCATGAGAGACACTCCAGGCTCCTAATCATCTCTGTAGCCCTCTGCTGTACCCTCTCCAGCAGTTCCCTGTCCTTCTTGAACTGGGGAGCCCAAGTGGGCAGAGGTTCCAAAAATACAGCACTCATAACCTGAACTACAGGGAAGGAGCTGCAGAGGGGAGGTAGCAACTCCAAACCCCAGTGTATTCAACAGCAGGGAAGGTTTGCTCTGTTTGCCCATGGCACAACAGAGACCGAGCCCCACGGCACCAGCTCATCTCTGCCACAGGTGCTTCAACAGGGGACTGCAACGCTGACAACCAATTTGCTCTCTGGCCACAGCTCAAAGGATGTTTCCAAGTCAAACACATCAAAATAGTTATAAAAGGAAGGTCCTCCTTTCCCAGCGGCATTTATTTAGATTTGAATGGTGCCAGTTTTTACGAGGCAACAACACACAGCTGACAAAGCAGCCTCCATCAGCACTAAATATAATTCACAAAGAACTCCGGATCCTGTCGCTAAAGCTGGGGATCTCTATTCAGCATTAAACACATTGGGAACACTAGTCAATATCCCTCAAACTGGAACAAAACATTGAGGGTAAAGCAGGCAAAATGTACTATCACTTGCAGAATTGTCTCCCCAGAAAGAATAGGGCAAATTGAGAGGAGCCTGGCAATACTGACAATGGTCAAAAAAAGGTCTAAAAATGTGAAAGCGTGCAGCACTGCTTGCAAGGAAAGAAATGCCTCTTGATGCCTTTGGTTGAAGCCGCATTATGCTCTAGCACCTAGTCCTTGCATTTTTTTCCCATCAGATATTCTGGGCAGCACTCGATTATTTGCACACTGTCTGCTGGAGTGCTCAAAGTGCACAGATAAACTGGGAAGGAAATCACCACAGAACAGGAATAATGGATCTAGTGAGATTCTAAAAGCCAAATAGTGAACCACATTACCCTGGCTGAAGCGAGAATGAGATGGCCGAAGTGAAACGACCACCACTACTGCCAAAGAAGGAACTTCAGCACTAACCAGAAGCAATATTTTAACTTCCTGTCCTTACAGCCTGGGGGACGGTCAGGAGAAGATGCATTTCCATGCCTGGAAGTGGGACTGCAGACAGCTCAGGTTTTCAGAGCACTTCTGGTCCCCTCTCAGTGACAGCAGCTTCCTTTAGGGAAACTCCCAGTCTCCAGGTGATCTCAAAATGTCTCTCAACAACACTTTAAAAATGTCTGGTCTCGGGGGGG
>JAOTQQ010000004.1:4529085-4546516 GCA_026546715.1 Gallinago undulata | reverse complement strand
CGTCCCCCCCCCCCCCCCCCCGCAATCTTTCTCCTCACATCTAAATATACTTTGGATGCTCTACTTTAAAGAGCCGCTACTGAAAAAGAAAGCCCTTGTTTGGAAATACTTCAGCACAAAGGTTTTCTATTTGTTTTCTGTAAAACCCCCTTGTGACTGAGATTTCACTGCATTTTTCATGGAAAAGGGAGAAAACTCAGCAACTCAGACTTTCCTTACCTTCTTTTCTGAAAGCTTACATCACCTCTAAGTTTATCAGGGAAAAAAGGAACCAAAACTTTTACTGAAGGAGTACAGAAGAACCACTGGTGCAAAACGCTTGCAGTGGCAGGCAGAACGCAGGGATTTGCTCCGGAGAAACATTTGCATTTGCTTAATATTCTAAACTTCTTCAGGAGCTGTCGGAAGTTGAGCTGGCAAACAGAGAATCAATATAATTTAGATACTACATTTCTTCAGCATCTTTGCTGGTGATATTTCATTCCTAAAAGAAATAAGGGAGCAGCAAAGTAAATCAAATGCCTGAACTTGTTAGCTCAATTTGTCAAGAATATTTATTAAAACATAAGAGTGACCTGTGTAAACAAGCAAAATAGTAAGCTGTGATAGACACAAGGCACTCCGAGATGCTGGTCTTCACTGCTCAAAACTTTTTCCAGACCTGCCTAAGATTTTTAATGCTGAATATAAGCACTAAAAGTGATTTATAACAATCATAACCCGTTCAGTCCCCACAACCTTTCATCATGCCTATGAGTTCCACTAAACCCACATTTATCAAGATAAACTGTAGACGCTCTACAGAATAAGCAGGCGGAGGTAAATGAGGCACGAACAAGCAGGGGCTGGATGAGAAGCGGCTCTCTCTCAGCGGGATACGAAGGTTCACTGCTGGGAGGGATTATAGAGGAGCTTATCCAGCGCTAGAAGTTACTCCATTTCTGAACACGACCGCACCATGAGATCACTCACAGAGACCAAACTCTACAGCCATTTTCCTGAAAACGTTCTCTTCAAATAGATTTGCCTGATGCAATCGGCAAACACTAACATGACAGTGATGCTAAGAGCAAGCAATAGGTATCTGCATGATTTTGTGGTCACTGCTTCTGTTTATGGATGAGGCAAGGAACATCCTTAGAACAGGTGCACTTACTCAGGCTGTCAAACAGCATTTGTGTCACAGAAACAGTTGAGGATCATCAGTGGGGATAAGACAGGGACAAGTACCGCAACATTTTTTCAGCCATCAGGATGGGAAGTATCCCTAATTTTATGCCTTCCTCAATCAGAAGACCACACTCAACCTCTCATTTTCACCACATGACTACAGCTAATACCAATCACACCACACTTTGCATCAAGGCCTATGGCTAGTCACACAAGAAATGGAATTATGTACATGATATGTTTCTGACTGCTGAGATTTTTTACATCAATATGCTCAAATACACTACCGGGCAAATGATCTACTAAACTTTACACTTTCTAGAGCTGTTAAATGTTCCACATCTGGCAGATTGAGCTAAGATTAAAAAGGATGCAAAAAGTTCTCTGTCAGAGCCCCTGTAAAACATTAAACCCACTTCCCTGTGCCCATCTGTTACAGGGCAATCCAAATGCACCACCCCTCACTGCCTTTTCCTTTGGAGTCTGAGTACTTACACTGAAGCCTTGATGAGAGGGGTCATGCCTACCTTTTCACATCTTACAAACAGTAGAATAATGCCTCCTATTTTAAGATTTTGCATGCCATTTGCAAGAAGTTTCCCAGGCCATGGTTCAGCATGATAATTCAGCACTGAGGCAGTCAAATCCACATCTCTAAAGGAATCCTATTTCCCTACACAGAGAGAGAGAACAAGACAAGTGATTTCGAGACTCCTACAATCCTGGTGAGCCCAAGTTCTTCAGAGAGACAGTGCAGATTTGCTACCATTCCCCAGAGGTTTATTTTGAGCCTTCACTTCCACCACCATGAAGCAAAGATCATCTCATCAGCTCACAGCAAGCACCTCCAAACTAGCTGAAGGGAAACACTGGAGCCAAGGAGAGCACATGCTACGACTGTTTCAGTAAGTTATTTCTGTATATCACATATATGAGAATTTTGACCACACATAATTGTTCATATAATTACACATTACTAAATCATTTTTCTGTTTTCACACCTGAACTAGCAAGAATACTGCAGAGACAGATGGCTCCCCATGGCTGATACTCAGCAGGGTCCTCTGTTTGCAGTTGGACCATTTCAAACACAGATTAGCTTCTGCTCAGAGCAGGTCCTCTTGGAGTGCTGGTGGAAAGTGTGAATTCACTCACAGGAGAAAAGCCCCAAGTTACTCATGCAATAGCTTCGAAAATCTGGTGATCACTTTGGAAGCAAGATGGCAAGCTTTAGAAGAAGCCTGGATTCACTGTCCAAGAG
Organism: Gallinago undulata; assembly: GCA_026546715.1. Classification (NCBI taxonomy): domain Eukaryota; kingdom Metazoa; phylum Chordata; class Aves; order Charadriiformes; family Scolopacidae; genus Gallinago; species Gallinago undulata. The sequence goes on along the minus strand of JAOTQQ010000004.1, from coordinate 4,544,085 downwards.
ACAGGAACTGCGGGAAACAAGATGAACTGTTGAATTTCCAGAGATTAGAGAATTGTTTACACTAAGCTATATCAAATTCTGCCTCTAAACTGATACCTCTGTGATGTTCTGAATGTCAATAAATCCATTTCAACTTACCTACAGAGATGTTAGCTCTTGGTATGGCTGTGATTCAGTCAGCCCCATACCAAATCCTGGCTGCCCCGGGCCGCAGTGACTGTGACAGAATATTGTATGCCTGCAGCTTCCAGTTGCTGGGCTTTGTTATGCATCACAGAAAGCAAGAAATCACGAAAGCATCAAGTTTGATCGATTCAAAGAGGAAAGGGAGCTGCAAAACTTCTCCATTCAGTGGGAAAGTAGAGGAGAGCTGCCACATGCAAGACTGGATAGTCCTGATGCTTCAAACATCAATACAACTTTTCATCTAATGTGTCCTTTATTGTACTCCAACTGTCATATGATTTCTGCAATACAATGCAGGGACAGCAAAGGAAAACTCAATTACATACCCTTTCCTCAGGGACACATCTAATGTATTTCCCCGCCGTGGATCTACTCTGCTCCAGATACTTCCTTTTTGCATGCAAAAGTGACTGCTCAAAAAATTCTGAGAGCTTGATAAAATACAAAGTCAAGTGTTTTCAACAAAATCCTTTTTGTTACCTCATTCTGATCACTTGGCTACTGGAACTGCAAACCTGCTCAAGAGAGAAGCCTAACAATGAAGTATCATTTAAAAATGCATTTGCAGCTGTGCATATTTCACTTGAGTCACTCGATTGTGAATTATACCTCAGCATGTCCTTGTAGAAAAGAGGTAGGCTGTCAGAGGGATGGGAAGGGGGAGAGAAAAGAAAGGAATTTCCACTGAACAAAAGAGTTCCAAGAAACCGATACAACTTTGCTGGAAGCTATTCCCAGCCCACTCAACATTTTTGATTGTATACAGACATACCAGAATCCCAACAACCGGCATTTTTCCCAGCTAAAATATGAACTATCAGCAAATCTGACCACCACCAGAAAGAAGCAAAATCATTTCACAGTTGTCCTAAACCGAGAGCTACCTCTGAGAGCTCATCGTGGTGGCAGCCTCCCACAAATGCCTGCCCAGCACACTGCTAGGTGTGAAGAACTGTACGACTCCACCAATATTCACCAGATAATTTTATAGTGAGGTATTCTGCAGAAAAGCATGCCTTCAGTCCAAGTCCGCTGGGAAACCACAGTTCGAAACCACAGCAGTGGCCTGCAGCAACCTTGAGAGAAACCAGAGGAGTAATAAATACCGCAAGAACGCAGCGGGCAGCACACAGCTGGGATGCTAGTGAGGTCGGGCTAAACCTACTCACAACCCAGCTCTGGACCAGTACTCGAGCACTTGGGTGCAACAGGCTTTGTGATCCAGAGATCTCCTTGAACGCTAGTGCTGTTCAAAGACAGAAACACCAGGAACCAGGCTACTCGGACCTGCAGGAGAGCAGCGCTGCAAAGCAAACCTAAGCATCCGAACCCAGAAAAGGCAGGTGCACCTTCAAAATGCAGTACCATCAGCACCTGTGCAAGGCACCAAGAAAAGCTGAGCACTTTGCACTCAACATGTGCATGGCAAGGGACCAGCACCAGAAAGCTGGCCTTGAACGCACGTGCAGGAGGAACATAAACAGAGCCGCTCAGCACTGCCAGGCTGCATGTGCTTTGAGGTTATGATCCTGGGACAAGGAAACAATTGAGTGAACAGCTAAAGCTTATTGTAAGTGTTTTTTTTAAGGACACCCAGCAGGGATCTGCCACTTCCATGTGAGAAAAACAGGAGCATGCTGACCAAAAACTGAACTGAGAAAATCCATCTCTGAAATCCCTTCTCCCCGGAAAAAAAACTCTACCTGCTTGTGTGAACTACGCACTGGCCAGGTTTCTGATCCTCAAGCATGTCCCCATGGGCCAAGGGGAAAGAACCACCAGAGTTTTGTCTCAGTGAGCTGCTTTACACTCGAGCTGCTGAATGCTACATGTTGGGAGGAAAAAAATCCTCTGATCTGCTTTGGTATCTGCAAGCAGCTGTCTCAGATCCTCACTGGGACTGAACACGAGCAAGTAAAGCTTATCAAAGTACCTGGAGACACTCAAAAGTCTATTTGTGAAGCAAGGACAAAGCCTACATTAATGGTCTTCAAATATATTAAGCAAAATAAAGCAGAATCCTGGTAGAAAGGAGATACAGATCCCGCCAGCCTGAAAGAGAAATCGGAGCACCTTAAATGCTGGCACGCTCTCAGGCACAGCATAGGGAAGAGATAAAAGAGCAAATAAAAGGGAGTTCAGCCCCTAGCAAGCCACTAGCAACATGAAATATATATGATCCAGTTCTTGTAGTTCTCAGCTTTCCTTGCAAATCCTTCATTTTAAGGCAGCGGGTGCAACTTGATCGGGAAAGCAGTATATCATCTTTCTACCAGTTAGAAAGCATGCAGATATATTTTCATGAAAGGGGTCATTTTGGAATGATCCTTCTGACACTGAAAACTGTCTGTCCAAGAAGAAGAGACCACAGAGGAAGGCTACAGGATAGCCCCAAGAATCTCAGAGCAGACCCTTCAAACTGTAAATCAGTAGGCAGATGGAAGGGTGAAACGGGCTGTGGGAGGAGAGCAGGATTAGAAGTACTAGAGATTTATGATAAACGATGCTCTAACAATAGCTTTCTTTTAAGAAGGAAGCTCTTCCTGCTGTAGTTAATTTATTTAATCTGAATATAATTTTTTACACTGGGGAAGGACTGCATACAGGACAGGCAACTCCTCGGTCTACTGAAACCACCATTTTAAAACCTCTGCAAAAACCACCCTGTAACACACACCGTGGCAGAGGGGGAATAGTCGTTCAGCCAAGCAGCTGCCAGGGGTTGTTCAGTGGAGCTGCTCCAGCCTTTGCATAGGCTACAAGATGACCTAGGAAGGTCTTTTGCAGCCATATTTTATATTTTCATCATTTCTCCCCACCCCTAGAGGTCATGCAGATGAAACACCAATTTAATTAATGCCAGATGGGAAACAAGTTAAGCCATGTGAATCTTTGCTTATTATACAATTACCTTCATTTCTTGTAGAAACATGGAAATGCTTATAGTCACTGGCTGAGTATTTTGTATATAAACAAACATTTCTAGGTTGTTTATATTTTAAAGAAATTAAGCCCACGTGGTTTTGACCAACTGCTCCATTACCACGTGGCACATTTATGAAGAAAACTGAGCCTAATTTTGAAGCTACACCAGGAGGTTGCAGACACTAATTTCCCCCCCAGGAGCCCACAGTAATACTTATCAAATGTGCTCATCAACTCACAGTCACAGATTTACTGGGGAGAAACTTCAGATTATTTGCACTCAGTATAGATACACCAAATTACTGTCTGCAGAGCTTAAGGTAATTTAATTTACCTTCAATAAGCCCCAACACATCAGCAAAGAAAATGGCAGTGAAATCTTCAAGCTCATTTTGCTGCTGAAGCAAAGCAGTATGGCAGTGGGCAGTTTCAGCACCAAACACACCAAACCATGTGCCAGAACTCCACAGGTCACTTATGCAAGATCTACAGTGAAACTTCATGCATTCAGGCTAAGAGCAGCACTGAGAAAGTTACACTGAGAAAGTTACTTGCAGCTCTGCAAGTCACGCTCTTACTATAAAGTCATTAGAAATTAAAGATCCAGTGCATGGATGCCAAGTTCTGAATGGAGCCAGTTGTATTTGTAGGTGTCCCATTAGAAACCAGGAGCACATGTTTGAATTTGCATAAGAATCGCTGTGAAAGATTCAGTTACATCCCCACCAATCCCCAGTAGCTTTGGTTACACGGTCAATTATTCAAGTTAGAAAGTGCCTGTCTGACAATCTCCTTGCCTAGCTCTCAAAACCTTCTTCCCACCAGAGACCTCCTCTCAGTGCTCAAAAGAAGGAAACACCACCTCCACCCCAACCATCTCTTCCCCCTGACTAACTCTGCAGCTCTAACAACAGAAGCCCCTAACTCTTCACACAAGACTTTGGACCACCCAGGGCTTCTAGCCCACAGCTAAAACACAGGCCTCTAAACAAGGGGCTGGACTTTTCCTCCCACAGTCATTAAAAGTAATTTCCTTGTTTTAAAGAGAAGCTCTGCTAAATTAGAAATGTGGTGCACATATCGGGAGCATGCAAAACCACTTATTGCTTCCATTTGATGCCTTTCCATCAGAAGCACCAGATGAAATGAGTTATCTGCTCCGTCCTCATCCCCACACTCTGCCTGCACAACCACGTGGACCATCATGCAGTGAAGCACAGCAAAGAACTCATCCAACCAGAACACAACCCTCACTTCCTCACCTCTACCCTCCAAATCCTGCCCTGGCCTGCTTTACCATGTGAATTCTCAAATGCTTGTGGTGGTCCAAGGCAAGAGGTGCTGGCAAGCAGCAGCCTAAGCAAGTAGGTCACAAAGAGCCACTAGACACATCAAGCCTCAGATGAGCTGGTGAAAGCGAGCTATGACCTTACCTGAAGAGTGTCAGGACAGTACACACAGCTCTACACACATCTGAGAGAGTTCTTCAGTGAGTGAACTATTGGAGCTTTGCTGTAACAGGCAGAGGACCAGTAAATGCTTTTGTCTTCCACCCACAACTACCCACTGCACAGACAGAATGGTAAAAAGGTAGAGAGCCCTGATGCTGGTTCCTCACAGCTGGGAAATGGCTACAACTGCTCTGCTGAGAATGGCAATGTCCCTGTCCCCGTTACACACCACCGAGCTCACGCAGTTGAGGCAGCAGTGAAATCAGGACACGTGTGACAAAACAAAATAAAGACTGCACGTGTATCTTACGAGCTGGAAATTTTGCAGGACTGTCTTGAGGTTAGACCCCACATTATAGACACCCATTTTCAGAACAGCCCCTCCAGAGGCAGTCAAATCTAGCTCTGGCACAGCCTCCAGCTGAAGTGTGCTCTCCCTGAAGAAACTGAAGACTGAGTGACCTCAAACGATCCTGCTATATTTGTAAAAATGCGAGCAGGGAGACGTCCTCCAACAGCCTTTCGACTTTCATTGGCACAGGGAAGGCAGAGCGCATCTTGTCAAGATTCCAGCCTAAGCAGGGTTAAGGGTTATGCTGCCAGACCAGCTCCCTAAAAGACAAGAGAAAGAATCAGCCCACCCAGTGCAGAAAATAGAAAATGCTCTTTTAAAAAGAAAGACTTAGTCCCACAATCCCAGAGCCAAATGCATCCAAAGAGAAGTTGTGCAGGTCCAACAGAACCTCACGAGCTGTCCACAGACTGACATTTCAAGCTGGTACAAAGCTTCCCAGACTCTCATTTCTCCAGTTTCAGGATGCACTGCAAAAATTCTAGGTGGGCAGCAACTTCTCTGCAGTAGAAAGATCGCTGTGCTACTCTGTGGCTGGTCCTCGACAGCTGCCAGGACAACTACAAAATCCAATGGTGCACCAGTTGGAAAAAGTCACGTACTGGAAAGGAAGGCTGGCTGGGAATGGCCTCAGGAATCCTTACAGTCCTTACAGACCCTCCACATAAATTAATAGGAGACCACACTGCTGTGTGAAAGGGCAGCCCTGTCCACCTCGCTGTGTGTTCCCACTTCTGATCCAAGCCACCTGCTTGTTGTTGGCTTTTTGGTTTTTCTGCTGCATTAGGATGAAGCAGGTGGGCTGAGCTCCGCAAATTGCTTCTCACTGCAGAAGAAGCAGTATATCTGGACAGGTTCCTCTCACCCTGGTAAGCAGCTGCAAGGAAAGGGAATTGCACTGGCACGAAAATCCTACAAGAGCTGTTTCATGACAAGTTCATTGCCAAGTTGCAATCTCACCGCTTTAATGAGAGCACTCAACAGACCAACGTGCTCCGAAGGCGCAGGCACCATCAGCTCCGCACGAAAGATGCCCCCCAGCCTGCGCAGCTGTTCCCTCTGGCCGACGGCTGCTGTGTGCTCCTGCAGAGGATAAGCCTGACTGGCCACAGGAACGTGTCGCCAGCTTGCCACAACAGCACGGTCACGGCACAGGGTGGCACAGCTGGGGCCCTTGGCAGAAAATTCCCCGCTGCAACCCCCTGCAGCGCAGGAGCCAGGACACGTTCAGGATCGCTCCCACAGGATGCAGCAGACGTGACACTTGTGGACCTTTGCCTGGTTCTCAGTAGCTGGGGTGTATCTGCATTAACCATGTTCCCCAGACAGAGATTGTCCTCTCAGCAGAAAGGGGATACAGACTTATATAGACTATATATAGATAAGGCTTCCTAAGAATCTCTCGATGGGGGTTATTCTCTGCTCTATATCTAGATCTGGCCTAGTGCCTGTTGGGAAACACATCTCAGACAAGCTTATGTGCAAACTGCAGCTTGTTCTGGCCATTAAGGAGAGCCCTGCACTAGAAACCCTGGAAACATGGGCCAGAAACACATTATGAGCTCCATGGTTTTCCCATGACTCCATTTGCAGCCCTCCACGTATTTCCCCGTGGAGGTGAAGATCCCTTTAGAAACATCTCTCCTGCATGTGACGTTTAGTTACCAGCAGCCAGGAGAACCTCCGAGCCCTCACACTACAGTGGCTTTGTAGAAAAATAAAAAGAGCAGGGAAATATTTTTGAACAGTCAAGCTTAATAGAGCAAAGAGGTATGATTGAAGGAGACAGTGTCTTTCTTCAGAAGATTTTTAACAGTAAAGCACATTGCTGAGCGGTGAAAAGATGTATCCCTTCCTCCTGCACACACTTAATCAGCCTTTACAGCCTCACACCTTCCAACCTCCACCTCTCCCCAGCCTTAGCAAAACAAACACACTTGAAAAAAATCCATCCTGGATCACCAGGTTTGTTCCTTTTCTTTTCAGAACAAAAGGTACTACCTCCCCAAGGCCCAGGACCTGCAAGCTCTGTAGGTTTTGGTTAAACACCAGTGCTCCCCTCTTCCCTACTCCCTTTCACTAGATCTCCTACAAGCTCCAGAGCATCTCCCTGCCCAAAAAGGTGGATTAGCAGTAAAGGAGAGTTGGTTTGTCTTTAAACCAAACTAGAGCTTCAGGGAGAGGGGGAAGGTCCCAAACACCTTACAGCACCGGGAAAAGGTGACTAAACTACTATTTCCCAGCAACAGCAAAGCTCTCACATTTATTTCACTTGAATACAGTTTGGATGAGCCGCCACAGGAACCAGGGTGAGTCGATCAAAAGCTTCCAGTGTCCCAGAGCTGTTCCCTGCCCAAATGGCACACACTGGCCGTGGGGGCATTTCCCAGAATGTTCAAACATCTATGAGACAGTTGACTCTCCAAACTGGCACAGAGACTATGGATGAGGAGCACACTGCACACAACATCAAAGTTGATATTTTATGCTAATCTGCCTGCTTAGAGGGGAACAAATGCTATTTTTCTTGACAACTCTTCTGAAATAAGATCTGAGCAACCATGCAGATTTCAACCTCTTTTGAAATATCAGTAAAATAAACACTCTTACTTCCAGTGCAAAAACTCCCAAAACCAGCCACTCAGCAGGCAGACAGTGACTTCCACCAAAACACGCAACCTCTAGGAGCTGCACCCAAAATACAAGCACTGAAAAGATGGAGCAGCCACCATGTACCATCCCAAGCCTGGCAAGAAGAAACAGCACACTTTCTGGCCTGAGAGCCTCCACCAAGCAAACTTCACAGCATGCAAGCTGCTCTCATTTTTATTTTGGCACCACACTTTAAAAATTAGATCGCTTTTCCGCTGGAGCAGGGGAGATCCAACACTGGCATTTGAACTCCGGATCAAAAATAGGTATTGCCCTACAAGAAACTGCACTTGAAGCCAGACTGGCCTGCAGACTCGCAGATGCTACATAAGAAGGAACAAGCAGGCCACCTCAGAAGTAAGGCACAGCTCATGACAAGCAACACAGCCACTCAAAGCGCTGCAGGAAAGGCTGAAGTGGTTTTAGAGGAAGAAGCAGGTTCCAGGCACCAGCACACAACAAGAAAGCCCACCCAACTCCTTTTCCAAACATAAGGAGCCCATCTCCTCCTCCTCTCCCCAGACTTGGGCTCACAAGGCAGATCCACAGACCCTCTACCACAGCTACACTGACCCAAGGACAGGGTCTATGTGTGCAGTAATCATCAACAACCCTTGTTTTTGAGCTCCTGGCTGCAGCATGTCCATCAGAGGTCTCTAGGCAATTAATTGTTTTAAACAAATGAGTGATTAGCAAGGATCCACTCTCTCCTTGTGAAGCTGGCTGCATGCCCTGCAAGCCTCCACGTCACTGTACAATACTATAATCCAATTAAACCTCACCATGAGAGGAGCTTCACGCTATCACATTCAATTAGGCAGTTAAGCTTCTTATCATCTGCACGTTAGGATCCATTTGGACTAAAACTCCCTCAGCACCGTTTGGGAGGTGGCATTCTTCAACCAAGCAAGGACACACAGATGTCACATCTGGAGCCACGGCAGCACCATACAGGTTAGGAAATTCTTATTGCTGGCTTACAGTGAGGTAGAAACACAGGAAAAATAAAATACATTGACCGGCTCCTGCCCACTCACAGTTACCCATGCTCTGAGGCTCCCCACTCCCCCCTTGTCCTCCTGCTCCCCAACTTCAGCAGCTCGGAAGGAGCACAAGGGGCCCAGAAGAATTTCACTTTCTCTCGTAAGTCAATGGAAAGGTGAAGGCTAATGGAGGACCTGGCAATACAGAGTCATTTTGGCAGCCACCCACCAATTCCATAGGAAGTACCCTCCCTAGAAGGTCACCATAACGGTGGCAAAATTTGGCCCAAAAGAATTAGAAAAAGCTGCCAAGATGTGACGCAAATAAAGCCCATGAGAAGGCCAGCTTCCTGCACAAGGCCAAAACACGAAGTGCTCTTGGAAAAAGAAAGATTAAGGGTTGCAAGGAACATAATGGCCTCTTGTAACAGCCGAGTTGTTGCTTTTCTTTTCTTGGCAGAAAAGAGGGATGTTTCGTTGCTGGTTGATTAATCTATTATGCAAATCACTTCATAGCTAATTCGATACAGCCACAAGCTTGCCACAGAAATCATCCACATGCTCAGAGCTGATGAAAGGTGGAGTATCAACAACCCCATTTGATAAGAGCTTTTTGTTTCCTGGACAAGCAGCTGCAAGGTCGCCTCCTGCCACACAGGCCTCAGGAGCACAGGCCAGACCTACCAGGGAACACAAGGCGAAGGTCCCTTGGGCACCTTCACTTGGTAGAAGACAAGGAAAGATATCATTCAAAAGAGCAGCCCTTTCCTTCCACTCCCAACATCCTTCTACACTGGGCATGCACGAAGCATCCAGATGAAAATCATGTACAACCACATCCAGAGCCCTTCTGCTAGCAGCTCTGAGATTTTAAGAGTTTTTCAGAACTGTTCTTGACCTGAACAAGCTAAAAGATGACTGAAAATAGGCATAACTGGAAGTTTGACTCCAACAAACCACTCAGACTCTAGATAGAATTTTTTTTTCCACTGAATACAAGAGTCCAAATTACGTTCAGTGGTATCTTACAAAGTGACAAACTCAGTAACTGCTGTGATAGGATTTACATGGGGAGCACTACGGGATAACTTGATGTTGCCCAAAGTAATGTTATTTTAGTCTTGATCTCTTCCATGAAGACTAAGGAGGAAAACCAGGATCTCTTGGCTCTAAGAATAAAGAGGTTGGTTTTGACCACTGTGCTCTACCCCAAGCATTTAATCTCCATTGCTCAGCTGCAGATGCTTTTCCCCACACATCTCAAATATTCATCGCCTTAGCATTTTCTTTTAAAGCCTACCCTATGTGCTCACTTGTATTCAACTTCCTTCAGTGGTAAAATGTTAGGCATTCCACGCTATTCAAACAAAGTCAAAACAAAGCCTTCAAATAAGCACTTCTGAAAGGTACCTAGTCATCTGAGTAATTAGACATTTTCCTAGTTCCAAACGTACTGAAAATCTACTGTCCGCTCCCAATGAACATGCCAGCGGTTATCCTAACAAACAAGAGATCTCTCCTAAATGTTAGTCTACCAAGAGATCACAAGATTAAGATACATTCAAATTAAAAGCTCTCCCTGCCTGAATTAACCAGCATTTTTAATTATGTAGCATCACCTGATCATAATTATTACTCTAGTAAGTTGTCCACCTTTCTCTGCCAATACAGCACACAGTTTCCATTACTTGAGCCAGGCCAGAACATGGTCTCACAGGCCAAGAGAAGTTTCCCTTTCCAGAGGAGGCACACATCCTTCGTACCAAGAGGAAAAGCCTCTCCCTTGGGAGCGCATTTGCAGCAAACCCTCATGAAGAACAGCCATCCGTAGACTTCACACAGGTCACCCCCACCCCCAGCACTCATCTGGGAAAGGGAATTAACACCATGTAGGGATGCAAACATGCAGATTGCTGGAGTGGCTCCCCAGCAGTCCTCACTGTGTCCCTCCTGGTCACACACCTGTGCTGTTACCTTTACACGTTTGAGGACCCCTCTGCACACCTGAGTTACAACTCGTTAACCTACAGGAAACATACAGTGAGACAGATCAGTGGAAGAAGATGGGAGCTGGCCCAGGGAGAGAAGCACGTTGCCTGGAGCATGAGCAAACTGGCAGAATCCACTCAGCTGCTCATCCCAATCAGTTTCCTTCGCCCCTGGGCTGGTGTGAAAGTCCACGTGCTGCAAGGCCATCACACAGCATGCCGAGTGGTAACATCCACTGCACTAGCAGCCTCCCGTTTGAGTCCAAGGGATGCATGTGGATTCCCTTCACATTTCCTCACCCAGCAGGCAAGCCCACGTGAAATGCTCAGGCAGTGTCCAGTAAACAACCTCAGATATCCAGCACCACGTTTTCCCAGGTCTGTTTTACAGGCTTCCTTTGTATATCCAAGGGACACCAGGTCACACCTGCTCCATGAGCAGTTTGGTCTCAGTACACTCCACTTTACAGTTCAAATCTTAGCAGGAACTTTTTCAAATATGTGACAACTAAGGCAGTAGCCTGAAACAAAATTTACTCTGAACGGGAGCACTGACCCCTCACCTTCTCCTGCTCCAGCAGACCCCCTTCCAACAAAACTTCCCCCCCCCAACACCACTCTTCCTTTACACAACCTCCCCATGATGCTGAGCCTCATAAGGCTCCTTCAAGATGGGACACTATTGCATCCTGCCATTCACACCCACCGTTAGATCCAGAGATTGGAAAGAAAAAAAAAAAACAAAATCCTAACAAAATCCACGGAATAATTCTTTTATTTTCAGTGTGAGGAAACTGAGGGAAAAAATGTTCATTCTCTCACAGCCGTGCAGTGAGAAGATCATGCTCAACTTCTACACATGGTAGGAAGAACTTTACGTAATGTAACCTTCCTCAAAGGAAACTATTTCAATACACAGAAGAAAGAAACATCAGAAAAAGGTAGGCATCTCTCCCTTCTGGTATGTAGTGGTTACGCCCAGATAGTGAGGCAGTTTGAGTCACATTTCTGGGATGACTAAAAGAAAGTACCTGCATTTCAGAAGCACTATGGTCAAAATTCCCAGGAGCTACATGTGCTGAAGAAAGAAATCAGGAAACCGTTTCTGCAAACAGCAGAAGAGAAAGGCAGACTAGCACAAGTTTCACTCAAAACGCACAATTGCAGAACAATACCATGACTCTTCACTATTATTCTTCCCGAAGCTTAGACACAGCCTTTTCACACAAGGAAACTCCATGGATGAACCAAGGCAGCCTCCCAGATTTTACCGACACCCCCCAATAACTGAATGGACTTTCAGTAAATCACCCACCACAGAAGAGTGTGTTGAAGAGCAGTGCTTTAGAGATCTCACTTCCACAGTGCAGCTCTCAGCCATCATCTGGGAAGCACACACCACATCCGCCTCCCTCCACCTCAACACCCACCGCACAACTTAGGGCAATGCAGACACAGCCCGCTCCAGGCGCTGCTTTCACCCAGCCCCTCCTGCTCCAGCTTACTGTAGGAGAAAGGGTTTAGAAATAAGGTAAGATTTATTGTACCGAAGAGGGAAGGAAGCAATGCTCCCTCCCCAAACACATGTCCCTCTTCCATGAATCCTCTGACTTTCTGCCAAGTTCAAGCCTCTTTTCAACTAGGAAGTCCTGTCCTGTCACCAGAAACCCAGGGAGGAACTTGTAATTGGTGGAAATCTCAGAAGAGACCAAGGCAGTTCCACAGTCCTTGACCACACACCAAGACCCACTCTTCTCCACATCCTCCTTTCGTGTCCCAACAGATGTCTGCTTGAAAAACAAGCCTGTTTTGAATATTGTTTCCCCCACAGAACAGTTTTCATGGCCAGTCTCTCTCACTTTAACACAAAGACTTTTAAATGCCATTGTGCCACAGGAAAAATCATTACAATAAGTTATACTGCTGCTTCTTAAGATACCGAGGCAACAGTATAACTTAAAGGTATTCAAACTCCTGCCTTCTCTGGCAGAGAGGTTTGTTGCAAAGCCTGTATAATGAAATGCAAGGCATGGACCAGATGTAGCATCACAAGACGTGATGTTAAATGATGAGAAACAACAGAATTGAGCGTCCAGGCTCTCCCCTCCCGCTGCTGCTACAGAATCCAGTGTTTGCCCAGCACATGCAGCACAGCACACACCTCACCGTGCAATCAGACCGACAGCCCTGCAGGAGCTGCAGCCTCAGCTGTTCCTGACTTCACTTCAGATTAACAAAAAACACTTGGTACCCACAGCTACAGCTGCAGACCTGCCATACGTTGCAGCCCATACACAGCCCTTGAAAGCTTGCCCAGCCCACGTGGGGGAGTCCACATCCAGCTGGGTCATGGAAAGAACCTGCTCGTTCGGTCAGCAGCAGTGGATGTGACAGATGAATGTCCACTTAGTTCCCCGGGCTCTAGGAGAAAAGGGGACCCAGGAACAGCAGGCAAAAGCGATGGCAACAACAGGGCTGAAACCAGAGGGACCCACCACTACACACAAACTCCTTCATACAGAAGCCATGTTCCTAGAAGGTCCCAATTGTCCCAGTTCTCCCATTAACGCCTCAGGCTACGGGGCATCCAATCTGAGCACTTTGACCAGCCTTTGCTTCACAGCTTGTTTCAGTGACTCCAAAATTTCCCCCTCAAGCCCTAGCTCTGCTCCACCTGTCCAGATACCAACATGTTCCTTGCAGCACCCAGATTCCTCCAGGCACCTCTACCAGCTGCCTGCAGACTGCTGCCCACTGCAATTCAAGCACCCAGAACCCACCCTAAACACCAAGTCCTGTGCAAACACCCTCCCACCTCCTACCACATCAAGGCAGGACCAGTGTCCTTACACTGCATTTTCTGGTCATCTACAGATTTGCAAACAAGCCAGCTATGTTGTGAGCTTGTTTTCAGATCTGCAAGTATCAGCATAAATGATAATGCAGAACTAGAAGTCCTTCACAGCAACGGACATTTGTTTTTTCATTTCAATTTAACAGCTGCTGTTATGAGCGGATGAGATGGAAACCCAACCGCCTTCCTGTAGTCAAGGGTGCAAATGGAGAGAACACTTTTCAAAATGGCATTACAAGACAGCCTCCATGTCCTCTGTACAACACCAGGGTCAATGTGCATCACACGGGAATCTAGTGCAAAAATCAGAAGTGCACCAACTGCTCCTCCCATAGAGGCAAGTCCTTCCACAGCAAAGGGACTTCTTGAAGAGGCGCACATTTCCCTTGGTGCTGGTCCCCTTCTGAGACCTCTCACTGCAGAGAAGAAAGGCTGAACAAGACACTTGGTAAAAGTTGCTGCCCAACAGAACTCCAAGGTGCTGTCAGCACAGATAAGCTGTTAGAAACCAAGATCATCTACAATTGCAGGACTTGGGTTTTCTTCTAGCCCATGCAATCTTCCCGCCCACACTGTCAAAGCACTATGACTGTGGGTAATGTTTAAACTAAGGCAGTTACCAGTCCCACAAGCAAGCTGCTAGCTCTGCAGGACAGGGGCACGCCATCGAGTCCAATCTGCTATCGGGATGGCACAGAAGACAGAGGGATTTGGGGGGTTTGTAAAGCTTGAAAAGCTTTACATTCCTGTGAGGTCAGCCTGATGACTCTGTTCTCTTTTTGCTCACTTGCTGTGTTCCCATTAAAAAAAAAAAAAAAAAAAAGGTAAAGAGGAGGGCACCAAATATTAATATTCAACGTGCTTAAATCCCTCAAGGCATTCTGTTAAAGCCAGACTTGAAAAGCGCAAATTTTATAAAAACTAAAAGGGATCCCTCCCATGCGGACTGAAAAAGCGCAGAGAGGGATGCATCCACGTGTTTATACACACACACACCAGAGACAGGGAAAGATTCTGGACTGGGAGCGGGTGAAAAACCAACAGAAAAAAACCTGATGCCCACCCCAAGGCAACTGGTACGGGGCATTTACCAGGCAAAACCCCCTGTTAAGAGGACACCCCAGACGGGACGGTAGGGCACAGGGAGCACAACCCAGTGTGAGAAGGAGCCAGACACCTCAAACCCTGCCACCAACACAACCCCCACACCATTATTTTTTTTTGGGGGGGAAGAGAGGCTGCTGCCTCCCCGACATGGGAGGGGGGCCACAGGGTGACCCCCTCACAGACCTGGTGTGGAGGGCAGCAGCAACTCCCCCCCCCCCTTTAGGGTCAGAGACTCCTCGTACCCCCTCCCCCCCCCCAAAAGCCACTGAAGGCAGTAGGGGAACCCTGCCTGTCGCTGTGGAAATGCTAAGGGATGGGGAGACCCCAAAATTGAGGGCAGGACCGCAAAGCTGGGAAGAGAGAGGCGTTGAGGGAGCAGCACCCGGGGCCCCGCGGCTGGGTGCGGGCCCTCCGACCCGCAGGCCCTCCGACTCCGCGCCCCGCCGCGGGGTCCCGGGGGGGGGGGCGGCCCGGTGAGCGGGGAAGGGTCCGCCCACCGGTT
>JAOTQQ010000004.1:4511492-4528985 GCA_026546715.1 Gallinago undulata | reverse complement strand
GGTTGTGGGTGGGGGGGGGGGGGGGGGGGGGGGGGGGAAAGGGGACACCCAAACCCACCGCGGGGTGCCCTGCTCCCCCCTTCCTCCGGGTGCGGGGAGGGGTCGGGCCCTGAGGCGGGTCCGGGGGTGCGGAGCCGAGGGAGCCCCGCCGGTGTGTGGGGGTGTGGGTGTGTGTGTGCCCCCCCCCCCCCCCCCCCCCCGGGGGGGGGGTGCTGCCCGTTTAGAGGGGAAGGGTCCGCCCACCGGTTACCTGGGGACGCAGCTGGGGCTGGAACCATCGATCTCCCAGGTAGCGAAGAGGTTCATAGGCACGGGCCGCCCCAGGGCCCCGGTACCACCCGGGAAACTGAGGCGGCTCCGTTCCGCCGCCGCCGCCATGGCTGCCGGCCTGGCGCGCGCCCACCGGGCCGCCGCCGCCGCCGCCGCGGCCCCGCCCCAGCGGGGAGGGGGGGGGGGGGGGTGTCACGTGTGAAGGGGCGTGGTATCCGAGGGGGCGTGCCCTCTATTGGGGCGTGGCTAAAGCGCGGTGGGGCGGAGCCATGGGATAAGGGCGGGTATGAGGCGTGGCTAATGCAGGGGGTGTTGTCCGCATGGGCGTGGCTCTGGGAGAGGGCGTGGCTCTGGGAGAGGGCGTGGCTTCGGGGAGGAGGGCGTGGCTTCGGGGAGGAGGGCGTGGCTCCAGTGAGAAGGGCGTGGCCAACGGTCAGGGTGTCGCTGCGCCCCGGTTTCTGCCGCGTTTCCGTGTTGCCGCCCGGGCCCGTTTTCCGGAGCGCGGCCGGAAGTGCCCCGTGTGTCTGGTGGTGGTTGGACCGGATGTTGCCTCGGCGGTTTCCGGCTAGCTCCGTGGCAGGGGCAGGGGCAGGGGCGAGGCGACAGGCGGCGGCGGGGCTGAGGCTGAGGGGCGGCGGCGGGTGGGCCGTAGCTGGGAGCGAAGATGGTGCTGCTGACGATGATCGCCCGCGTGGCGGACGGGCTCCCGCTGGCAGCTTCCATGCAGGAGGATGAGCAGGTGGGCGCGGGGAGGGGTGGGAGTCTGGGCCCGGTGTGTCGGTGAAGAGTGGGTGGCCCAGGCGGGCCCTGGTACTCCTTTCCTCCACAAGGCTGCGGATAGAAGGCTCTGTGCTGTTGAGGGCAGCTCCTCTTTCTTGCGGCCGACCCCGGGTCCCTCTCGGAGACCCCCTGCCTGCAGGCGGGTGGGTGGGTGGGTGGTGTTTCCCCAGTAGCAGCCGTCCCCAACGGCCTTGTCCTCCCTTCTCAGTCAGGCCGCGACCTGCAGCAGTACCAGAGTCAAGCAAAACAGCTCTTCCGCAAGCTGAACGAGCAGTCGCCTACGAGATGTACTCTGGAAGCAGGAGCCATGGCTTTCCAGTAAGTATTTGTAGGGATGATGGAAATTTATAGGGATGATGCCACCATGGAAATAAGTAAAGGCACTTCTGGACCAGGGTGAGAATCTGTTAGAAATCAGGCTGCCTGAGAGAGGGTGAGTTGTTCGGCAATCTGCCCTGCAAGCTGAAGTGTAATAGCCATTTGAAGGGGAGAACATGTGAGTTGTTACTTCTTGGCAGTACTGTCTGGCATTTGTTTTTCAGCCAAGTTCATAGTTCTGCGTTTGGTGAAGACCATTCTATTCCCTTTAAGTTTTTTTCTATTTGTTTGCACCCTCTGAGATACCTTAAGTGCATCTTCTGTACCTCCTGTGTCTTGTCTTTTTTAAAACGATATCTCCTTGGTGAAAACAGTCTGGCAGTATCACTGTAAGCCCCTCTTGCACAAGATTTTCCTCTCTGCATACCCCATGGGAGTTTCCCTTTTCATGCATCAACTTCATGTGTAGAAGCACATGGAGCATCACTGATTTATTTTTTTATTTCCTTAATATGTGACAGTTTTTTTTTCTCACACTGTAGATTCAGTCGTATTGTTGCCATATGTGTTGGGTGTGTTTAGTTCATGTCCTAAACAGTTTGGAAACTCTCAACTTAAAACCAGTTTTGTCTTTTTTCCAGTAGCTCATTAACAAAGGAACTTGAATATAAAATAATGAACACTTACAGCGACTGCAGGTCAGACATACTTATTCCCTAATCAATAGCAAAGGAACTGGAAAGGCAGGTAAATGGAGGAAGAACAGATAGTTAGTGAAAGACAAGAGAGCAAGCTTATGTTTGGGACAAGGAAATGCATCTTTACATGACATGTAAGTACATAGCAGAATAATGACTGAGAATTTAATCAAGCCCAACATTTTGTCAAGAATCAGGATTATGCTATTACCGGAAATAATTATGTTAGAATTCTCTGAGATCAGGTGCTGCATGAGATAACCATGGCAGAGTTGTGCAGTTTTGCCAGTGATGCACTTATTTTTCCCACGTTTGGCACCACTTTTGCTGTGCCACCAGCAGCAGGATCCCTCTCGACTCCCCAGCCCTGGTGAGTGGGAGACAGCCCTTGAATACAGGGAAGGTTGGCTTTAGGTCTCTGTTTCTATAACAAGGGTCCTTTAGCAAATCTTCTGCCCTCTCCCTTTCTTCAGAGAAAGTGATGTGAAAAGACAGGAACAGCAGTTTTTTGGAAAGGCAATCTTTGACAAAAACCATGAAGTTTTGAGGGCAGCTTTTCTTGTGGTTAACTTACTTATGATAACTGTCATGAGATTTTATTTTTTTTAAATCTTTTTTTTTTCTTGGCTTCTGGTTGCCTTTGATAGGGAGTTATAGTGGTCAGAGGACGGCCCTGACTAAAATAGTCTGGCTGTCCTTATCTGCTGTCGCGTTTGGGGTGCAGAGTTAACTGCAAAGTCCTGTTCTGCATTGTAGAACAGCGTCTTTGCAGAAGTTAAAACTTCCTAGAGTTTAAAAACTCTCTCATTTTAAATGTTTCCATGGCACTGCAGGGGTGTAGCTCTGACTGGCAGTGAAGTCTTGGAAAAGAGTCTGTGTAGATCCTAGTAAATCCCTTCTTGCGTTGCTTCCGTGACGCAAGCAGAGTAATGTCTGGGACGGCTGCACCACTTGCAGTGTCGAGGAAATCAAAGCTTCTTAACAGTGGCTGTAATGTCAGCAGTTCTGACAAGGTGAAGGACTTGGGCAAGCTCATATTTTGACAGCTGTCTCAAAGAAACAGGCAGGTTACCTGCCTGGCAGATAAGCAGGGAATGGAGGGTTTCTCTGTGTTGCCTTAGTCCCTAGACAGGTTCCACATATGATTGACAGCAGCTGTTGCAAAGCATTCAAGTGCTGTCTCTCTTAAGATGAGACATTGAGACCTATGTGAAAAGAAGAATGCTTTCAGATCAAAAACTCTGCTGTGATAACAGTACAAGAAGAATAGGAAATGGGGGAGTTGGAAATTTAGTCTAAAGTAATGCTGACTAGTGACCATACTGTTCATTAACGTAGCACATCTTTTTTTCTGCCAAATCAGAGCTCTGACTGCTGAGGGCAGCACAAACTAGGATAGAGCATTTTGTGGTGCGAGGGTGCAAGTGTGGCTAAGGATATTGTTGAACTTGCTGAGGTGGTGGTGAACATTTTTAGCTTGATGAATTCAGAGAAGAATCTAGTCTTGCTGAAATGTGAACCTTAAACTACAACTGCTGAAGTAATTTCTGTCAAATGTAATGTCCAGCCTGTAAAAAAAAAAAACTGTCCAAAAGCTGTGTCACCCTTTCAGCTACAGCAGTCGGTGTGCACGGCTGTACAGGTACAGAAACACCGAGGGAGTCTGCTGTGCTGTCAGTCAGTAGTTGACCTTTGGCTGATGAATGGCTGAACTGGCTCTTACCTGTCGTGTTGAAAACAACCCTTGGCCTTTGCTACTCTTACCAGGATAAAGCTTTTTCTCTCTCAAAATGATCCAAGGTAATTACAAGAAACGTTCTGGCTATACTCGGCATGCAGCAATTCGGAGGACAGAACTTAGCAGTGGCAAATGGCATCGTCTGCCCCTTGTGTGCATACACTGGCAAGCAGTCGGCACGATCAGGTGCTGTCTTGTAGCTCAGAGGCACAGACAGAGCATAAAATGGAGAAGCCCAGATATGCAGGAACTCTGCTCTGAGGTTGACTAAATTGTCTGAATCGGGGACAGAATGAGGTGTGCTTGCTCTCTGTGGTGCTGACAGTTCAATTTTAAATCCAACACATCTAATATCACATCAGGGGAAAAGCAAGTAGGAAATACAGCTGAAGAGCTCCAGGCAGGACCAGCTGGCCTAAGCAGAGATAACAGAGAGAGGTAACGTTCTTCTGACTGCTCTCATCTTGAGCATGCTGCTCTGGCTCTCAGGGAGTGCTGTCAGAATTCCTATCTGACACAAGTCTTGCTTATTTCAAAAGACTTTCAAATTATAGCTGTTCGTGACAGCGACTAAATCAAGCTCCAAGTGAGGATTTGTAGCAACTCTGAGTTGTTAGGCAGCTCCCCAACGGTGAGGGAAGAACAGAAGCATGATGTACTGTGGGATTAGTCTTACATACTGATGCAGTCCAGGCTGAGGGATGTAAAAAGGAATAAAAGAAGGGGCCTGTGGGGCTGCGCTTGTGGAATGGATTATAGTGACTGGAGTTTCTCACTTCTGGTTGGGTGAATTGATTGTTATTTTAAGGCTGGCAGGATTCACACATGTAGAGGCAGGAGAAATGGATACTCCTGAGCCCAGAAACACGTTGAGGATGGTTAATTCAAACTACTTGGACCTGTTGGGGTATCCGGAAAAACAATGTGAGGGGGAAGTTGTTTTGTAAGCCTGGTGCAGCTACTAACAAAATTTTAAGCTACTTATTTAACTACAATGCCCTTGTGACTGGGTCAATTCTTTAATGCACTGTTAATCTGTATGCTAACTAGACTGCTACATAATGGCATTATGCAGCAAGTCAAAAGATGGTAACATGAAAATAATGTTTAAATTCCACCCTGAATATTATAGATAAACATTGAAAAGTCTATGCAGGGCTATCTACTGTCTCTACTCCCTTGGTTTTGGTGGAAATATCATTGCCTTTAGTTTTCCATTGGCTAAATGAGGAGGAAAATGTAGTTGGGAATGTGCAGCAGCAGACAGGTGTAGTGAAGCCTAAATAATATCAAGATTGGTTCTATTTTATCCCTTATTTCAGAAGGCTTTTTAGCTGAATTGTAATGAAAGGCTCCTTTTCTCAGTGCTGATGGAGGCACTGGAGCTCACACTGAAACAAGGTCAGCACTAAACCTCTGTGAACAGATACAAATTACATGGGGATGGGGTGGTGGGAGGAGAAGAGGACCTCTCTGTGCATTCAGCTGCGGGACAAGCCAAACAGCATTACACAGCACGAGCAGCTCCTATTCCAGTGTATATTTTGGAATATCCTAACTTCACAGCCAAAAAGCTGGTAGCACAGTCATCCTTACCTGTGGCAAACCTGTAGGAGAAGTCACCAGAACCCATTTATTTTTCTCCAGCTGCCTTTGAAGTCATGCATGTGGCTGGCCACACCCCACCAACAGGCTGGTGTTGGGGGACAAAGGGGATAGCCAACCCTCCAAAACAGAAAGCGAGAGCTGGCAGTCACTGAGAGCAAATTCTTGTGTGTGTCCTAATCTCATGGCAGAGCTTCCCGTTTATGGGCCAGTGCCTGAGAGCTGTGTTGGCCACCCTCCCCTCTACTCTGCTGGCAAGCTTTCTTGTGCTCCTCTCCTTCTGAGTGCAGGAGGGAGGGAGGATGTCCTTCCGTTATTACTCCAAAATTATAACTTTTTGTAGCTGGTATTTAGTTAAACTAATGCTGCTCACAGACCAACTTTTGTTCCGTCGAAGTCCAAGTTCAGGGCTGTTCGCATGGGGGTACAGGGTCTGATGCTAGAAGAAAATTTATTTTAGGTAAAGAAAAAAGAAGGCATTACTTTGCAGAAAGGTTTATACCTGATCCAGACATGGCAAACTGGAAATCCAGTTCTCATTGCCTCATGGGAATAAAGGTATGCAGGGTGGTCTTTGACAGGATGGATTCAAAATTGATGGATTAATGCTCTGTCTGCTGTTCTTCTAGCTACATCATTGAGAAAGGAGTGTGTTACCTGGTCCTCTGTGAAGCTGGATTCCCCAAGAAACTGGCCTTTGCATATCTGGAAGACTTGCATTCAGAGTTTGATGAACAGCATGGCAAGAAGGTGCCAACAGTCTCCAGGCCCTATTCCTTCATTGAATTTGGTGAGGTCCCTCTCCTTGTTGCTAGCTGGGAAACATCTTGCCTGGGGTGGGAGCAGCAGTTGCAGGATCCTCTCCAGCTTGACCTAATGGAATTGACAGTTCAGCCTCTTCTTGGCACTAGAGAAATGGGTGTGTTGAGCAATAGAATAGAGCAAGAGAACTGGTAGGGAAATGCTAAGTGTTGCTAAATGTCATAGAATCATAGAATGGTTAGAGCTGGAAGGGACCTTAAAGACCATCGAGTTCCAACCCCCATGCCACGGTCAGGGACACCTCCCACTAGACCAGGTTGCTCAAAGCCCCATCCAGCCTGGTCTTGAACACTTGCAGGCTGGAAATGCATGTCCTTTGATTCATATTTCCTGCTTTAAGTCACTTTGTCCTCACTCCAGTGAATATTTGCATGCAGTCTGCTGGCTGTCTCAGCAATGCTCCCACTCCTTCAGGAGCCTGGCTGGTCTGTGTTACGTGAGATTCCCTCTGAAAGCCTTATCTCATTCCAGATACCTACATCCAGAAAACCAAGAAGCTCTACATTGATAGCCGGGCAAGGAGGAACCTGGGCTCCATCAACACAGAGCTGCAAGATGTTCAGAGGATTATGGTGGCCAACATCGAGGAAGTCTTACAGCGAGGAGAAGCACTTTCAGGTACAGGACACTTACGGTTCTTTGTGCCCTCTGTCACCTGGGTGGGTAGAGCATACCAGGGGGAAAGGCTTGCTATTCCCTGAGCCTCCTGAGAAAAGCAGCACACTCATTAAGTGTTTCAGTTGCATCGGTTGCATTCTGAAGCACATAGCAGATATTGATGCTTCTTTTGGGTGAGACCAGGATCTCACCAGTTTGGGTGGCTCTCATCCCAGCAGGACAAGCGCTAGAGTGCTGCAGGTTGGCACAGGGCATGCTGCCATGCAAAACTACTGTGCTTCCAGCTGTCCCAAAGAAACTTGCACAGTTAACGTAACATTTGGGGAATGTTATCTGGTTGGGTTAATCTTAACTTCTCTCCCCTTTCCCTTTAACAGCTCTTGATTCCAAGGCCAACAACCTGTCCAGTTTGTCCAAGAAGTACCGTCAGGACGCAAAGTATCTGAACATGCGTTCCACTTACGCCAAACTCGCGGCCGTAGCTGTGTTTTTTATTATGTTGATCGTCTATGTGAGATTCTGGTGGCTGTGAGCCCGTTGCAGTCACGGAAGAGGGAAAGCCGGTAGCCTGGCAGGTGTATGTGTGCAGGACACTGTTCACGGGGGATGTGCATTAGAATCCACACAGGACCATCACCTTTACGGGAGTGTCCTGAAATTGTTAGGTGACACCTGACTACTACATCTCTCAGTGAAGCCTAACAATAGGTGTAAAGGCTTGTTGACTACAGGCTTTTCCTCTGAGGCAGTTTGCACTAGGGTACTGCAGGGTTTGGCCTCCCACGGTTCTGCCCCTTTTCCCGGGGGTGCCCTCTGGGAACAGTCAATCAGTGCGGTTTAGCATAATCACATAACGTCCTCCTGTTGACTAGCTCTAGTGGGAACTGGACTCTAATGAACATTCCTTGTGTTGGCAATGTTTGCTTTTTTTAGAATTTGGGTCTGCAGTTATTTTTCTTTTTTTTTTCTTTTTTTTTTCAGACAAGACTCCCCTGTTTGAAGGCAAATACTGCACTGTACATAGAATAGCTTTCACCTCTGTCAGAATAGCTGTTGTTGAGTTTTCTGTGTCTGACATCTTGGCTTGTTACACTTTAAATTGTTTTAGGAAGAAATGGATGTTAAACTATGCCTTAAAATACATTCTGTCTAGTAGTAGGAGGGGCAATGAAAGGCTTCTATATTACTGATTCCTAGAAAATTAAACTGCAGGTTTATAAGTGTCTGCTTTCAATCTCCTGACAACTGTGTGAGAGAAAGTTTCCACGTGAACAGGGTGTGCAATTCAAGTGCTGTTGGGGTGGGCATAGTGCAAACTATGTCAGTGCTCTGTGATTTTCCCTTCTATCTGCAGATTCACTACATTATTTCCTTCCTTTTTATAACTGTGCTTTCCTTCCAAAGTGTGTCAAAACTGCCAGCATTTCATCTCTGGGATGCTTGTTTTCTTTCTCCCTCTTTCCCTTACCCAAAACAACCAAAAAAACCAAAACTCTGAATGTTGTTGTGAAGAAAAGGCAGTGTTTTCTTAAAAGAACACTTTAACTTTACATGAAGGATTCAAAAGGATAACTTTAAAACAGTGGAATCCTTTGGAAACACCACCTTTTTTTCCTGTGGTCACCCTCTCCCTACCTCACTTGGGAAGTTGAAACTGTAAGTGAAGAAAAGCTCATTATGGGGCAATAGTATATAGCTTCTTCTTTTTCTTGGGCCAATCTGTATATGTCCAGTGTAATGTGATTTTTTTTATTATTATTTTTGGTCCACCTGTGCTAAGAGTAACATCAGTGCGCTTTTGTTTTTATTTAAAAAAAGAGAAAAAAGAAACCCCACAGCTCAGGCACTCTTCTGCTCTCAAGTGTCTGCCACATGGTAAGAAGCAGGCAGTGTCACAGAAGGAACTTTCAGGACTCCCCAGCACCTTTCACAAGCACATAACCTTGTGTAGTTCTGGAAGTATAAGCTGTGACCTGGAAGTGTTTCTTGCCACTGGGTGGGAAACAGGGAACTGTTGTCCTGTCTGGGAATGCTCCCCAGCTTGGCACTGTGTTAGATTGGCAGGGAAGCAGTTAGCACTCATCCACCAATAAACCTAGCAAATCTGATCTGCTGTTTAGTCTAAAATTGTCTGGTTTCTGCATGATGCCTCCAAGTGTTACTTCGTAGATTGTTTTATTATTATCATCATTATTTTTAAGCCTTTTAACTGGTGTCCCTAACAGGTGAATGTCCCAGTGATGTAGGTTTCTGTAAAGTGGGTGCTGAAAGGTGAGCAGACACCAACCTGATGTGGATTGTCATGATCGAGGGGAGTGACGATTCTGCAGCGAAGGGCAGCCCGGTGAGCAGTTGCCTCCTGCAGCCCCAGTGTCAGCAGTGAAATAAATGCTTCTGAAAAATCCCCTCTGCAGCGTGGAGTTTCCCCTGTCTCGTTTCTGTGACCTCAGAGGTTGTTTTCTTTCTTTCAGGGACCCAAGAGGGGAATGGCCTTGTAGCTGAAGCCACCTGGGATAAGGGCTTCTTTTTGGAGGCAGAACTCGTTGAAAAACATTATCTTGGCCATTTTCTGGCAAAGAGATTATACTTTGATTATAAGAGGGGTCTCTGCTCTCTTATAAGGGCATGGTGCATGGGAACGGGAATAGGTGCATGGGTAGTTTTTTATGGAGATGGTTTTGTGGCGATGCTGTTCATGTGGGGCGCATGTGAAGCAGAACAAACTGGGAGTGGGGTTTGTGTCCTCTGGGATGTGCAGCATGGAGCTGCAAATGCTGCTGCCTAAAGAGGAAGGCAAGGAAGACTCCTTTCCCACAGGCCAGCCTGGAGCTTCAGGGAGCACTTCATAAGCAACTCCCTTGCCGTACTCAAAGTACTGAGTCCCTTTTCCTCCCTCCCACAGGGCAGAGGCCCCACTGAGAAGCCAGGCTGCTCAGGGCAGAGGGGAGGAGAAGCCATGGCTGGCTTCTCCATGTGTTAACCGGCAGCTTGCGTGAGGCTGGGCAGCAGGGAGACGTGGGCTGAGGGACGTGGCTCCCTGCTCCCGCTGTGCAGTGGAAAGCGGTGGGTGCAGTTCTCCTGGGTGTGGGTGACCATGCTTGCCCGGGAGCATGGGAGAGGTGGCCCCGGAGCTGCTGCCTGCAGGTGGCAGTGCCTGCACGGAGCTAGTGCACGCATGGAGCCATGCCTAGTGGTGGAGAGGCAAAGAGGGCTCTTCCTAAAGGCACCCTACCTCATTGCAATGGCCTCATCGCAAAGACCCGCAGCCTCGCTGGGCATGGGCTACATCCCAATGAACACGGGGCTCTGCCTGCAAGGGCTCCTGGACAGCCTCACGCAAGGCTGTGCCACCTGGCCTTGTCCCATCATGCAGCCAGAATGCTGGGGCTGAGCTGGAGGGTGGCACTTCCCAGCAGGGTGTTTGAGTCACCTCCTACCCAGCAGCCATCTCTTTTCTGTTTCTGAGCAGCCCCTCTGCCTCCAGAGGCTCTGGAGCGGACTTTTCCTGCTGGGTTCCCCTCCTAGGTGGTAAGAGGCACAAACTTGGACATAAGAAGTTTCATCTAAACATGAGGAGGAACTTCTCTACTTTGAGGGTGGCAGAGCACTGGAACAAGCTGCCCAGAGAGGTGGTGGAGTCTCTGTGTCTGGAGACATTCAAAACCTGCCTGGACACGTTCCTGTGCAACCTGCTCTAGGTAGACCTGCTTTGGCAGAGGGGTTGGACTAGATGATCTCCAGAGGTCCCTTCCAACTCCATATCATTCCATGATTCTGTGTCCCCCTGGTTCCTGTGTCTCATGCCCTCGACCCAGCAGAAGCTGAGAGTTTCTGTCCCGCATTAGGCACATGTGGAGCAGAGGGAGAAACAGGACTTGGGAGCAAAGAAGTCCTGGCATCTCTGCAGCACTTGAGCCCGCTGTCCTGGAGGGTGAGGAGAGCAGAGCTGGGCTCTCCCTGGCTTCATGGCATGCCCATTGTTGCTGGGAAACACTCGGCATGGAGTATGGGCAGAGAGCAGCAGGATGCAAAGGAAAAGGGGATGCTAAAAGCTGCTCCTCCACTGCTGCTCAGCTTGGGTCTGGGCACCCCTGGCTGTCCCTGTGTTCACGGGGCTAGGGTGCTGCTGGGGGTGGTGCCGGCTGGAGGGACCATGTGTGGTCGTGTCCACCGTGGCCCATCGTAGGGCTGCACTGGGTGGCTTTGTGCTGCTGGGCATGTCGGTGCTGGGTGGCAGGGGCTGTTTCTCCCCAGGATCTGAAAAGCAAAGCAGCGAGAGCAGAGTGGGAGAGCTGGTTCCTGGAAGATGCCAAACCTGCTGTGGGTGGGGCACGGCACTGCGGGGAGGAAGAGTGTGGCGGGGTGGTGAAGGCTGGCAGGGTGCTCCAGTCGGGATGTCAAATATAAACCAGGTCCCACCTGGCACGGGCTGTGGCCATGCTCTGCACCATCACTACTCTGGGGAGCAGCTGCTCGGGCGCTGCAGGGTTTTGGTTTCTGTGCTTACTTGGGCACCAGCTGCTTGCCCTGCTTTGAACCAGCTCCTCACAAAACTCTCTTTCGGGCAGGTTTTGAAAAAAATCCTATTTTAGCACCTTTCCTGTGAGGCCCCTGGGAGGGTTTGACTCTGGGTGGTTTCTGGCAGCTGCTTTGCCGTGAGTGAAGGTCCCAGCGGTAGGGAGGGCTGTGACAGCATCCCTGTGTCAGGGCAAGTGCCTGCCCGGGGCACTCGAGGCCAGATAACTGCCTGGGCAGCAATGGCCAGGGCAGCAGAGCTTGGGGTTCAGCCTTCGAGCACCCTAGTCCTTGTCCTCCCTCCCTCGAGGGCTGCTGGGGGCCACAGCAACTCTGCCTCTCTGAGGGGACTCTCGATCCCTCTGGGGCCAGGGAGGGATGCCACGCAGAGCTGGGCTGGGGGGCTCAGGAGGTCACCTCCCCTTCCTTCCCCCCCATTTTGTGGTTTGCTCTGCTGCGCTGCTCCCAAAGTGACCTTCTGCAAATGAGGACATTGACTTTCTGCTGCCCGAAAATGAAGGCTTTTCAGATGGCAGGGTGCTGGGCTTGGTGGCCAGCCACAGGCAGCTGACTGCTGCAACCAGGTCTCCCTCATAGGCCTCAGTTGGGGCCGTGTCCTGTCCCCGTGCACTCCTGAATTGTCCCATACCCCCATCCCAGGTGATGCAGCTGGGCTGGTCCCCAGTCCCGGGCAATTGGCAAGCCCCAGGGCAGGGTGTGGGACACCCACTCGGCCCCTGGCAGCCTCCTCACTCTGTCCCTGTTTGCCCCCTAGACCTGAGCTCTTTGGGGATCCCTGGGGGTCTGGCTGCTCCCAAATCCCCACAGCCAGCACTGGGGAGAGGTGGATGCTCTGCCTGTGCTTCCTGCACAGCCTCCTACCCAGCCGCATGTCTCCCAGCCCGTTCCCTTTCTCCCCCAGCCCGGGCACCGTTTGGGTCCCCTCTTGGTGCAGGGCACCCCAGGGTACATCAGGGGCCGTGCCCTGCGGTGTCCCACATGGCTTCTCCCCTCCGGCTGCGGTCACGCCTCGGCTCACAGACCCGTTGGGGGGGATAAAGCAGAAGTTGGGGAGTCCCCGCACCCACCCCAGTGGGGCTCCAGACCCCCGCCACTGGGCTTTCTCTGGGCTGCTGGCTGCCGGGAGGAGCCCAGCGTGATTTTGAATCATGGCTCAGAAAACCCCCTGCGGCTGAGTCCCAGCGCTCTGCAGAGAGATGATAAACCGGTTTCCTCTGACATTGCTGCTTTTTTTTTTTTTTTGCTTTTTCTTTTTTCTTTCTTTTTTCTTCCTTCCCCCAGCCTCCCGCCAGCAGCACCCGGGTCCTATGGGTGCTCCCCCCCGGCTGCTCCCCAGCCACCCCTCCCCTGGCACATCGCCTGCAGTCGCTGGGAAAGGCCCCCCCGGTCCCACCGCAGCGCAGCACCCAGGGCAGAGAGTGCACCCTCCCCATCAGGCACCGCCGGCGCCCCTGCAAGTGGCAGCAGACGGGGGTTTTGCATAGAGGAACAGAAGTAAACGTGTTTGCTGGAGCCACAGGGACCCCAAGTCCTCTGCAGGGGGACCTGCCTGGGTCCCTGTGGTGCTGGAACCCCCAGAGCCTAGGGTGTGTGCGGCTCCCCAGGACCTCTCCTGGAGCTGCGTGTCCCCCACGCAGGGCTGTGAGCCCGTTGCAGCTGCGATGGCGCCTCATCCTGTGGTGGGCTGACCCTGGCTGGTTGCTGGGTGTCCACCAAATCTGCTCTATCACCCCTCATCCTCAGCTGGACAGGGGAGAGAAAATATAACAAAAGGCTCATGGGTCAAGGTAAGGACAGGGAGAGATCACTCACCAGTTACCACCATGAGCAAAACAGACTTGTCTTGGGGAAATTGGTTTAATTTATTACCAATCAAATCAGACTAAGATAATGAGAAATAAAAACAAGACCTTAAAACACTTTCCCCTCACCCCTCCCTTCTTCCAGGCTTAACTTCACTCCTGATTTTCTCTACCTCCTCCCCCCGAGCGGCGCAGGGGACAGGGAATGGAGGTTGTGGTCAGTTCACTACATGTCTTTTCTGCTGCTTCTTCCTCCCCAGGGGAGGACTCCTCACACTCTTCTCCTGCTCCAACGTGGGATCCCTCCCATGGGAATCAGTTCTTCATGAACTTCTCCAATATGAGTCCTTCCTAAAGGCTACATTTCTTCAGGAACCACTCCAGCGTGCATCCCCCACAGGGTCACAAGTCCTGCCAGCAAACCTGCTCCAGTGTGGGTTTCCCACAGGGTCACAGCCTTCTTCGGACATTCACCTTCTCCAGCATGGGGTCTTCCACAGGAGGATATTTGCAGGTGGATATCTGCTCCACTGTGGTCTTCACTGTGGGCTGCAGAGGAATCTCTGCTCCGGCACACAGAGCACCTCCTCCGCCTCCTTCCTCACTGACCTTGGTGTCCGCAGAGTTGTTTCTCTCACATCTTCTCACTCGTCTCTCTGGCTGCAGTTTCCGTTGTGCAGGTTTTTTCCCCACTTCAGTGTGTTATCACAGAGGTGATACTTCTCTTGAGGTGCTACTTCTGTTGAGGTGATACCGATGCTGATGGGCTGAGCCTTGGCCAGTGGTGGGTCTGTCTTGGAGCTGACTGGCATTGGCTCTATTGGACATGGGGGAAGCTTTTAGCAGCTACTCACAGAAGCCATCCCTGTACCCCCCTGCAACCAAAACTTTACCATGCCAACCCAGTACATGCCCCCAGCATCTGCCTCAGGAGAGGAGGGGACTGTCATGGAGAGAAGGGACCGGCTCAGCATGGACTTGGAGCTGTGCAGAAGCTCCTGCCTGGTGCCAAGAGGGATGTAACGTTGTGTCCAGCGGCTGAGGCTGGGCTCTGGGTCCCACAGGAGTGGGAAGAAGCCTCTGTCCTGCTCTCCCTTGCCCCTTTCTGCATGGGGACCACAGGCGATGGGGGCAGTGCCGAGGTGACCAGCCCACAGTGGAGGGGTGGCTTGCATGGGTTGTGCGTGTGCTGGGAGAGGAGTGGGGTGCTGGGGTGCTGCAAATACCACTGCTTTAGCTCCCCAGCAGCTGCAATCATCACTGCTTTAGCTCCCCAGCGGCTGCTGACCGAGAGGCAGAGCTGCAGGCTCCCATCTTCACAGCTGGTCCCGGGTACAGACCTGCAAAAGGCAGCCGAAGGATGGATCTGAGTTGCCGTGCCAGCCGGGGTGGGGGAGGCCACTGGGCTGTGCCGCAGGGGCTCGTCAAGGTAACGAGCACTTGTTGGCAGTCCTGTTTCCATCACCTGTTGCTTGCGTCTGTTGCCTGGCGTTGGGGTCTCAGTGGGAAGGGGCCACCCACGCCGGTGGAAGGTGCTGGCTGCCCCACTGCTGTCATTGCACCTGGGGGGGGCGGCAGCAAATCAAAGCGAACCACTGCTCCGTGGCATCACCAGAGCCGGGAGTGTTTCGGGAGCCTCGTGTCCCCACTGTCCGTCAGACCAGCTTTGGAGAAGCTGTATGTCTGCAATGTAAATTCTCTGGGGGCTGCTGCCAGCGAGGGAGGCGGCGGCGGGGGAGGCGGAGGGTACGAATTCCCCGGGCGATTAAGTGGAGCAGCAGAGGCGGCTCAGGGTGCATTCCTGCAGGGCCCGATGCAGGAATGCCTTTGCACTTCTCTGTTTCTTTTTAAGAGGGGTCTAGCTGGCAGGTAAGGTAATCTCGGCGTAAGCCAAGTCATGTGAATGTTAAGAGTTTGCAGATGAGCCACAGGACAAGCTATTTGCGGCACAAGCACAAGGCTGCCAGCCCTGAGGATTTTGTTGGAAGCCTCTCTCCCTCCTGTTTTTCTTAAGCCTCTTGGCTGCTGACGTCTTGTAACTATGGAATACCCTCAGCTTCCATTTTAACAGGGTTCCGGCTCTCCCGCCTCTGAAAGAGAAAAGCTGCAATATATGACTCAAGTGCATCCTAAGGACCCCCAGACCAGGGGCAGGTAAAAAGGAGGCGACGTTTATCTGGCTGTGTAAAATGCTGGGATGCAAGGCAAGCGTTGGGTGTGGGCTGAGCTGAGGTTTGGATGCCTGACCCACCAGCAATGTCACTGAAAGGTTATGGGGATAGAACAGAGTTTATTCTGACAGAGCCAGTGCAAAGCTGGTGAACCTGGCAACTCCTCCGAGGCGAGGGGCAGAGGAGAAGCCCCACGCTGCTCGCTGAGAGCGTACAGACACCCCAAAAGGCACCTCAAGCTGTTTAAATATAAATTTTGCGTTCAGTGGGGAGAGCACAGCAGAGTCCCCAGGCACCTCTGCCGGGCAGCGTCACCACCTCCCTGGGTTGCAGAATGATGAGCCACAGGGGACATGGGGAGGTCCTGTCCCCATGGGCTTCCTCCCCAGGGGGAGCAAGCACACATAGGGGCG
The DNA here is from genome assembly GCA_026546715.1 of Gallinago undulata. Taxonomy (NCBI): domain Eukaryota; kingdom Metazoa; phylum Chordata; class Aves; order Charadriiformes; family Scolopacidae; genus Gallinago; species Gallinago undulata. The sequence goes on along the minus strand of JAOTQQ010000004.1, from coordinate 4,513,214 downwards.
GCACGCCTTCCCCCCCTTTCACAGGCAGCCATGCTGCCTGCAGAGATCAGATGCTCAGCATCACCCAGGGGGTCCCTGCTGAACGTGGGGACCAGGATCCTGGCACTGCCAGTGACAGCACGAGGGCCAGTGCTTGGGGCTGGCTTTGAAGCAGTGGGGCAGGAAACCCAAAGAGTGCTGGGCTTGGAGAGTGGTCTGCTCGTGTGGAGACCCAAATGGGTGCTCTGTGGGGCAGGCAACCGAAAGCATTGCGGTGTGTGAGACTCCTAACATGGAGCCTCAGAGAGGGCTTGATCTCCCTGCCTTTGTCAGCCAAAGCACCAGGATTTCCCTAATTGCTGGGGCTGTTTAACTAGCGATCCCCTGGATATGGAGTGTGTTCAGCTCTCCTAATCCCTCAGCTGGCAGCGTTTCCAGTGATGGAGCCCTCTGCCAGGCACTGGCACCCTGCCACCACCCTGCCACCTCCCTGCCCACCTCCCTGCCCACCACCCTGCCCACCACCCTGCCACCACCCTGCCCACCTCCCCTTGGCTCCCGCACCCAAGCCAAAGAGCTCTGTGGGCAAAGTGGGACAAGGCATAGGGGGAAACCCCTGCCAGAGCCCTCCAGTTCCAGTGCTGGCCACTGGTGGCTTCTGGGGTGAGGAACTGGCTGGGAAACAGTGCATGGTAGGGCTGGAGGGTCACTCCTACCAGTGGGTGCCCCACATGACAAACCTTTGCTTATTTGCGTATGGTGGTGTTTGTGGGACCATAAAGGGGTCCCACTGATGAAGGTAAAAAGCACTGCTGAAACATATTTTTAATTCCTCTGCCAGCAGCCAGTTGCTCAACGAGACAGACCCATGGGGATGATGGGGAACTAACTGAGGAGCTTTGAGAGGGGGACGCAGCGGGGCGCCTGCCCCTGTCCCTGCTTGCCCTCCTGGCATGGGCAACCCACCTAGCCAGGGCAACCATGGGTGGCCTGGTCCTCGCATTCCCAGCTGCAAAACCCACGCTTCCTGCCCAGGTCCAGCTCCTCCAAGCCTCTACCACGTAGAGGACATGCTGGTGGCTGCTCTTGCCCCTTTTCTCTGCCTGACAGATCTGCCACGGGATGTTCTTCCCCACAGGCAGCTGAGCCCACGTGCATCTACGAGAGCAGGGTGAGAGTGGAGAGATGGCAACAACCAGCAGGTTCCCCAGACTCATGGAAATGAAGTGACGCCTTCCCTTCTCCAGGCTGGATTCCCTCCAGGAGCCCCCTTTTTCGGGTGGAGGTGGGTGCCCTCATGGCAGCTTCCAAGAGCTGTGGCGGTGGCAGATGCTGTCCCTGTGCTGGGGGTCAGTGCCTGGTGCTCAGGCTGAGTGAAATGTAGAGAATGGAGGACTAGGCTGCTTCAAGGTCAGGGATGCTCTGCACCAAGGGGAGCTGGAAATCACAGAAACACCAGAATTCCTCCTGAATTAGCTGCGTTAGGGAGAGTGACCCCAAGCCCTCCTTGTTCCAGTCACATTCCTGCCTGTCCTCTCTTGACCCACAGCTTGGCTTTGTGATGAGTGCATTTATTCATGTGCTCGTGAGACCCCACCTGGAGTACTGTGTCCAGCTCTGGAGTCCTCAACATAGAAGGGACATAGACCTGTTGGAATGGGTCCAGCGGAGGGCCACAAAGATGATCAGAGGGCTGGAGCACCTCTCCTATGAAGACAGGCTGAGAGAGCTGGGGTTGTTCAG
>JAOTQQ010000004.1:4478259-4509127 GCA_026546715.1 Gallinago undulata | reverse complement strand
CCTGGAGGTGTTCAAGGCCAGGCTGGATGAGGCTTTGAGCAACCTGCTCTAGTGGGAGGTGTCCCTGCCCATGGCGGGGGGGGGTGGAAATCGATGATCTTTAAGGTCCCTTCCATTCTATGATTCTATGACTTTAACTTAAGCATTGGTTGCCACCACTCATAATTTTATACATGGAAAGTTTTGAGCATTCTGGGGGTCTGGCCCCCACCTCAACAGACGAGGGGCTGCAGGAAGGGCGTTGTGCCAGGACCGGTGCCATAGGACAGCCATCGCGACTGCGAGACACCATCATCTGGTGGTGGGAAGCTCCGGCGGGACTGGGACGGCAGGAGATTCATCACCCAGGCTGCATCCCCACACCTGGAAACACCATCGAGGTGGTGGTGGTGGTGGTGAGGCACCGACCATCCAGCTCTGTGCTCCGGGAGGAGGAGCTGAGGGATGTGGTAAATTACAGGCGAGAAAACAGTGAGGTTTATTCATTGACACCACCACACACACCCACCCTTTCTCTCCCTCTCTCCCCCCCCCCAACCCACGAACCCGGCACAATCCTGCCTTCACCAGCCAGCCCTGCACACAAAGGGCTCTCAGTTTGCGGGGAGGAGGGATTTTTAACGCTTTAAATGATGGCCAAGCGCTTGGGTGGGGGGGGGGCAAAGTCGGGGGGGGGGGCTCTCCAAGCCCCCCGTTACCTGACATCACCAGTGGGATGGCTGCGTCCTCCAACTGCCCCCATCCCCACCACCCTGTCCCCCTCGCCCCGTCCTGCCCCCGCCCGACGCCGCCAGGGGGCGTGGCCGGCGGAGGAAAGCGGAGGCGGTGCGTCTCGACCCCGTGTCCCTCCGCGCGGGACGGCGGTAGGCGCCATCGGCGGCCGGGCAGAGATCCCTCCGCCCGGGAGTCGCCGCGCCGTTGCCGGTTGGCGAGTGGTGGCGGAGAGCGGCCGTGGCCATGGCCCGCGGAGCGGGGCCAGCGCTCGCCGCCCTCCTCGGCTTGGTGCTGGCCGTGCTCAGCCGCGCCGAGCCCGCGGCCGGTGAGTGACGGGGGTGCGTGGGGGGGAGGGCAGGGAAGCGGCGAGGCGTTGCGGGGTGGGGTGGGGGTTTGGGTTGAAGCGATGCGTGGGCGGCTGCCTCGCCCGGGGGGGGGTGTCGTCGGGGAGGGGGGAACACCGACCCCTCTCCCAGCGTGGCCGGGGATGGCGGCGGTGTCACCTTCCTCCCTCGGCCCGGCCGGGGGAGCGAGTAGCCGGGGGTGTGCGGGGTTGGGGAGGGGGGGTAGCCGGGCGTGGGGTGTCACTGCGTGGGGTGGTGGCCCCCGCGGGGACCCTCCAGCCCGAGCCGGGCTGAGCTGCGGGCCCCCGAGGGGCGGTGGTGTGGGGCTCCCCGGGGAGGGTACAGAATGTGTGTGTGTGTGGGGGGAGATGGGGGGCTCCCGTGGGGCGCCGGTCTCAAGTGGGAGCCCACAAACTAACGGAGAAGTGACATGGAAGTCGCCCCCGGGGTGGCAGGGCTTGGCGGGGATATATGAGCTGTAGCCAAAAAAAAAAATTAAAAAATGGTTTGGGCGCTTGAGAGTGGTTTTTGGTTTTTGGGGTTTGTGGGGTTTTTTTGGGGGGTGGGGGGATGTGGGTGGGCGGCCAAAACACGGGAGGAAACGGCTCGCTGCCTCCCCGTCCCTGGGAATGCCGAGGCACCGCGTCCCTCCCGGCCTCTTTGTATGGGAGATGTCTGCGCCCAGAGAGAAGGAATTCCTGTGTGTCCTCCTCCTCCTCCTCCTCCCGGGCAGGATGGAGCCATGTGTGCGCATCCCAAGGAGCTGCTGCTGCTCCTCGCTCTTCCATCTTGGGGTGGGCAATATGTTCTACCGGGTGGGCTGGGGAGCGCGTTGAACCCCTGGGTTCCTGTGGACTTCACGCCTCTCCCGGCAGCCATCCCCGCTCCCGGGGAAGAGCTGGTGCAGCCCTCAGACACGTTAAAGCCGTCGAGGACCAGCAGTGGTCGATGGTGGCTTGCGTGACTCCTCGTTCTCTCTCCCTTTTTCGCCCCTGGGGTGGCCGGGTGGCTTGTGAAGAGCCATGGGGCCACCCGAGGGTGTCATTCTGTGCAGCAGCGGGAGAAGGTGGTGGTGGTGGCCGTTGTTCGGTGTGTGACTGAGCACGGCGCTGAGAATTTGAGCAGTTTTATGCTTTGGTAGGGTCGTGTGGTTGGGAGTGGAAGCTCTTGTCTCTGGAGTTTTGACTCTGTGTTGGATATAGGTTAATTAATCTGCCTGTTTTGACTTTGGGATGGTCGTATTTGATGTCCTGGGAGAAATATTGCTGGGTTTGTTTTTGTTTTCTGTGTTTGTTTTGGGTTTTGTTGTTGGTTTTTTTTCCAGTAAACCCGTCTGAAATCTGACTTGCTTTGGTTTAACTAATATGTTGCAAGAAAATGGTTGGAGTTAAAAAAAATAAATAAATAATCCGTTTCCTGAGTGTGTTTTAGCTAGCTTTGCTCAAAAGAGGCTGGAAAAATAAAGAACCTTTTAAGGGTAGGCGTTTTATAAAGTCAGAAATGTATTTTCTTGGTAGGGTAGAGGTGTGGTGTATGGTAGGACTGTTATTTCTGGAAGTGGCTTTCACAGTCCAATAAGATGGCAAAATGGTATTTTTGCAAAAACTAAATGTCAAATCCACTTAGTTAAAATGTACCTTCATACCAGCGGTTTATCAGCTTATCGCTAATAATCCCAGTTCCATCTGGAACGAGGGCTGAGAGGAGAAGTACCCGTGGTTTCACTTGTTGTCACTTGGCTGGGCATGGGTACCTGCCGGGCTGGGTGAGGTCCTCCCAATCTGCAGCAGCTTTTGGAGTCGTGGGTGAAATCGTGGGACCAGCCAAACAAAGGCTGGTCATCGGAGGAGGCAAACCTAGACTGAAGATACCTCCCGATGTTCATGAGAACGTTGACCTGCATGTGGTTCTTGGGAATGAGAGCTGTGGCTCGAATTAATGGGAGAGAGATGTAGTCACCGAAAGGGTATTTTTCAGGTGCACGTTCAACTGTCTCGATGCTCTTGTGCAAGAGAGGGCAGGTACCTGACGTCACCCCTCTTGGTCAATAAACGGGAGGCTTCGGGATGCGCCCAGCGCTACGGCTTGGGCTGCTCCGCTCTGCCTCATCCTGCAAGCCCCATGGCGTGGCAACTCGCTTTTCCAGTTGGGCCGTGGATTTGAGTTTAGCACAGGGCTGCTGTTGAAGGCTCAGTGAGCTGGGGTGGGGCGGCAACACCTGTGCTTTCGGTGAGGAGCCTCTCCTGCTAATTGCTGGGAACGATTCGCTCCTCTTCCGATCAGGCCAGGCGGCGAAGCCCACCCTAATTACCCACTGTCGTTATTAACGCTCGGGTTGTGCTAAGGAAGCCCAGCTTCACCAGGTGGCTGATCGAGCATCAGCCTGTGTTTCTAATGGGTTGCGAGGCATTTTTAATCCTGAGCAGCAGAGAGGTGGTGTGCTGGTGTGGACCATGGTTGGAGACCGTCTTCACACAGGGTGAAGCTTTGGAGGTAGCGCTGGCAGGGCCGCTCTGCGCGATAAGGAGTCGCTTCGCTAGGAGGAGCGAGCTCTGCTCCATCTTTTTGAAGGTGTTACCTCTGTCGAGTTTGTCCTTATCAAAAGGTGCTGATTTAGACTTTCAAAAGGGAGTGTGGTGAGAATCTGGGGAGCTGGCATCGCCTCCTGCAGGGCATCGCTTAGTCAGATTAGAAAGACGTGAAGATCCTCTGGCTGACGTTCTCAGGACTTGAATCCCTGGGAAAAGAGGACTTGTGCCTCTGGTGGCACAGGTTGGGCATTTGACTCTCTTACAATGGGTGGGTTGGGTTTTTGTCAGCTTCCTCAGCTACTTCCCTCCCTCCCTCTTTTTTGGGTGTCCCGCCGCTGTTGCGATACGTGGGTAATTCTCTTCAGTGTGTGCTCTGGTCCTGCTCTTCTCCAGCTTCTCCCATTTTCAAAGCGGGGGCAGGACAGGGTGAGGGGGACAGGGTGGTGGGGATGGGGGCAGATGGAGGACGCAGCCATCCCACTGGTGATGTGAGGGGACACACACACACACGCAGCTGGGGCTTGAACCCAGGACAAGGAGTAGGTGATGGAGGTGCAGTGGGACCCTGGCAGCCCATTTCTTGTGGGCTTGGCCATCTTTCTTAACAGCAAAACAAACCAGCCACAATTTGTGACTTCAGAAGTCACGTAGTTGCCTTTAGGTTGGTACTCATGGCTAGTGACTGCCGAGCCGAGGAGAGATACAGAGGTGATTAATTCTCAGCCTTCCTTTGGGGGAACATTGAGGAAATGTCATCTGTGTTGGGGGGGTTGGGGAGAAGGGGGAAGAGCTTCCCTAAGCATCTGTGTTAAAAAGTCTGTTTGTCATTACATTCTTGGTTTCTATGAATTCACTCCAAAATCATCTTACCAGCAGAAGTCGAGGGGCTGTGAGTGCCCGTCAAGAAGGAACGTTGCTCGCATCGTCTTAAACGCGGTCATCTGAGAGCTGCAGAAATAATCATTCTGTTCTGTTTGGCAAATAGTCTGTTCCTAGGGCACATGTCCTTTTTTTAGACTGCTAGGAGGATGAAAAAAGAGCTTTGTATCTCAAAATGGCCCGGGCGTCTGCTGTTTGTTCCACACAGCAAGTCCTCGGCTCATTCCTCTGACATCAGCCCGGAGGGCTGCGGGAGGGCCGCTCGCCACCGGCGCTGGGACGCGGCGTTTCTGCACAGGCACACATCCCTAACGTGCAAATTAATAAAGATTTAGTGCCGGAGAATGACGGAAGACTTTGGAGAAGACGCGAGCATGGCTCCCGTCTGCCAGATTGCCATAGAAACACCAATACCTCTTCAGCTCTTTAATTGCCTTCCCTACTTTTTTTTTTGTTGAAAACTTTTTCTTTTTTAAAAAAAAACAACCAACCAACAATGCTTTATGCTGCTGCTGTGGATTTTAGGCATTTTGGCTTTGTTTGGAAAACTGGAAATAGGGTAAGGCAGGGAACAGTAGCTGTGCAAGGAAATAGAGAATCTGATGACTGACAGACTTTCCAAGTGTATTACGAGTTCATCTTGAATTCAATAGGTGGTGCATCTGATAGAAATAACAGTCCTCCTGAAGATTCCTGGGCCCGAGACCCCAAGGGCAGAAGAACTTCTGCTCTGTCTCTGAATTTGCACAATGGTTCCCAACTCTGCTCTTCAGAGGGCCAATTAGTAGTTTTTGCCAGTTCCTAGAAGTTTGGGTGAGAGATTTTGAAGAGAATGGCAGGGCATGAAGTTCTGTGTAGTCAGATTTGCTGTTAGCACTCCTTGAGTTCCGAAAAACCTGATGGGCTTCTAAAGCAGAATTCCTTCTGACTGACTTACACTTCTGAAATCCACTTAAATGTTTTCTTTTGAGCTTTTCTTACAAAGCCTTGAAAAGCTAGTGAAGAAAACCAGTTTAGGCATTGGGGTTTTCCCTCTCCAAAGGTGGGGGCCGTTGGCTGGGTGCCTTCACACTCCTCCGAGCTCTGCTCAGCTCCTCAGTTGATGAGTCTCATGTTGATTTTGGGCCCTTCTGTGTAAAAGCAATAGAGATGTCTTAATAATCCAATTAAAGCTTTTGTACTTTGCAGATAATTTCTATGCCTTATACGCAAGCTTTGTCCTTAATGACCACCTTCTGTCTGCGATGTGTGAACTGCTCGACCTATTTAAATCCCCCAAATGTGAACATTTTCTAAACCTGAGCTGAATGTAAGGCTTTATCCCTTTTTCACAGCATGGATTTTTTTCCCTTGTTGGGTTTTCCTCCCTCCCTGTGTGGCTGCAATGGGGTGATTTGTACTTTGAAAATATGAAAATGGCATTATTTATTTATTTATTTATTTTTAGCTAGAACTTACTTACTAGTGGGTTCTTCCCTAGTGTATAATCTCACTGGAACTGTAATCTGTTGAGGTTAGCGAATAGCGTAATTAGTTATCACTGCTTTGTGGTTTTCCTCCAAAATTTGGTTATCTTTGGGTATTCTCTCCATTTCTGTGGCGCTTCTTTGCTCCTTACCAGCTTTTTGGGCAGCTGGTTGTGCGGTGCGAGGCGCTGCTGTGGAGCATTTTGTCCCTTTCTGCATGGGGAGGACCTACTGCTCTTCCCCCAGAATGGCACCTCACGTTTCAGCATTTCTTTCAGGCATCTTTTTTTTTTTTTCATGCTCTTTTTTTCCTGAAGGTAATCTGAAGCTGGTTTTAGCTCACTTGGAATTTGAGACCCTGCGATTTCTAGTGTAGCTGGAGTTTCTGACCATTCTGGTGGTTGTCCTCTTCAAGCTGATCCACCTCGGATGAGCACCTTGAGCTTGTGAAAGGCTTCCCCAAGTTGCTGGTGTTTGAATCCTTTTCCTCCTTTCTGTCCCTGTATAATGGCTAACACGGCTAAAATCACAAGCTGTTTCTCATGAATGTCAATCAAGACAGAAAATCCCCTCACTGCATAAAGGTTATTGAAACCTATTTTGTCCTTCAGTTTTCTTTCTAGTCTTTAATGTGTTTTTTAGCCTGACTTTTCTTCTACATTCCAGTAGGCTGTTTTCCATCTTTCTTCTCCAAGAGAGTTTTTAAACCTATGGACGAATTTGAGCCAAATATGACAGAGGTCCAGGTTTGTAAAAGATACTGAGTTTCTATGAACTTAATGGAAAGTTTTGTGGACAGAAAGAAGAGAGACACCCATATAGTGTCCTCCCAAGGAGAAAGCTGTACCACTAGCTCAGCCGTGTTCTCGGCCAGAATATTGCTCTCCCTTTCTTTAAAGTGAAACATTTGGTCAGAACCTACACCTTTTTAGATGCAGAATAATCGACCACAGAGGTACAGGAAACCAGCTTTATAACGTCTCTTCCTCACAGCACTAATTGTTTTGGCATTTTATGGGTTTTTTTTTTTCTGCTTGACTTTTTCTGAACTTGTGGGTGAGGAGTTTGTTGGCATTGCTTTCCTTTCAGTATTTACAACAAAGCCCTTTCAGATTTTCTCTGGTTATGGTTCTGTTTCCCTATAGCAGTCTTCTCTCTTAAAAGCTGGACTCTGATACTTAAAGCTTCTGATCTTAATCCTTCTCTATTTCTTTTAATTGTCTAGCCTAGAAAGTACCTGAATTTATAGTGGGCAGATCAAGCGTAGAAACCAAATCAACACATCCAGATCATCTTAGCATCCTGAAGAACAATGAGGCAGAAACACAACTTTTCTTTTCCTCCTAGGTTTGCTTTAACTGTCTTTTTACGCAAAAAAAAAAAAAAAGAATAAACCAGGGTGAAATCGTTCTCCAATTAAGTGTGAGCTTTGGTAGATTGAGAGGTTAAGAATCACAGCACTTCCCTATAGTGCGAGTAACACTTTATGCAGATGCTTCTTTTACAGCAGTGGCTACCTGTTTTTTCCTCTCTGGTCTTGGAAAATAGCCCTAGTCTGCTAGTTAAATGGCAGGTTAGAATTTGTGTGTAAATGCAGGGATGTGCAAGGGTTTGTACAGACTGTAGGCTGGGTAGTATAGCTAATAACCTTCATCCTGGGGACACTTAGAAGCCCTCTTCTGAGAAGTCTTTCAAACTTTGCTCTGATATGTGCTAGGAATTGGGTGCTTCTTTCACAAAGCGGTGGCCTCCCCGCTTAATAAGATGCCAGCCTTTTGATAATCGTGGAGTGTTTTCCCAGTATTCCTGTGAAATGCCCAAAAGGATGGAGAAAAATTATGAGGTGGTTCAATATGTTAAAAAGCGGTAGACTCTTAGGACTTGAAACGTGGCTGGTTGTGCTTGGTCTGGGCTAACCCAGCTTCTGATAGTCTTGGTGGTTTTGGCAAGCTAGAGCAAGTCCAGAAAACCAACAAATAATTCACCATTGCTGTAGGTTTTTTTTTTGGTTAGGTTTTTTTTATTATTATTTAAAACACAGAAGAGAACTGTCAAAAGCAGCCTTTTAGACTCAAAGCCTTGACCGCCTGCTGATGCTATCTATATATGGCTTCTAGAAAAGTGGCTTTATCTTTTCAAGACAAGGCTGTCTTCTCTCATGCTGTACCCACCAGAGTGTTTTTACGGTTAACATGATGGATGTAGCAAAACAGACTTTTTAGGTTGACGGAGGGAGAAGGTAAAGTTTCTGATGCTATTGAGATAACTCTTGAGCACAGCATGGCCAAATACCAGAAAAGTAGCTTTTGAAGTCAGTCATGTTGAAATGCCTTGGTTTTGCATGCATTGGGAAATTGTTAAAGATTTCGTGAAATACAGGAAGACAGTGCTTTGTGCACAGAAATGCTAATTTTACTGTGAGAACTGTAGTCTTCAATTTCCCTTGTGATTTCTTTTTAAAGAAAAGTGGTCATGTTACTTTTTAATACTCATTTTAATAGAGACTATGGTTACATTTACATTCACTTCAGGTTTAGTTGCATTTCAATGTATTTCTGGTTTGCCTAATTTAGTCTTAAGCTGAAAAAGCACAACAGAGCTTTTTTTTTTTTTTTACTTTTGTTTTCTTGGCTTCTTTCACTTTTAAATGACTATATACAAAATATATATTTAGCTGCCTGAATTCCCCTGTTCGCTACGTGCCCCTGTTAAAGGACCAGTAGTAGTTTAATGACCTGCTAAACGGCAGGAATAATTTGTCCAAAAAACCGGGAGAAAATTAATCATTACAGGCACGGCAGAGAGGCTTTAGCAAAGTATTTGGCCGAGCGAGCTGAACAGGAATCACTGATTCGGATCCTTCCTGCGACCCTGGGAGCCGTCGCCCTCTCGTTCCCCTCGGTGCGGTTGTGCTGGGAGGTGGTTTTTGGCCAAATGCTGGTTAAGCTTTTACTTAACGTGGGTTACAAAATCGACGGGCTGCTCCGTGCTGGCTGGGGACGCGGGCACTCGAAGAGATTACAAAATTGTGTTTGAAAGCACGGGGCACAAAGGGAAATAATCCTCTGAGTGTTTGCTCCAGTGGCTTGAGTGGGGTGAAAAAAAAAAAAAAGAATGAAAAATAAATTCAAGGCAGCGAGATGGGAGTACCGAGCCTGCTTCCCCTCCTGGTTCTCTGAAACGTTTGAAGGCTCGTTTTAACCTTCCCTTGAGTAGCACAGGGGGTAAGAGGAGTCTGAATCCGACCCAAAGGGGTCCTTTTGCAGGTTCTCATGAGCACAGCGTGGCGAACTGGAGCTAATCTCTGCTGTGGAAACAAGCTGCTGCAGTGTTAGACAGGAGCAGATGAAGTTTGGGGTGGAAGCCTTGGGGATGTTCCCGTTGAACGGGAGGGGAAAAAAAATGTCAAACAGGTGCAAACCAGCGTAAGTGGTTTTTTTTAACCGCTGTGGGGGGGAATGCCAGGCAAAATCCACGTTAATATTTCTGTCGCTTAGTAACCCTGACCTCGGGGGTTATCTGAAAGGGGCTCAGAGTGGAATTTTGTTCATTTCCTGAGAGCTCTGTAGAAGCAGCACCATCCAAGTGCCCCCTTTTTTTTTTCCTTTTTTCTTTTTTTTTTTCCCAAAACTCAAGTTAGCAGAAACAGGCACACTTGTATTGTGGGAAATACTGATAAATTAAACCCTCAGGAAAGTTAACTGTATTCTCCACAGGGATCGCAAGCGGGAAATGCTTCTGTAGTACCTCGTGGTGCGTGTGACCTGTTTACGTGCTCCAGGGCTGTGGAGAAATAACACTTCGAGCCCTGGATAGCAGTAACTGGAGTCTGTTCCAAGCTGTCTAATTGCTGGACCGAGTTCAGGCTGGGTTGTGAGGGGGGGCTCAGTGGGACTCATGCCTTAACTCTTCTCTTTCTGAGCCCCATTCCCTAGTCACCAGCGTACAACCTTCGGGGATAGTTTGGACCAGTTCTCCATGATGCTCTTTGCTGATTTTTTTGTATCGAAAACTTAATACCCCTTGAGGAAAGGGAAAACTTACCCTTAAAAAAAAAAAAAAAAAGGAAATCTGCCTTACAGCAGCTGGTACACAAGCGGGCAGTGTAGGTGGTTGGATGTTCTTGATGCTTCTGGGTGCCTTTGAGATTCATTAAATGCTTTTCCAAGGTTGTTGAAATGGGGTATGTAAAGGCATAGAAATGTGTGGTTTTTTGGGGGCCAGGAGACAGGACTGGAGGCTGGGAAGAGCTTGGGACTCCTGGGTATGCGGGTAAGTGTAGGAATGGGACCTGGATCTTCTGTTTCTGAGAGCTATGTCTGCTCGTTTGGTGCTATTCAAGTGGTCTGGCTGTATTTTTGTGGTTCTGGAGTGCCCTCTGGTCCTGCAGGGTTTCCATAGTTCTCACCCTTTTGGTCACTTGAGAAGTAGCCACGGTGTGCTGCTTCAGGTCCCTGGGAAGAGGCAAGCACTTGGCAGAGCTGGAGCTTGATGTGTTGCTTCCATCAGGACAGGGCTACTCAGAACTCCCAGTAGACCTGGATAAAACTTGACCCTTTCTGAACTGTGTCCTACCTAGTGCCTTTTTAAAAACATAATACCGAAAGTGTCAAGTTTGAGCTACAGAGTATCTCCTCGTTAGAAACACCAAATTCTTTGCTGAATGCCTTTAACACCTCCGATGTTTTTGCTTATTCCCAAACACCCTCCTGACTGAAGTCAGGGTGTCACAACCATAATGATGTTGCAGCAAATTCTGGATTGCTAGGAACACGCAGCAGGTGAGCTTATGAGGGGGACAGATGCCCCTATTTCAGTGCCAAGGGTCCCTAAAGAAGAATTTGAGACAAAAGATTGTGAAAGATGGCTTTGGAGCAGTTGCCTCTTATTTCAGAGAATTTCAGTCCAGAATTTTGATCAGAAAGTAGTAATTGGTGACACTTAACCCAAAATACACAAGTGCTGACACGAATGTCTTTGTAGCTTGCTGAAGTTACTCCACGCTTTGCTTTGAAAATCTACCTAAAAGAATTTCTGGAAACAGTTACTTGCCTGCTGAAGAAATCTGTATTTGATTCTTCTTTCAGTCTGGCTCTTTTGATGCTGCCAGAGATTAAATTAAACTATGTGATAGTCTCTTTGTTTTTGTTCCAGTCATCCAAAATTTTCTACTGTAAGATTTTTTTCATTCCCCAAAATATGCAAATAAAGCTTTGACTTGACATGTATGGCTACTGATTTGACTGTTGTTTTGTTTTCTTTCAGCTTTGCAGTGTATGGATGATTCCAAACCATGTGTTAATGAGGGAAAGTGCATTCCATATCAAAATGGTACAGGATATTGCAAGTAAGTTGGTTTCATTTCTAATCAATTTCATTAACCAGTCTTCTTTCATTCAGGGTCCTAGTCAGAAAGGAAATGTGAATTGTTAAGATTTTCTTATTGGGTGCATTCAGCGTAATGGTTTTGGCACAGTTGGTGTTTCTTGATAATGCATTAGTTCTTATGCCCTAGTTTTTTGTAACATAAGAAATCTGGGATTCTTGTTCAGATTTTTCAGTTTGGATCTTGCCAGTTTAATTTTTGCATTAGTATGTTAGGAAGTGAGAGCAAAGTGGTAATGGAGGTAAACTTTGTACTTTGCTACCAGACCCACAAATTAAGTTGGAACTTCCTCTCCATCTTACATCTTGCCTTATGTTGTAGAGCTTCAGCCCCAATTTGAGTATTTTTATGAGTTTTTCAGAACTACTCTGTGCTCCGAAATGTGCCAGTTCCCCTCTACATACTGGAGAGCAATATGTGGGTGTTGCAAAAACACACTAACAAAAAACCCCAAACAAACACCCACATTTGTCTTTATCACCTAATTGATTTTGGTAATTGTTGACGCCCATCTTCAATGGTGGCTTCACTTTGCTGCTGCGTGGAAAGCCAATCAGCAGCTTTGGCAGAGTCTGTGGTGTCTGGAGAATGGTATCACATCCATTTAAATGCAGTTCACCTTTTAAAATGCAGTATTTAGATTTATTTTTTTTTAAATTAAATGATACTTTGCAAAAAGAGAAATCCTCCTTGTTTGGCAGGGTTAATTTACTATGACTGCAGCAAATGGATTATTTTCTAAACTTTGTTTACTTCATCAGTGCAACTTGTGCCATTTTCTAGCGTGCTAAATCCCTTTTTTCTTAATGCCAACATTCTTTAAATGTTAGCTAATTTTGTCTTGTTGATTTAGCTTGGCTAACACACAGCTCCCCTCTTCATCATTTTCTATGCATCTGTCTTCCCTGGCTACAACATCTAGTTCTTTCTGTTAATGTGGTACATAAAACTCTATATACTTAAATTGCACCTGTGGCACACAAAGGGGAAATCATAATCTAATTCGAGGTGGTTCTCAGTTTCAAATCAATATCTGATGTGCAGAAAGGCCATAGAAAGGCAAATATTTAACTTCTTATTCCCTGGTTGTTTTCCCCCCCCCATTTTTTTAACTATTACTGCCTCCTAGTCTTTTCCTTTCCATGGCTTTGTATTGCTGTCAATAGAAACGGGCTGGCCTTCTGAAAAGAAATCTGGAACTCTTCCTGCTTTTCACCTGTATTTTAAGACTGAAACAAGAAATTACTTGAAGTGAATAGGTCTTTCTGGCACATACTCAAGCATGTTAGTCTGGAGCTGAAGAATGTGGGTCATGGTGAAGCTAATAAACAAGACTGGTATTGGTGTTGGTGCCGCTTGTACTGTCATAAGGATGTTTTCTCCAACTTGCGTGTTCCTCTTAACAATGTCTTAGACTATGTCTATATATATATAAAGAAAAAAAGTTGCGTTTGTTCATCTGATTAACTTCCGTTCAGTATTTGTAGTGCCGTCTAGATCTTGACACACTTCCCTTATCACAGTGGCAGCTTTGACCACTCTTACGTTTATTTCTTTTTCAGCGTGCAGTGTTATTTATAATTCTAATGCTGAGTTCTTCCTTTTTGTGCAAAGTCTTCTTGCAGGTCTTAAGCCAACCCCTCCTTCAAGTAACACCTCAGTCCCTTTACAGGTGCCAGGATTGTTGGAAAGGCTAATAGTGACCTGTATACAGAGCTTAGTATGTGTCTGTTTTCTATTTCTGGCTCAAGAACCTTTTTTTTTTTTTTTTTTTTTAAGAAAGGAAGGAAGGAAAAAATTGCAGAAAAACCCCTCAATTGTGGAGGCTCTACCTTTAGCAGGCTGATTCTTAGCATCCTGTTTTGGTTTTTACTTTTTTTCTTTCCTGCACTATGAGGAACTCTGAATAGGGGAACTTTCTGTCTGGTAGGGTGGCCTAAATGGCTTTCTGAATTTTTGATGGCTGTAAGAGTAGAAATGTTTTGTTCAGGAAACTGACCTTATTACTAAAGCAAGTGGCTGGGCTTCTAGCTCTGCAGGATCACTTGCCGATTAGCTAAATCTCCACCCCTTCCACTTTTTTTTTCAAGTTTTCTGCAGTACTTCCTCTGCTGGGCAATAAGTTTTTATAATAGGCTCTCTTCCTCTTTCTGTACCTCCTCTTGGCCAAGTTGTTTGTTCTAGCGCGTGGTCGGTCCATCTAGTTAATCTTGCTGCATGTAAGAAACAAGCGAATGGCTGAGGGGGGAACCTGCATCAGAGATAATCATATGTAATAAGGCCTGAGTAACGTAAGCCCCGATAAGCAAAACATCTAGTCTTTATATTTGGCGAAGCAGTGAGTGACAGCTTAGTGCTGGAACAGCTTTCTTTGTCAGAAAAATCCTGTAGTGTCTACT
Source organism: Gallinago undulata (assembly GCA_026546715.1). Classification (NCBI taxonomy): domain Eukaryota; kingdom Metazoa; phylum Chordata; class Aves; order Charadriiformes; family Scolopacidae; genus Gallinago; species Gallinago undulata. The sequence goes on along the minus strand of JAOTQQ010000004.1, from coordinate 4,495,408 downwards.
CCATTAAAAGAGAAAGCCAGTTTTCTGTGAAGAAACCTTTATTCTGGTGCGTCTGGCTTCTGTTGTGGGAACAGCAATTGTGACCCTTGTAAGGAAATCGGAGTTGGATCTTTATCAGATTGCTCTTGTGAGCGCCCTTTAAGTAGCTCCGTTCCCCTGGTGACGCTGCTGGCCCATGGCTGTCGCTCTGTGGCACTGCTCGGTAGAATTACTGACCTTCTTTGACCTTGATTTTTATATTTAGAAAATTACACATTCCTGTGCTTGCATCTCCCAAGGTCAGAATGTTTGTTTGAGAGATCTTTCTATGCCCATCCAGTGACTGGCATGATGAGGATACAGACCTTATTCCAAGGACTATGGCTGCGTCGGTAGCGGTGGGATGAAGAGGACCTGCCCTTCCAAGCTTTCTGGGTGCTGCTTTGACAAAAGGCATTTTCAGCTTGTGGTTTGGCTTGGCGTTGCTCTGTGGTGGGCTTTGGTTTTGTTTCCCCTGCCCCTTAAAGCATCTCCAGGCAGCCATGTGCACATTGAGGTGTTGAGCATGAAGGAGATGCTGTCTAGCATCCTCTCTGAGAAGGTGTTGGGTACCTGGAGCTGTTTCAAGGAGAAGCAGGGATTTTTTTTGCAGCGCTGCCCGCTCTTCTCTAGGGGCAAGAGCCTTCTCTGCTGCAGGCGGGACACTGAAGTGGAGGGTTTCGGGACTTCTGGACTTCTGATTTCCCCATGCCTGGCAGCTGTGTCCTCTCCCAACTTCCTTCCCCAGCGCCCCAGTGACAAGGAGCAGAAGCAAGAGGGTGCCAGGGAGAGAAGCAGAAGTGAGAAGGAGGGGAGCTGGAGAAGGGGTGCCTCCCAAGGTTTAGGGAGGAAACTGGGCCTTGCTACTTCTCATGCTTTTGTAGGTTTGTAAGATGGGATTTTATTTTGTTTAGCTCGGGACTGTTGCTCGTTGTGTGCCAAGAAGGGATATCGGTACCTCTGTATGAACCAAAGCACTACTTTAACTCCAGTGTCTTCTGCTGGGTCCTAATGGTAAAAATAGAAAAAAAAATAGAAAAAAGAAAGTATGGTGACACCATGGTTTGTTGCTGTGCTTAGTTGAAAGTGGAGACTGCTGAAGCTGACCAATTCCAAAAGGACAGTCTCCTGCAGGACATCCTTTCGTGCCCAAAGCTATTGGATCTGTACAGCTTTGTGTGCTCCTGCACCTCTTCAGTGATCTTTCTCACTGTGTGCAGAAGTTTGTGCACACTTTTACATTGCAGGATACAGTTTTTACCTCTTACCTGTTGGCATCAGGAAGATCTCAAAGCACTCTGAACTCAAAGCAACAATAACACGGCAGTAAGGGGCTTCTATCCCAATTCTAGACCTCACTAACTCCAGGTTTTGGACCTGCCTTTCTTTCCAGCTGGATCTTCATAAATGAATTTTAACTCAGATTTAAGAGGACTTCTGGGACTGAAGGCAAGGTCCTAGGCTGCAGAACCGCTTCCGAGACTGCGGCAGATATCTTCTCAGGGTCTATCTTGGGAGACTAATCACTCCTAGACCAGTGAATGGGGAATACCCATAGGAGACCTTGTAGCAGGATGAGGTCTGAGAGTTTTCCAGAAGAGGCTAAATGCAAAAAGTTGAAAAGTTGTCCCTTTCTGAGAATGGGCTGCCCTTTCCTGTTCCCTTCTGTCTCCTTTCAGAAGTTAAAGGAGACCCCAGAGACCGAGACAGAGGCTGGGGGGAGGGGGCGGGGGGGGAAGGGAGAGAGCACACACACTTTTTTAGCTTCAAATCTGGGAATGAAGGGGCGATTGGAGTCACTCAATCAGAGTTTTCTACTGGGATTGATTTACCTGTGCAGACCAAAAGCTGTTCACAGCTCCGATGGACAGAACTAAGCCTGTTGGGGCTCCGGTTGCTGATGCTCCTCGGGGTGCTGTGGGATGCTGCGCTGGGGGGGCGCCTTCTGTGGAGCAGGAACAATAGCTGTGTACGGCTTTAAAGGTGCAACCCAGAGGCCGTCCCATCCCATGGTTTACATTCAAAGCATGACGCATAGATTGGGAGCCTTGAGACATGGGAAGGAGCGTTTGTAAAGCTAACCAGAGAATCCTGTTCTCCCTCCTGAGAAGGAGGTGTAGGTGTGGGAGTCAGAAGTCGGGAGCCAGAGGGAAGTCTGGTTAAAATCTGTAGCAAAATAGCTGAGACCCTTCTCACGTTAGTCATCAGACTGCACTTTTCTTTACACACCCCCCCCCCCCAGCTCCATTGAAGCATCTTCCAGTTGAAGCAAAGTGGGCGTTGGGTTGAGGGGGGGGAGAAGCAAAACTACCAGGGAATTCTTCCCTTCGTGTTTTAAATTAAAACCATCTGCTTCCTTCTGTGCATCTCCAGATGATATCACTGGGCCCGAATTGGAAACTCCCATGAAAATCAAACATCTGGAAGACTGGTTAAAACCTCTATAAGGTGCATTTGCAGAGAGGCTGTCCTATGAATGTGCCCAAGCAAGTATAGTGCAGCAGATGAGGAGATTTTTTCCAGCAGACCAGACATATTTTCCAGAATTCTTTTGAAAGCAAGAGAGAGCTAAGTGCTGGGAGGTAACTTCAATGCAGTTCTGTGGCAAAAGAGCCAAAAATGCAGCTTTTGTGAGCCTTCTACTTTCACTTCGTAGGCATTAGCTTGTTAGAGTGAATGCGGCTCGAGATTTGTGGATACTTCAAATTTGGATAAATACCTTCATTTTGTTTTTACGTCTCTTGTTTAGCTCCATGAGAGCCTGAGCGAAGGCAAATGCAGGCTGGAGCTGAAAAGGAGGGAAAAAAAAAAATGGGCTGAGCTCTGACTAAAGTATTTGTGCTGGAAAGTAGCCCAGAGAGAGTAAAGGAGAAGCTTTAATTAGAAGCAGCTGCATAGCTGATGCAGCCCACAGGACATTTTCCCATTTCAAACTCTCTGGCTTTCAGAAATCATGATTTGAATTAAGTTGTATGTGAAATTTGTTCTTAAAAGATTAAATTCCTGTTGAAGTAGGTTAAGAGACCTCATGTGCTTCCAGAAAGTGCCAGAACAAACTGCATCTTCCTGTTTCTGTTTCTGAGTGAGAGATGGAAAACTGAGGAGAAACAGTGGCTTTTATTTGGAAAAGATTTGGTTTCCTGTTCTGAGCATGTCATTTGGAGCTGACACAAACTGCTACAATTTTAAGCTGCTCTGTAGACAAGTGGCTTTTTTTTTTTTTTTTCCCCCTCTCCGAATGAGAACTTGAGAGAGTAGGTTGGGATGAGAAGAGAGCAGAGCAAGGGTGGTGGGAAGCTGGAGTTTCTGTTGACGATAATCATATCCTTCAAAGTCATCTGGACTTAGACCCTGCTTTTTCAGTGTTTGCCTCTATTTTTAGAGAAACAATGTGGTGCCCAACATGAATCGGGGGCAAATATTTGCAGTTTTGTCTCCGCCAACATTTAGGACTAAATTGCTAGTATTTGTGCCTAGAAATGTTGATGACAGGAGACATGGTTGAAAATCTGGACTGTAGGTTTTTTGTTCTTTAGCATTCAGAAAAGGATTGCACTGAATTGCTAGAGGGGAAAATTGCGTAACTGTGTGACCAAGCACTTCTCCAGGAGGAGAACAAAATGGTGGGTACAAGGGCGGTGTATACCTGACCTGCCGTCTTCCACAGGCAGACACATTCCCTCTGGCATATTCTGTAAGGCTTTTTCCCTTCCAAATACAAATAGCTAAAGTTAAAAGAGTTTTTGCTGTTCCTTTCTGGAGCGCTCCCTCATGTTTTTCTGATTAGCCTCAGAAGATACCAGAACAAGCCTGGTCTTGGAGCGCTCTTCATCTTTGTACCAGAACATTTGTGTGCAAAATGTTGGGCCGTTTGTGGGTGATGGTTGCATGGGGTGTTTTAGAGCACAGGTCTCAGCTTTCCTCTTAAATCACATCAGCAATGCTCTTAATCAGTGTTTAGACACCCTCCTCTCTCTTACCCAGAGGCAGCAATTAAATGCACCTTCCAGCATCCCTGGGTGGTGGGGAGTGGGCGAGAAGGCGTTATGTTGGTGGTTTGTTTGTTTGCAGACAAAACATGAGATGTTCCTCTAGACTTTCTAGTTTGTTTTATGGCCTCTCGATGGAAAAAAGCACTTTAGGACTTATCTTTTAGGTGTGCTTTGGTTTATTTTATATTTGTTGGAGTGCTGCGTGGTGTTGGGGGGTTGGGGGGGAGACTCTTGTTTGCCTGACGAGATGCCCTAGTTTGGGTTCTATGAAGTTCTGGTTTGTTGCTCTTTCCTTTTGTGATAAAGAGAACTACAAGTGTTAGCTGCAGTTGTTCTGAGGAGCTTGATGTCCTGCCGACACCGAGGGTGGCCCAGCTGCCCCAAACCCCCCCTCGCTGGTGGTGGTGGTGGTGAACCCAGAAGAACTCCCTATAGTGAAATCTCACGAGCCTTCTGGGACTGAAGTTCAGTTTGACTTTGCGCTTTCATCAGCTGCATATAGATGTCCAGAAACATGATTTAATTGTAGTCACCCAGACGGTCTGTGAGCAGAGCTAGCCAGTGCACCGTGTGCAGGCTTGAATGCCGTGGGAGTCGAGCAGTCTCCTCCAGCTTCTGGCACAGCCGTCCTCGCTGGGCGCCAGATTTCTATGCGATCGAGCTCCTACAAAGCCGCGCTGTAGCCCGCTGGCGCTTGGACTCGTTTCTAATCCACGTCGAGGAGGGATTTGGGATGTTAAAGGAAGCCCATGGAGCTGCCATGGCTGAAGCCTAGGATACCCGAAGACTTGCCTCTCGTGTGACGTGGCAGCAGCTCGCGCTGACTGACAGCCTTCAGCTGTTACGCTGAGGATGCCACAAGAGGCAGGGGATATTCTGCAAGTGGTATTGTTCTAGGATTTGCTTTCTGTAACTTTATTAATCCTGCCTTGCCCTCCAAAAACGCTTCTTTCATGTCTGTTCTTAGGTACGAAGTTGAAAGTATTAAGGTATGGTGAAAGGAGCCTAATTTGGATGTGGGGAATGGTAAATTACCATTATGCACATCTATTATATGACTTTCCTGCTTTAAACATGGGGCTAAAGCTATTTAATAAATTTTAACATGAGAAAAAACAGTTGTGGTCATCTAGTAATGACCCCTTGCGTAACTCGGATAATAACCTCTGTGAATAGCTGTGTTTGAACTAGCGTGCATACTCTTTCTGAAACAGCCAATCCTGCTGTTCTTTTAAACAAGCGTGAGTGATGGAGAAATTCCACTGCGACCTTAAATGCGTTGTTCCAGTTGTTTCTCTCCACTGCTGAGAGACCGCCTATAAGTCTGTGCCTGAAGATAAAGATATTACCCTATTCCTAATTTGAGTTTATCTAGCTCGAACTTGTGACTGCTCAGTTCTGTTATCCCTGTACCGTCTAGATTGGGAATTATTGTTAAATCTGAGTTTCTTTATGGATAGTTGAAGCTTTTGATGAGCCATCTACTTCCCTTTTCCCTTTGATAAATAGACTGAGCTACTTGAGCTTTGCATTGCATCGAGTTCTGTATTAATTGTTACTTTTGGCTTCTTTGAATTCATTTCAGCTCTTCCCTCTTAAAGAGCAGACACCAGAACTGATGTAATGGTTGTGACACGGAGTATTACACTAAGTGTAGCACAGTCTCATTTACTTCTGCTTCATATTTGTTGTTTGTACACAAACTACGATGCTCCCGGACAAGGTGTCACGCTGAGATTTCACGTTCAGCTGACTGTTAGGAACCACCGGAGCAAGTCTGTCTTTCCCCGATGAGTTTCCTGTTTTGGGGAGGATGCTGTCTATGTTTGGTTTCTAGATGTATGACTTCGCAGTTGCTAAAGTGCGCTTTGCCTGCTGACTGCCTTGTAGAACAGTTCATGTTGCTACGCTCTGTCAAGAGCTTGTCTCCTCTCTTGCCTACAGGTTTGACCAGCATTGATGTTTTCTGTTGTTACTCATTGATAGAAGTGTTGAATAGCACAGGCACAAAGGCAGATCCTTGCAGTATTCTGTTTAAGGCATAGCTTCATAACCATTCTTTGATTTTTTTTAAACTGAATTTTAAGGCCTGTGCAGTTAGATATTAGGTGGGAGGGGGGTTTTTTGTTTGTTTTTTTAATCCACCGTACACTTCTAAGAGCATAAGGAAAAGGCAGTCTCTTTACTGTTACACTCTTGTCTGGGGGCTAACTAGAGACTCTGTATTTCTTGCAATTGTACTCAAAGGGAGGAGATTCCATCATTGATTTAGTAATTGCACCTATCCTGTTCCAGAACAAAGTAAATCTAACATTCGCCTCTGAAATTTTTTGCAGTGAAATACATGTTCTCTCAGGCTGTGTGTGTCTTGGGTTAAGTACCAGCTAAAACATGCAGCTGTGCATTACAGAAAAAAAAAAATACAAGTGGACGGTCCTGTTCTGTATGTTATGTGTTATTTTTATCCAGCATATACTCTTGCAGCTTTCTGCTACCTGAAAGAAGCAAATGGAACCGTGGGTGACACACAAGTGGGGTTTGCAGGCTTGCTTGCCCGGGTCCCGTATCAAGTTAAATGGAAAATCTGTAGTACAAAGGCCGTTTAAAAGATGGATTGCAGCTGACAGAGCGTAGTCAGACTGTATTGACATAAGTTTAGGTTAGAGAGAAATAACTGCAATCATTCCGCAATTGCAGATCTTTGTATAAAATATTGCCCTAGCTGTAGATAGCGTGTGTGTATTCGTTCTTCTGTGGGAGACGGAGGAACAATGACCTTGTCGTTCGGGTGCTCGCCAGGGGCGTGGGAGACCTGACTGGAGGGCTCGTGCTGCCAGCTGAGCGCAGGCTCCGGCACGTCACGGTCTGGGATGCACTTATCAGCATGAGGATAACAGTACAGCCCTGTCTCCTGGGAGTGTCGCGGAGAAAGATCTGCTGCAGATCTTCGGGCCCTCAGAGGCTGCGTTTGTACAAAGTTTATAAATACTTTGGGAGATGGATGATACCTGGTGTTTATCACCGAAGCTATTGATTTTTCTTCTTAAAAAGGACGCTTGTTAAAAAATGGGAGTAGGTGCAAGGAATTAATTGTTACTCAGGAGGTCCATTAACACTTAGGCTTTTGCTAATGTGTCAAAGTGAAGTGCAAGAATTTGTTCCTGCATCTGATATAACTCAAGATTGTATGCAGTATATATTTTATTTATTTTGTAATGAGCGGTTTCACAATCTGAACTTAAGTTTTCAGTGGTCTCATTTGGGACAGTCCCAAAGGAAGGCCCTGTTACATCTATGACGTTAGTATTTAGGACTGTTACTGTTACCACTGATTATGACAAATTTGAAGACTATGAAGCCCAAGATGGGACTTTATTTCTGGTATCTTCCCAGGACAGCAAGGCTTTAGGGGAATGTGCCGCAAATAATTTCTTCTCTGTTGCAGGTGTCGAGAAGGCTTTCTTGGAGACTACTGCCAGTACAGAAACCCTTGTGAAAGCAATACCTGCAAGAATGGGGGAACTTGTGAAACGACGTCTCTGATAGGAAAGGCCACCTGCAAATGTGCTCCAGGCTTCACGGGAGAGGAGTGTCAATATTCCGAATCACACCTCTGCTATGTATCCCAGCCCTGCCTGAACGGAGGAACGTGTCATCCCCACAGCCAGGAAACGTACGAGTGTGTCTGTCCTCCAGGTTACACAGGTGAGGTTCTGCGTTTGTACCTCCAGATTCCCTCCTTTGTGATTTACTGCATCCTGGAACGTTCTGGGGCAGTTGTAATACGCAGTCAAATTTACTAGCTCCTGCACAGGAAATGAGAAGTCGAAATGACTTCATGACCAGAATAAGCAAAGGGGGTTAGGGGATCACACTCCCTCCCCTTCATGCGTAAGTAGAAAGACATTTAGATCTTGTGGGGTTGTCCATGTGGGAAAACTGACTGCAGAAGCTACTCTGGAGTGGCTGTTGCACTTTTGAGTTCAGAGACTACCTTCTAGAAAAGATGAAATAAACTTGGCTGGCGAAATCTATGGGAAAAGTATAATAGGCCTGAGGAGAAGCATGGAAGCTCACTTCTTTTATTTTTGAAGGGGACGTAGAAGAGGAGTGACTGTCAATGTATAGTACGATTTCAGGTCATGGGTTATTGTTATAAATCACAGCATTCTGTATCTTGCTGCTGCCCTGTAAATAAAATGACTTTGTATTGTAACCAGCCAATTGATTTTTGTTTCAAATACATTGCTGTAAAATGCAAATTTTCTTGCAATAATTTTAAGATTTAGTACACCAATCGTTTTGAGGTATTGTGAAGGATTTTCCATAGAAATAACTTATTAATGGAGTGCTCTGTCCCCATCCTGCAGGAAAGGATTGCCAGTGGATTGATGCCTGTACATCTCAGCCTTGTGCCAATGGAAGTACATGTACTGTATCTGGAAATAAGTTCTCCTGCACCTGTCTTCCTGGCTACACTGGCCAGAAGTGCGAGATAGATGTGAATGAATGTGCCACACCAGGCCTTTGTCAACACGGTGGGACCTGTGTCAATTTGCCCGGTTCCTACCGATGCCAGTGCAAGCCGGGCTATACAGGGCATCGCTGTGAGAGCGTGTATGTGCCATGTTCACCATCTCCCTGCATGAATGGAGGAACTTGCCATCAAACAAGTGACTTCACCTTTGAGTGCAACTGTCTGCCAGGTAAACAATGCTTTCTCAAAGTGCTTGGTTTCATAGTCTTGTTGCTGCACTCCTATCTGTGTTCTTCTGAAGACTTCTCTTGGGAGTTTCTATGTGATACATTCATGTCAAGAGGGGTTGAAGGTAGAAATCTCAGCAAGTCAGGAAGCTCTGATGTTAATTTCTGAGTGCCAGGATTTCATAATACAGAAGGGAAGAAAAGGGAAGGCAAGAAACGATAGATTTCTCTTGAACCCAATTAGTGGCAGAGAATCAAATAGGTTAAGAATGATGAGGTAGATTCAAAGAGATTAAGGTGGTATCTCCTAATGCTCCTTTGGAGTGGGAAATTCCATGAACATAAACCTCTGCAAAAACATAGTTTTGTGCCAGTAAAGGCCACAATTAACTTCAGTGCTTGAATGAAGATGAACATGTGTCTTTCCTCATTCTTTACCCCTAAAACATAATGGATTCTGTTCCCTTCCATCTTCTCCTCTAGTTCCTCCAAATCTTAGGAGATGCTGTTTCCAACTCGCCACACCCTTTTTGTCCTGTAATACCTCCAGATAAATTATACTTGCCTGTTTTCTGATGATGTTGGCTGCCCTGAGTTTATCCACAGCAGGGGTGATGTGCTTACACAGGATCACAGGCCATAGAGGTTTTGAGCATCGAGCTGAGCTCCAATCACCGGGACACCCATCTCTACAAATGACCATATGTCACCCAGTTGGGACCCTGGTGGTCTCATCCTGTCCTGCTCTTCCCCATCCACTTAGTGCTGACCACAGGGCAGCACTAGTTGTCTTTGCGTATCAGGCTGGCTTTTTTTAGGCAGATATTTTTTTTACTAATTCAGTCCATGGGAAACTGATTGTTTGGAAATGCTTTTGACTAGACTTCCTACTTAAGTGTATTGCAGTTTGGCACAGGGAACACTTGGTGTGTGGTAATCTAGAAAAGTAAACTCTCTTCCCTTAAGCATTTCTCTGATGTTATTTCTGTGAAAGATGTAGCTGCCATATACTGTTTAGGCTGAATGTAGAGAGACTGCATTCTCATGAGGATCATCTGGAGTCATAGGTATGTGTGGAAAGAGCATTTAGAACTTAATTTGTGAAAAATACTTCTTTTTTTTTTTTTTTGGAGACCTTTGTCTTGGAGCGTTGGCTCAAATGACCTTAAATGTGCTTTGTTAATCTTAGCAAGTGCCTGCACAACAATTTTCTGGGTTGTCTGAGCAACTGTGGGACTCTGAAGAATTTAAGAAAGATGATCTTAAAATAGAAGGATGTATCATCTTTATTTTTGTGTGAAAGCAATAATTTCTAACTACGCTTAAAGAAATAGTGCTTGAACATATAGGGTCTTGAAAATGCTGTATCTTATCTAACAGTTGCTCACAGGGAATTTATTGCTCTTCTGCTTTGCATCTTTTTAAAATGAAATTGTGAACTAAGTATCTCTGGATTAACAGGTTTAATCAGAAATTCAGAATTTTTTTCAAGTCAGATCTGTTTAGCCAGTTCAAGATCTCATGCAGAAGTAGCGTGGTGGGGAAGCGAGCAGAGGAAGATGAAGTTTGAAGGACTTGATCCTGTAAAGCTGATAAGACAGTTTGCTTTTGTGATTCTCTTACAGGGGCACAAGGCTGGGTAGGAGCACATTTTCCCGTAGACAAGCATGTGGGCTGGCTAAACTATGGTCAGGAAATGAAAATGAGATTGCTATAGTAACAGTTGCACACCCACACTGCTCACACGCATTTTGGATTATTAGCTGCTTTTTTGGACTTGTTACACAATGTGTATAGTGAGGGTGCGTTAACGCAGCTTTGAGAGCCTTCACTTCTGTATTTCCTGTATTTATTTAAGTTGGCTGTGTTGTTTTGCTAGCTTGATCTTTTTTTTTTTTTTTAAAAAAATAGACTAGTAATTTGAAAAACAGCAAAAAAAAGAAGTTGCAGAGGCAAAAATGCTTTGATAAAGGCAAGGCACCCAGCCGTTTCTTCATCCCTAGTGAAGCGTGCAGAGTGAAATTTCCAAAGTGTTGGAAAAGGTTCTGTCTGGGAAGGAAAGGTCAACAGAAAGGGAAGAGAAATGGTGTCCTGTCACGCCCAGGGAAGACGTGAACTAGGCCTGCTCATCTCGAGGAGAGTGCCAAGGTTACGGACTAAAAATTCCTCTTTCTACTCCCTCGCTGAACTGGAGCAATGCTGATGGTATTGTGACTATAAATGGAATTGCTCTGGCCCTTCCTTCTGGACTGCCTTAAGCTGTTACCATTGCTCAGCGTTATGGCTGTAGAGGCTGGAGGCAGTTACATCTTGAACTGCTGGAATGGTTTTTGATACAATTTTGCATCTTGTGAAACTGTGCCCAAGCAGTAATTTAGGCATAATTAGGTTACTCCTGCACTGGCAGGAATGGGTTCTTGCTTCCTGCAGATGTTTTCTTCTTGGCTTTTGAGTGAATTCCATCTTTTGCAAATGTAGATACATGAGAATAAGAGCTTGAAAACGTGGAGAAACCATACAACTTGGAGTTACACGTCACAACAGCTTTTTCTACCTTAGCACAAGTACTGTTTACGTACAGTGTGGTCAAGCTGCTATTTTAAATTCTCAGGTTCCCATTTCACTTGTGGATTCACACAAACAAATCTTGCCATTAAGTAATTCATGAAGTCATGGGTCTTAAAAGAAGTCAGCATTTGGTGGCAAGTGTAAGTGAAGAGTTATATATACTGTTAGTATTACATCTGTATGAAAGATAACTTCTTATTTTCTATCTGTCTAGCATAATCATTTTTCCTCCAGGCTTTGTTGATTTAGGTAAAAACTAGATTGTAGACAAGTGAGCGTTAGGTCAATCATAACAGAGTCATAGTGGGAAAAAAACCCAAACAAAAAAAAACCAAAACAAACTGCTGTGAAAGAGACTTAACCTGAAGCATTAGCAACTCCTTCAACTATATAAGAATGAGCTCGTAGTTATAAATACTTGACAAAAAAGGAGTTCATTTGGCATCTAACCTTTAGTGGAATGTTAAAACAAGTCAATAGAGGAAGTTCTTAGCTGGGAAAGTGATTATTCATTGTTATCCATCAAAATAATTACCCATTAACTAAGATAAGGACCCTAGGGAATTCCAAGGGCTTGTTCAGGAAATGATCTGTCAGGCTGAAGCGGGCTGTTTATGAGAGCTGGAACACTTCCTGGGAAGAGGAAGTAACCTCACGCTGGTTTGTAGCGGAGCATCATGAGCATCATGAATGGGGCCTGGCGGCCATACTGAATGTCCCATGGCAGGGAAGACCCTTTCTGCTGGGATTTAGAGCGGAGCCGCTTCCTATGGGGTGTGAGGTTCTGCATGGAGACAGTCTTGGGGTGCCAGACGGCGTGCATGCCCCTCTGCTCTGGGGCTCTCTTACGTGGAGTAGCCCATCTCATGTTTACTTCAAGGAGCTGAACTGTCGGAGTTGTGTACAGGCGAGTGCTGTTGGGCACCTGGTGAGCAGAACCTTACTTCTGTGTTAAAATGATGCAGGTCAATTTTAGCACACTCCGTCGAGATCTCTAATTTATTCTCAGCCGGCCCTAAATCTGGCAATAACTTGATATTTTCGTTCAGGTATATTTTCCCGTCCCCATGATTAATTGGCTCTGCAGAAAATCTGAGATGTAATTTATGGGTTGAAATAAGGCTAAGGATTAAGATTTGGAGGGAATTGGTTATAGTGCTCTGGAATGGGGTGGAGACTTCAGATGACGTAGGAGTAAAGTTATCTGCTTGTATCCGACTGTGCACACGAGGAACAGCATGCTGTTAGCAGTGGGAACGCTTTTCCCCTTGAGGTTCTCATTCCTTAGTTTGCTGTGCTTGGAGATATGGAGCAAAAGTCAGGATGTGTATTGCCAACTGTATTCTTGGAGGGAGAAAGGGAAGGACAACATGTTAGTCCCAGCACAGGGGGGAACAGGAAGCAGCGTCAGGTGTCCAAATACATCCATGCAGTGAACTCTCTGGATTTCTGGAAAAGAGTCAGGTTATGCAACTGCAAAATCTGATCCTGAGACCCGGCTTAAGAAAAGCTCATGCCTCTCACAGCAGCTTCGTGCCTGTCGTGCTCAAATGTAGGAGTGTTGGCCCAAACAACCGTGACTCTAAAAGGACTAGTTTTACCAATGAAAGCTAAGCTTCACTAGGACAGCGTTATTTGCAAATTAAGCAGGTCGCAGCATTGCAGTGTAAGTCTGGCTTGAAGAGGACACAAAAATCATGCCTTTCTAGCTATTGAGATGTTCTGAAACTAAGCCAAAAGTTGTTCTTCAGAGTAAGACAAATTTAAAGGGAATTTGGGAGTTGGGAAGTTACCAAAAAGGAAACTTGTGTTTTCTTCAGCTGTGCACTCAAAATAGTCGTCTTCACCGTTTCAGCCCTTCCTGATTCCCTTTCCCTTGGAGATACATTTTGACCAAGCACGCTTGGCTGTGTATCATTTCTCTTGGACCTTTTACTACGTAGCTTTTTTTCGTAAGCTCTTTTTTGTTTCTGTTCTGTTGTCACAGTGGTATCCTCCAGCTTTTAGTGTGGGATTAATGGTTTTCTACATTTGCATGAGATGCTTGAGGACCAGCTCTTAGATGATAATAAAGCGGGTTCAAACGTGAACATGTACAGTGGCTTGGTGAGGTTTTTAGTGTTGGGGTGCCTTCCATGCTTTATTATTACTCCAAATCATTGGGCCATTTTAAATTTGTGTGCAGTACAGTGAGATAGTTTTAAATGAATGCCTGCTGTCAGGAATTTCTTTCTTAGAAAGTAGGATAGGTGTTCATATTGTCTGAGCTGAAAGGATAGGAACTTAAACCTTCTGAGTCTGTGGTTCTGCCTGCATTTCCATCGCCGGCATGAGGGCAATATGTGGTCAGTGGAATGATTCTCCTCAAGCTGAGAGGACACCCCTGTGTTTTACAGTGGAGCCTTTGGGTGTGCACAGTATCTTCAGACAGTTTTAAATGGAGAGATCGATCTGATAGTGGTTGTATTCTTTGGTAGTTGTTCCTCAGCGCCTTTGACCAGGAAGCCATGATGATTAGACTAACTAACCATGGCATAATTAATTCCTCTGCATTTTAACCTTCCCAACTGCTGTGGAATATGCAGGAACTTGGGTGAAGGCGGGAAGGGCTTTGAAGGGAGAGGGTAATAATACAGGTCTCTCTTTTTTTGAGTGTTCTTCCTTGCTGATGGGTGCTAATGCACTTGATGAAGCTTGGCAACAGCACTCCTCCTTGCTTCTGGCTCTTACCTGTAGTATCGGAGAAGTTCAAGAGGTGGGAATGCATACAAATCATCTCAAGGCTCTTGAGAGCAGTGGTAGTCTGGAGAAGCCACTTCAGAGCTTTAAAGACTCGGTCTCATCTGCTACACAGCATGATCTGCCTTGGACCGTATGTTGCTGAGAGGGTCTGTGTGACTTGACACAGATGTTATGGAAGCGTCTGGAACAGGGCATCAAAAGTAGAGGGGTTAAAGCATAATTTTGGATGAGAGGACTGTGTCATGTTAATATTACATTCCAAAGCAGTGAAGAGGCAGAGCTAATGTTTTAAATTAACGCGTGTGTGCTGGAATCGTTTACTTCATCCACATTAGTATGCATCCACTTGTGCTTTAATAAATAGAGCTCTCATCCAGCAGAAACGGCAGGTTTATTTGATGAAGCATGGACTAAATCAGCAGGGGAAATCGAGGGGAGGATGGCTTGTTGAAGATTCCCTTCCCTTAAGTCCCTACTTCTCCTTATTTGAAAGGAGAGGGAGATCTAGCAAAGATATCTTGCTAGTGTGGCTACATTAATTAGGAGTCTTGATTTTCATTCAGGAAGGGTGTCTGGTTTCTTCTGCTTTTCAGTCAGGGCTTAGTGTTTAAGCATCGCTTGAGTGGTGGCTGATTTGTTGATCAACTGACATGTCTAACACTGAAGAGGGTCATATCAGGAATTTTGAACCTCATTTTCAAAGCATGGAGAAGATCTATCTTTGGCGTGGTGAAGGCATATGGACTATGCTGAGGTATTCATGAAGTGAACGCCAGGCGCTTTTTTTGCCCTGGGGAAAAACTTGTCCTGGGTGGTCCTTGATGGGCAGTGAAGAGTTTACTTCACAGTAAGCTAAATCTCATGGTCTTTGCTTTGTCACTTAAAGAAAAAAAAGTACCTTTGTCTTTTTGGTGGTGAAAATGAATTTGGCCATCTAGCCATGGTAGTGGTGTTCTAACTGTACAGCCTACTATTGGCAAAGGCATTCAACAAAGTCTCCAGTCGGTGTGCTACATTGAGGTTAGTCAGGATTGGGTTAAGAGGGCACGTGTTTAAGAGAAGAGAAAAAAAAAAAAAGGTGGGAAAGCTGCACAAAGGGTGAGTTATCTTCAAAAGAGGCTGGAAGCCCATTTCAGTCTGTATTTCTGCGTTATCCAGGTTTCGAGGGAAGCGTCTGTGGGCACAACGTCGACGACTGCCCGAATCACAACTGCCAAAATGGAGGTATATGTGTGGACGGTGTGAACACCTACAATTGCCGCTGCCCACCCCAATGGACAGGTACGTACCATGCAAAACATTCCCATGTGGGCTGAGCACTCTTTACAGGAATGAAATTGCAGGATTTCTGGCCTTCACCCGAGGTACGAGTCGGAGCCGCACGTGGCTGGATGGAGCTTACATGTGTGCCCTGTTCTGCAGTCCGGGGGGCAGATGTCAGGGGAGCTCTTAGAAGAAGATCGTTTGCATCAAAGCCAGTGTAATGCAGGGTGATTTCCCATTGCAGCAGGCAGTGTTCCAGGCTTATGCATGCCTGGGTTTGAGAGACAGGTACTGTGATTCTTGAGCTGCAGTTCAGTGCAACTATCAGAGCTGCACTTCTGCTTGTGTGGTCTACAAAAGTATAAAGTACGGCTTTGCTGTCACAGATGTGTACGTTAGTGCTGCTTTGCTGGTACATTTGGGGGTATTTTTAATCTGGGATAATGATCCTCATGGTAGATAACGGTAATGCTGCTGAAGAACAAGACAAATCTGAAAGAAGGCATAGGTGGGAGAAAGGGAGGTAAGAGAAGAAGTGTATGCATGGGAGCTTATGGGTTTTGCTACTGTTATTTTCCTGCTGCGGCTGAGTTTTATCTGGAGTTCTCTGGCTAGCAAAGCTACTTTTGCTTCATAAATGAGTCTGCTTTACTCTGAATCAGTAGTGGGGAAAAAGTGTGAATTTCAAGAAAATGTTATGCATGATGTAAGGAAGCAGCTTACAGGAAATTCAGTGTCATCTTTAGTTGCAAAATGTCTCCATAGCTCAAAAATAAACAAATACGTCCGGTTTTGGGGTTGGTTTGTGGGGTGTATTTTTTTTTTTTGAGTCATACTAGTCATTCTTAGCTGGCACACTTTCAGTTGAGTATAGTTTTGCCCTTCTTTCAAAATTACAGGTAAAAAAAAAAAAGCCCTAAAACTGGAAAGCTGAGGTATGGACTCAATTTGGTTTTTTCCTTTCATGAAGTAAATTGCAATACTTGTTTTGGAGCTAAGCTTGAACTAGTTCCTCAGCTTCTGAAAGACCTTTAGCATGTTTTTCACTATCTAAAAAATACCGTACTTGGAACATCTGTAATGATCAGTAGTTCAGACAAACTTACTGTGAGGACTTCACTAGAGACCAGAGGGTTCACGTTGTTCTAGCTTTTTTTCCTCAGAGACCATCATTCTCATTATAAACTAGTTGTCATTAAGAGCTAAGGAGGCTGCCAGTTAAGAACCCTCATTAACTTAAAAAATTACATATTCTTAAATGAAGTTAAAACCACATAAGAGTGAAATGCACTACTGCTTGCATAGCTTATTGAAACTAGGAATTAATAGGAGAAAATGAGGCGTCTCCTTAATGAGCAACTTCTTCTCTACTGCTGCTCTGCCTGTATGTCCTTAAAGCCAGCAGAAAGTGAAACCTGCAAAGGAAAACATGGGGAGCTTGGGTGTGGAGCCAACTACCCTTCAGTGATCCCTAAAATCTTGCTCCACACCACAGAAATTATAAACCTTGTTATGGCTTCTAGCATCTGCAGTAGTAAATTAATCTCGGGCTTATTTCTGAAGCATAGAGGATCTGATGTATCACAAGCGTGTAGAGCACGAGTTCGTAATCTACAAGGGATTATTTTGCTTTGTAGAGGCACCACAAATTTAGCTTTAGTTTACAGGACTTGGGTGGATGGCTGCTGTCAATTAGGGATTACTTCTGCAACTCACCTGGAAGAGGCCTTGGTGATGCCTTGGGAGTGCTTGTGGATGAGAAGCTCAACATGAGCCAGCAGTGCACGCTGGCAGCCCAGAGAGCCAACTGTGTCCTGGGCTGCATCAAGAGAAGTGTGGCCAGCAGGTCTTGGGAGGTGATT
>JAOTQQ010000004.1:4430738-4473807 GCA_026546715.1 Gallinago undulata | reverse complement strand
GGGGGGGTGTGTGTCAGACTAGATGACCTTTGAAGGTCCCTTCTGGCCCAGAGGATTCCATGATCTGCTGTCACGACAGTAGTATCTGAAAGAGTCCAAGAGGGATTATGATTCTTTTTCTTCCTTCATGTTTGAACTGGCAGACAAAGGGAGCGGGGAGCACGTGGCAGCCTCTGGAGCTGGCAGCTCTGAGTTTGAGTGTACAAATGACTTGAGGTGTTGGACATAAACAAACTACTTTATCCTGGATGTTGTTTGTATCTCTTGTGGTACTTGATTCCGGAGTTGTGTGCAGCATGTTGATTTCAGCTGCATTAAAATTTTTACGCCCCTAGCCAGAACCTCCTGCAGTATGGATTCTGCAACGCCTCCCACAGCCTCCCGTTTGTTTTATGCTGCTTTCCATTTCCCAACAGCAAGCCCGGGATAGGAGGGAGCCGTAAATAAAACACCTGAGGTGTTAACAGCTGAACTGACCCGATGACAGAATGACAGCTTCTAATTTAGACCACGCTGCTGCCTCTTCCCTCATGCCTTTGGTGGCTTTCCAGGCTGGGAAATACTCTCTGCGATCAAATGTGCCAAATAATCTCTTGTGGAGCTGTCTTTAAGTTCTCGCTATATCTTGCATGTGTTTGGCACTAAAGCCAAATAGGCTAGACCCCTCTGGTGAGGCTGGGTTGGTGGATCTGCACTGGAAGACCAGGCTAAGAAGTAGCAGTCGTTTTATCAGCCGCTGACTTGTTTCTGGCAGTTTTGGTCCCTTCCCTTGTATTTAAAATGAGGTGATTTGTCTCTGGCTAATTGCTAAAGATGCGTTGCTGAGATAGCTTGAGAATAAGAAGCTTTTCATTGTAAGGTTTGGCTCCAACTGTTATGTTTTTGCCTCGCAGATCTCTTCACTTGTTAGGTATTTGCCAGTAGTAGGTAAAGAGAAGGGCGAAATGGAGAGTAGCTTGGTGATGTGCCCCTTGCCTTTTGGTTACCCTTCTATCCTACTGCTGTCCTCAGTTATTTCATCTGCCACTGCTATGTTAAACCAGTCTCGTTAGTGCATCCCTGGTAAATTTTAATGAATTTTGTTCTGTTCATTTGTATTACAGCCTCCGAGGAGCTCTGTCAGGGCTGCCCTCTCTGCCCAGCAGTCTGAGGGGAGTGATTTAGGGCAGCATTTAAGGGATCAGGGCATGCGTAAGTCTCTTAAAGCCCAGAGTTTTGTATTTGGGGGTTGTAAAATCCCTTGTAAAAGCCCATTAGTTCCACTACATGCTTCCCAGAGTGGTTATGAAATTAAACTCTTTTCTCTACCATGTTAGCCTAAAATAAACACAGATGTTTACTTTCCTTGCTACAACTGTAGATTCATCTTCAATTGTTCAAATTCTGTATTAATCTCTTAAAATTTATGGTATCTTGGATGGCATTTGACATTGTACAAGATACAGCAGATCTATTGTGAACAAAACAGAAAACCCAACACCGGAGGTTTGGGAATGGCTGCTACTGCTCTGGGGTTCTGTGTTTCAAGTGGGAGAAGGATGCTGTGAAGCCCTGGGAAGGAGCACTCTTTTGGGAGCTGTGATGCCTCTCACTTCTTTAGAAAACTTCTGCAAGGTTAAAAATACTTGCCTTCAGTCCTTTTTTTTTTCAGGGGAAGTCACTGTAATACTTAAGCAGGGAAGACCTTTACTAAACACATGTGCGAGTGGGGGTGCTTTTTGCAGATATGAAGTGTAGTCCTTTGAATTCTGGGTGTGCCTGAAGCCATCCATCCTTGGAGGTGAAAGCAGCAGTTCTATTCATCAGATTGCCTGTAGGCAGCTGTGGAGATGGCTTTCTCAGAGGGTCTGGAATTTGGATGTGACCTGGACATCACGCTTAAGATCCCTTTCTGTCAGTATTACCTGTTTATTGCTCTGGACCTTCTTGACTGTATAAAGGTGTTGCCTCTTTCAGAGAAGTTTGAAGTTCCTTGCTTTGAGATACCTTGTGTCAATAAAGCAAATTACATAAATTATCAAATATTTTCCTTTGTATACTTTGCCACACGTTGTATCTTTCCTGCAATAACTGTTTTCCTATACTTTCTATCATCCGTCCGTTTGTGGGTAACAATTGCTTTCTGAGTCTCTTATGAAATTCTTCTCTCCATTGGTCTGTTGGACTCCGACCTCTACCCCTCTTCAGTGTCTGCATTCAGAGGTGGTGGCTTCAGTACTGCAAAATGTATTCCAAACTGAGTCTATGCCATTATTACACAATGACAACTGTTTGCATTAGTTATTCTTCCTTGTAGTCAAACGTCTTGTCAGCAATGTTTGTTTTGTTGATTAAAGCCGGGATTGAGCCGAGGTCCCCACTGAACTCTTCCAGGGAAGCTGAAGTCTTTCCTCAAGGAGTGCCTAACCAAAACCTTCTGCAACAAATCTGTTTGCCTTTGTATTTTATTTGGCATTTGTGTATCAAGCCTTGTCTGCTGTTGCACTGCCCAGCAACCTCGCTTGGTTGAGTCTGTCTGAAATTCCCTGGCTTCCTCTTGGATAATATAAATATTATTTTGTTAAAGATATCACTGCCTACTGTTCATCTCTTTCCAGGCCATTAACTAAGTGGTCCAGTACCTGTATATATTCATTAATTGTAAATTAGCTTTTTAAGAACTATGGATAATTCTGTGGGTTAAAGATTAGTTGAATGTTTTTACAAACGCATAACTCAAAAACATGGGAGCTAAAGTGTTTTTCGTAAGCACCATTTTACTAGAAGGTCCAATGATTCCATGCGATTTCTCCTTTACCCTTCCATTTGCTGAGAAGACTTGCACAGCCAGCTGAGGAAACTGAGCTCTCACCTGGCTGACCAACATGCTCTGGGTTACACAGTAAATGCAGATATTTTTTTTGTGTGTTACAAGAAAGAACCAGACATTGAAATGTCCTTCCCCAGCCAGATGTGGTCTGCCAGCTGGCATCCTGAATATATACATGGGAAGAGAGGGGAAGAACCTGCGTGGTCTCTCACAGTGGGACGCTGCTAACCTTCTGCCACAACTGGATTTGGACACTTATACAAATACTGTTTCTTATCTTTTAGCCTGTTCTTGAGCCTCGATAAGATGCTGTTCACCTTCTCACTTAGTAGTCCTTTAAAACTTGGAGAAAAAATGTAAACAGTTCTAATGAGCCTTGCTTTCCTTAGCTACACTTGATTAAGTTTAAAAAACATACAATAATCTTTGAAATACTTTGTGAATTAAATTACTCTTTCAGAGAACTTCTGTCTAGATCTGGTTTATAGCTTCCCAGAGAGCCCTTTCAAGAGAGCTGGTGAGCTCTTCACTGTGTACTGGAGTGCTAGTCTGAGATAAGTGACAAACTTCTGGTGAAGTTCTGAGAGGGTGGGGGCATAACAACTTCCTGAAATATGATGTTTCTCTTCCAATGAATCTTTTAGGACCTTGAGGACCAGTTTGTGATTCTCCCTGCAGTATCTTTCTCTTTCAGTATCACTAAGCTTTTAAGATGTTCCAACTTCCAGTTCAGTCTGAGTCCAGTGCTGCGGTGGTTATGGTTTTCAGAGGAGTGGATGTTGCTATCTCCTCCCAGCTCAGTTTTCAATAAACTTATATTTTTCAAAGCACAGGAAGGTATTTGCATCCTTGATCCTACTAAATATTTTCAGTGCTTAAGTTGCATGTGAGATCTCTTCTCTGTAGCTTTGGCCTCTGGTACTCCAGCTGTGCATCAGCAGCCTTTCTTGCTGGAGGAAAGTCTGCTGTGCCAAAGACAAAGACCTCTGAACTGGGTGAAGATCCTGCATTCAGCTGTAGGATCAGTGCAGTTTCCTGTCTTGGAATTGGGATTTATGCAAAACTGTGTGGTTTGGTGGGATCAGCTATTGGAGGCATCTGTTGTTGCTTCCCAGGGTGACTCTCTTGCTTACTTCACAAGGTAATGCACTGCCCTTTTGGTGTAGGACAACACATAAAATGAGGGCAATCTGCCTTACCTTTGTAAATCAGACTTTTTTTTTAACACAAAGAGCTCTAATAGAAGGGACTGGATGTTTCTCATCAATGAAATCTGGTACAACTACTTGAGGGGGCCTTGAACCACTGCATCCTGTGCCTGCCTAAAGAGAAGTTCCCGGAGTTCCTGTCTGGTCCCTGTTGGTCTGAAAATGGGAGCAATCAAAGCAGCAAACGTGTCTGTCTTATTCCATATGACTTTTCTGAGGGGAAACAAGCAGGAAGTAACTCTAGTTTCATAGTGGGGAAAAAGGGCTAAGAGTTGAAGGCTGTTCCGTTTTTCTACTTCTAGTTTTCAATTTTGAAATACCACATGGATGAGCTGTTTACTTTGTACAAGGTCACTTAGAGCCTGACTCGGCATTTTGCTGATTTCCCAGGCTCTGCAGATATCAAGGTCAGGTTAGGCTTTTATTAACTTCTTCGAGTAATTTGTTTCCTTTCTTGTTGTTTTATGTATGTTTTTACATTTCCATTAAAACAGTGTACAGTTAGCGTGTTTGTGCTAGTTCAGCCTATACATGCTGTGTTCCTTTTAGGAAATGTAATTGAAAGTAGCATGAGTACAAGAAAAGAAATACCTGCAGAAAGAAAACTTACAGCTAAATGAATTGGTGTTTAGCTGAAGTGATTGTGGCATTCAGGGTTATGCACTAGGGTTAGGAGTATGTTTGTTACACATAATGGAGTTTGCACTAGAAAGTTGGATTCAAATTCTGTGAATGAAAGCCTTGATTCTTCCTAAAACTGTTAACATGCAGAAGACAGGCTTACTAAGTACATGGCTACAAATAAACCTACTTGGTTCAATTATAATTAAGTCAAAGCAGCATCCCTTATGTAAACTGTTTCAGAGATCTTTTGTCACATTTGATTTAAATCTACCGAACTAACCTGGGAAAAAGAAGTCTCGTGCAGAATATATCCTAGTTTACGTCAGACACTGAAAGAGACTTCTGTTTCTGTTGTGGAAAAAGTTATTCAGGAAGCTCCCAGGACCAACACTACATCAAAGGCATAGGTCAAATCTTTTCTTTGCAGCACCTGCCCAAAACATCAATCTATTTCTTTCATTTGCACAAGGAGTTGAAATGTCTCCTGAGGGTAACCCAGTCCTTTTGGGGTAGCGAGAGGTTGTGACCATCCTTTGGTCCCACTAAGAATTAAGCGATGATGCTGCTTTGAGGGAGGGCGGTCTTGAAGGACATGTACAGATGTGTGTGCTGGTTTCTGGGGAAGAAAAACAACCAACAAAACAACAGAAAAACCAACTAACCAAACAACAACAACACAACCCCAAACAAAAAAACCCTTCCAAAAACATGTCAGAGAACTACACTATTGACCATTAACCCCTAATTTTGAAACCTGAAGTTTCAAAAACACTATATAAGCAACCCTAAGTTGTCTAAAAAAAACCCCAAACCCTGTCAAACCCACCGCATCTAAAAAACCCTTTATCCCTCTCTTTTGAAGACTTTGGGCTACAGAATGTATTTCTAAGCCACTTGAACCCTCTTCAGCAACAAGGACTTGGCATTTTCAGAGAAGTTGAAACTGTTTTTCATTTTTGCCAATTCACTGGTCCAGTTAAAAAAATGTGAGCACTTTAGACTTTAGTCTGGCGTTTACACTCTTTTAAAACGCAGTTCCAAAATCTTTCCAAAACTGTTACACTTCCATTGCCTCGTGGTGATGAGACTGAGTACTCATGAATGTAGTCAGACTGGTATGTTCTGCTTGCCTTATGTTGCTTTTGATTCATATATTTTTGCCCAGAAGTTATTTGAGTCTGGTTTTCAATTATAACTTCAATAAAGCACAGGGTTTTTTAATTAAAATACTCAATCGTAAAATGCAATAGTTAATTGCTCATTTACACCCCTCATATTGAGTTGAATTTCCTTTGTTTTTAAAACAAACTGCGTTAAGATGGAGCTGTCTTTGATTCATATTCATAATTAAACGCAAATATGATTGTGATCTGGTAGCTTCTCAGATTTCTAATGCTCCTTTTGTAGCTAAGTGCAGATCATATTTAAGGACAACAAACATGGTATCTTCTTGAAATACAGTTGCTCTAAGAACTTTAAACTCCGCTTTATTCTTCTCCTGTGGAGACATTGATGTACCTTTTCAAAGTTTGTTTTAGTTTAGGGCTGCAGAAATAGGGAATAGCCTAAGACACAGGGTTATGGCAAACCTATCAGTGATGTCACCTGGTGCTGTCCTTCCTAGAAGTGGAGAATAAGCGATAGGGAAAAAAAAATTAGTAATACCAACACTGTAGGGTTTTTTTTTTTAATGACATTAGAAATGGGAAGGTAAAAACAACTGCAGAGAGTTTGTATGTGGGAGTGGTTTGCCCATCTTTGCTTAAAAAAGACCCCAAAAAAGAAACCACAAGCACACACATACACACCCTCAGTCCACCAAAAGAAAAAAAAAACAACACAAAAACCCACGACCCAGAAAACATTATATTTCGGGAGTTCTGTTCAGCCAGTGGCAGGGCAGGTGACTTTGAGAGAGGCACGGCAGTCTGGGGTGGTGGGGCAGCTCCGGCCCCGAGTGCTGTTCGTGCTCTGGTGATGCTGAGTTCAAGTTGGCTGTGGCCAAAAGGAGGATGTAAAGGCTGCCAGAACACCTCTGCAAAGTGGAGGCACTACGGGTGAGTGTTCCTCAGAGAGTGTGTTCTTTGATCTGGGTTGGGTCACCTCCAAGAAAAGAAGGAAAATCACGTTTATAATAAGCAAATAACGTCTTGATTATTTTTTAATTTTTTTTTTTTTTCTAAAAGGAAGTCAGTTGTGTTGAGTTGTGAGATACGCACGACTACTAGGAACCAGTCTGAGATAACTGGCTGTTCTCAGTTTGGTTACTGATAAGCTAATATCGAAAGCTAATGAACAAATGACTTCTATTATGACAAATGCATGGGTTTGTTTTTTTCATAATGTAGAGAGCTACGTTTTGCAGATAACAGAATGAATTGTTAGATTTCCCCCCAACTGTTTTAATAAGTAAATTGGGAAGTGAGGATTAATTCTGAAAACTCTGTCATATTTATTATTACTGTTAAAATTTTATTATGTTTTTTCAAGTGATAAAATCCTTGTTTTGAAGTATCTCTGCTGGAGGAAGGAATGCATGGCACCCAACAGTCAGTTGTGCGACTTTTTTTTAAAAAATAATTTTCTTTCTTTCCCACTAAGGGAAAAAATTCCTGAGCTTGCAGGACCAAAGGCTAAGATTTATTTAAATACTTTGTAAACATAAAGAATCATAATTTGAGAATAGTAGCTGGAAAGGAACAGTAGCTAAGACTGAACATTTTTACATTCCTGCCAACAATAAATGTTTCTGTGTGTTGGAGGGAGGGGATGTTGCACTTGCATCATAATTTCTGGGCCATTAATAAACAAGATGACTGTTAAGCAACAGCTAATAAGTATTTTTAAATTGACAGACCTGAACTAGCTGGAGCATTGTCAGGGAAGATCTGTTGCCTGGTCTTGAATTTCTTATTCTTGGAATACGTGGGGAATTCTACACAAATATAATTGTGCAGCTCTTACAGTGGCTGGAGATGACAAATAGGAAGATCTTGGTTGTAGCAACACAGTTACTTAACAGTCTTAACCCAAATAATGGAAAGGTGCTGCGAGCTAGTGAGGGAGGTGGTGTTGTCAGCTGGAGTGTGAGGGGGGAAGGTCATATCAAATAAATCTAATCTTATTCTCTGATAAAGGGCGTTTTTTTTGGTGCAATGTACATCATATCAAAGTTTTAGGAAGGGTGGTAAAAGCAAGTTATAAGGAAGTGTGGAAAAAAAAAAAGCAAGCTTTCAGTGTTGGAGAATTATTCATGTAGCAGAAAGGGGCAAAATAGGTTATCAAGCAGGAGATTGTGGACTGTGACTGGCACTCTGTGATGACACGTGTGCCCATGTGCCAGCCTGGTAGGAAATTATCTGGTGCTCTGCCATTAGGTTTTATCTATTAAAGAAACACAAAATAAGAATTAACGACTTGAAACTTAAGCTAAACGATTTCAGCTTAAAAGTAAACCATGTACCTTTAATTGGGAAGATGAATAAGTGTTAAGAAAAAATATTGATGCAAGTGGTAGGTTCTCCAAATCTTGATGTCAAAGCAAGCTGGATTTGAATAAAGAATGTGAAATGCAGAGCTTCCAATAGATGGGACTGTGAAACTCAGTATCCTGAGAACCTGATTTCATACTTAGAAGTGCAGCGATCTTTTTCCTTAAAACTCCCTGAAGCAGTGTAGATCTGTTTTCTTCCCTCATACCGCCAGTCATTAAAGCATTTTATTAGAGCGTTTATTTTGCCCATAACAAAAAAAAACCACCCATAAACAACTAAGAAAAGCCCAGCTATTTGTGCTTGTCTGTGGAAATACGAGGGGGAAGGAAAATGAGTATTTTAGGTAGAAGAGTCTCAAGAATTCTGTTTTCCCTCATTAAGTAGTATTCATTGCATAATAATATAGGAAAGAATTAAGTTCTCCTGACAAGAGTTAC
Organism: Gallinago undulata; assembly: GCA_026546715.1. Lineage (NCBI taxonomy): Eukaryota > Metazoa > Chordata > Aves > Charadriiformes > Scolopacidae > Gallinago > Gallinago undulata. Next base: position 4,465,235 of record JAOTQQ010000004.1, on the reverse strand, counting down.
TTTGCTGCTGGCCTGTTTACACTGCTTTGGCCAAGATTTTCTTGTGAGGCCATCTTCTCTCTTCTTAGTCCCTCTGGCTGCTCTGCAGGCAGGCCTTCGTTCTTTCTGCTTCTCACATCCCTGCAGATGTACCATCGTATACTGCAGGCTGCCTTCTGGCTTCCATACTGTGCCTTTTTAAAGCTACTTCAGTTCAGCTCCTACTTTGGGGTCATTGAGGGATGCTAGTTGTCTTTGCCTAATTTGACAAGTGTCGTTGGAAGTTCTCAATCTCAAATGTCCTAGAAGTAAGAAGTGGCAATCAAGTTGGATTACAGTGTTGCCCTGGGTGATGTCTGTGCGAGCATCTTAATGTATCTGAGTGCCTGAACACTTATTGAACTTGTTCTGTTCCTGTGCGTCAGGCCAGTTTTGCACTGAGGACGTTGATGAATGTCAGCTCCAGCCCAACGCTTGCCAAAATGGAGGCACCTGCACCAACCACAATGGAGGCTACGCCTGTGTCTGCGTCAATGGTTGGAGTGGGGACGACTGCAGTAAGAACATCGACGATTGCTTCACTGCCTCCTGTGCCAATGGATCTACTTGCATTGATCGAGTGGCTTCTTTTTCATGCATTTGTCCAGAAGGAAAGGCAGGTAAGGAGAGAAAACTCAACTGGGTCTGGTACTTACCAGTAGGTGCTTCCTGAAGTTTATGCATTTGCTTAAAGTGGTGCGTTTATTTTACACACTTTTGTGACCAAACCAGGAGGAACAAAAGGAAACATGTGCTGTCCACGAGCAAAGACCTTTTAAACCTCTGTAGCTCAGGACAAAGAAGTATTTGTATTAGGTTGGAAGACAAACTTACTACAGTTTAGATTGCAGGGAAAGCAGATCTTTGTCTAGTGCTTTGCAGGACCTTTTTTTGCCTGAGAAGTTATACATGAGGGTGATTTGCTCTGTGCCACTTACAATAATTGTACTTAAAAGTCTATTTAGATACTTTTGCATGAGTGAGGATGCCCTTACTGGCATACTGGAAAATTTGCTGTTGCAGGGTAGGTGAAAATGTGAAGGTCTCCTAGCTACTACCCAGAAATACAAGTGATCAGCATACCTGAAATAAGAGAGTGAGCTTTATGCACACCTGTGTTTTCAGCTGTCAGAAAAATCATCATGCTGCTAGAAAGAAGAGCCAGTTAACTGCTTCAAGGAGGAGATTTTGTTAATGGTAGCCCTTGGGCCACTTGAGAAGTCCCGGAGACACCTCTGAAGTCACAGAATCTACACTTACATATAATGTTTTATAAGCGTGTAGTAGACTGCCACAGGGATTTCATGGGTTGAAGTCTGTAAGAAATTGTTCAAACTTCTGGCTGTGGAAGTCTCTATCTGAAATATCAGGATGGAGAATTTGATTGTGAAACATAAGGTCTGACTGCTATATCTCACTTTTTTGAATGAACTCTTGTACGATTCTGTAGGACTTCTGTGCCACTTGGATGATGCATGCGTTAGCAATCCGTGCCAAAAGGGTGCTCTGTGTGACACCAATCCTGTGAACGGACACTATATCTGCACGTGTCCTCAAGGCCATAAGGGAGCAGACTGCACTGAGGATGTGGACGAATGTGCAATGGGTGAGTTGCTCTTTGCTACTTGTGAGTGCACAAACATGGAGTTGGGTTATTGGGGCAAGAAGACACATTTTGTTATAGCGTCTCAAAATAAGTGCAACTCCTTTCCTGCTCTCCCCCTTCTGTTTCAGTGTCTTTAGATGAGTTTTAAATCTTATGTGAGACTTGGGGCAAAAGGCTGAGTCAGAATAGCTGTCCGTGCTTGAACGGTTAGCCTTTGGGATATGAAAAGCAGTGAGATGCTTAACTGTTCTTCATTGTGCAGGAAGGCGTTAGCATTGCGCGAGGAGTGCACACAAACAGGTGTGATAGTTAAGCTGACCCTTAGAACTGTAGTGTACAATTAAAGTACCATAGCTCCTGTGGAAGTTGTTGCAGCTCCTGCCTTGGTAGGAATATATCAAGGCTGTTTGACAGCCGGAATATGGCTGGGTCTTTTAAGTGCCTTCCGAGACTGCTGAGCTTTTAAACCTGTAGTTCTCTGATATCATGCTGTTGTGCTGTTTTGGGGGTTAGCTGGACTCTCACAGGCTTTCAGATAGTTTTGTGAGTGCTAGTTCATACCTCTAGAGTGTAAAGCATGAAGGAAATACCTAACCAGGACTCACTGAAGTATTGGAGAGAAGCACTTCTTTGAATTTCATTCCTCAGTCTGCCTTGGACAAGCGTGCCGTTGCTTTTTGAAAAGACATAAAGTTTTCAAACTTCACACAACTAGTTTGTTGTGCTAGTTTCCAAACTTCACACAAGCACAAACAACTAGTTTCGTTGTTTTGTGACTGTAGTGGCATCTTGTCAGCCTCAGGAGTGAAATTAACATAAAAATGATCTAAAGATAAGACCTTGAAAGCATCATTAATTCTCTAATTCCTGCTACTTTATACTCTCCTCTTAAGAACTGTCATTAACCCTATGGACCAGAGTTGCTCCTTTGGTCCATTGGTAATGACAGCAATCTTTATTTTTGCCTCTGACAGAGGCAAATAACTGCCACATTTTCTTCAATCGCAGTAGCCTTTCCCCAGAAGGATGAACAGTCTTTCCCCAGTATTACTTGACAGAAAGGAATGACCACTGGAAAAGACCATGACTAATAAAGAATGCTGTGGCTTTCCTGCTCCAAGGAGGGGTTTGAGGCACACATGTATGTGTTTTTCTTGCAGCAAACAGCAATCCGTGTGAACATGCTGGGAAATGCGTAAACACAGAAGGGTCTTTCCACTGCGAGTGTCTGAAGGGCTACACGGGACCACGCTGTGAAATGGACATCAACGAATGCCATTCAAATCCATGCCAAAACGATGCCACCTGCCTGGATAAAATCGGGGGATTCACGTGCCTCTGTATGCCAGGTGAGGGGAGTTTCTGACAAAGACGGACGGGGTTTCCAGCAAAGGAAGAATTCAGAAGGCAAAGTGCAGGGAGAGTTGCCAGCTCTGCTGAGGTGGAACACATAATTGCAAAGGGGTGAGGCTAAATGAAACGGTGAGAGCGAGCTTGCTGTGGCGGCACCAACCAGGAGGACTTGGCATTTGTGGGGGGGAGGGAGAAAGCAATTAGAGGATTAAGAAAGAAACCAAGCTCTACATCAGCGAAGGAAGTTAGCGTTCTGAGCTGGAGTGTATGGGAACAGATTTGTTACTGTACGTGATAAAGTGCACGTGCAGAAACTCACCTTTGTGAAAGCAAAGCAGGTGCAAACTCTAAAAAACTGAGTTTTGAGGTATGTATATTATGATCTGGATAATAGTGTTTGGGTTTTTTCTCTCCTTAAAATACTCCAGATGATGCAGGCTCCCATTGACCTGAGGAAATAACTGTAAAAAATGTTACTTGATTGAAATCATGCGTGTAAAATTTACATGTCCAGCATGTAGTCTGCTATTTTGCTTTCTGATAGTGGTAAAAAAGAAAAGGGTGCAAGTTGCCAGTTGCACATTCTTATAAAGTATAATGAAAGAATTGTGACCCCTGCAGGTGACCAGCTGATACCATGAAAACTAGAATGAAATTTTATTAATATCTAATCTGTTTTGAGAGGTGGAACTCTAATTCCAACTATTTCACCTTTCTTAAAGTTTTTCTTTTACTCTGTCATTAGCTAAACAGCCTCAAACTAAAATTATCTGCTTTGTTTGTTTCTTTACCCATTACCTTATATTGGTGCATACCTAAATGTACTGATATTTTCCAAAGTGTTAGAACATAAGCCCTTCTCATCAAGTGGAAGAAGGCATTAGATGTGAATTCAGTACAAACTTCTCCTGTTACAGTTGATTGAGTTGAGTGTGTTCAGCAACGGTGAAAAAGACACATTGAACATCCCTTCATTACCTCTGGTGTATGCTCTTTCCTCATATGCTCTATCCAAACTGCAAAATTGCAAAGAAACTAGGCTTAGACTTTCAACGCTGCTGTAAGAGGCAGTTGCACTTTAAGGCCTTTAGTCATCTCTTCTTAATTATTTTTTTTTAAACAGGTTTTAAAGGTGTTCACTGTGAAGAGGATATTGATGAGTGTCTGAGTAATCCCTGTGTGAACAATGGAGAGTGTCTTGATAAAGTCAACCGCTTTCTTTGTGTCTGTCCTCCTGGTAAGTACTTGTTTCTGGAAGCATTTCCTGCTTCTCCTCACCAAGAACTGCACGGATAACCAGTGAGGGGTTGCAGATGCCGTCTTTCTTGTGAGTTTCTGTTGCCTTTTTGCCTTTTCTGTTGCCATCTGTTCGAATGAATGAGTTGCAATCACTGGTAAATAAGGACAGACATGTATTGCTTGCAGTAGGATTGTGCCTGTGACTGAATATAAGTGTTGAGAAACATACAGCTGGATGTCTCACCTTGAAAGGTAGTTGGCAGCATGAACTTCAGTTACTGTGGGTATCTTAGTGAGATATAGATGAGTAATTCTAAATAACGTTTTAAAAATCAGAGCCTCTCCATCCTTTTTGCCTTTTTCTGAGGTTTTTAGGCAGACGCCATTTTTGCGTCAGTTTATGTTGCTTGCATGAGGAGGGAGATGGATTGGGTCTCCACTTTAGAAAAGAAGGATAAATGCTGAGCTGAGGGATCAGTGTTAGCTATAGGGTAAATGTCACACAAACAAAACATTTTAGTTCAGAATATACTCAATAAAATCCTGCTCTGCATCCCTTCTTATTGACTAATGATGTCTCCTCCTTGTTTGCTCCTCCAAGAAACATTCCTGGAGGTTTTTTTGGTTAGTTTGTGGGTTTGGGTTTTTTTTTTTTTTGATCTGTACTGTCTGACATAACCTGTTGATAGTTTGTTAACTATTTCAAAAAGTGTATTGAAAGATAAAGTGCAGAATTGTACCACATTCTACTCTGCTGTAGTAATTCTAGTCTGAAGGCTCTAGCGATATATGCATCATTGTTTCATTTTAAGTTACTTGCTTTGATTACTTGAAAGTTGTTATTGGTGGCCTCTCAGTTTTGTAGACAGACATACTGTCCAGTGGTGGACACCACTTGTGCTCCATCTGCCTTACTTCATTTTGACTTGGCCATCTTAGTTTTCAAGCTGAGGTTCCTTTGACCTGGAGGATAGAAACTATATTTTGGCTGGTGGTTTGGAGGAGGAACCAGTCCATCCAGGGTGTGGTGTGTGTGCTTAGTGATGCAATTGAGTTTAGAATGACTGAGCTTATATTTGGGTAGTTTTAACGATTCGCTAATAAATCAGCGCAGCTGTTTAGATTAGCTGCTTAAAATTACCTCTGGATTTTCATCTTTTTTTCTGCCTTTCAGGGTTCAGTGGTGCTGTGTGTCAGATTGATATAGATGACTGCTCCAGCACACCGTGTCTCAATGGAGCCAAATGTATCGACCATCCCAATGGCTATGAGTGCCAGTGCGCCACAGGTTAGTCTTGTGTTCAGAGCCCCTGGACTGGAGGTTGCACGTAACCTAAATACATGCAGGGGTGGTGTCAGCGTTCTTTCTGTCTTCCTCTGAAATACTGCTTGTTTGTTGTGAAGCTTTGTCTACTCCTTTGTGGCAGAGAATAGCATTTAAGTGCAGAAAGCCTTTCTCTTGTGACAGCAGTAAGTTCAAAATCGATGGGAGTTCTGGCCTCCCTCTTTCAAGCCCCATCTCTTGCCTTGCAGAAAGCGACAGCTTCTCCTGTATTAACTATGGAATCCACGAGTAGAAAAGCAGTGATATGAAGCCTTTTATATGTGGCTTGCCTTTCTTTCTTTCTGCCAGGTCAGATTATATAGTATACAGTTAAAAAACAAGAGATGGACAGAGCAGTACTATTGTGTATTCTGACTTCTGTTGGGTCAGGCTATTTTATGTCGGAAGCAGAAGATAAATGCAGTAAAAATTAAGTCCTCTGGAAGAGATACCACACGGGAGCTGCTTTCTAAAATGTAGTTAAAATGTTTTGTCAAGCATCACACAGAAATTTTGTCAGAGCTGTGGATGGAACTGAGGTGTTTTTTTTGAAGGCACTAAATTCCTTTACTGCTTGGTTAATTATACATGTAGAAGCGTCAGGTTTAATTATGGGGTTTTCTTATCTTCAGCCCTGTAGGAGTGATGTAGATAACTTTAATTTTTATACCTGGTCAAATAAGAAGGTGTGGGCAGTTCAGAGCTGTTACACTCTAATTCTCAGTAAGGAATGACTTTTGGTTGCTTTCGTTTAATGGTGGGCGATGCATTGCTGGTGATGCAGATTCAGGCATGGAATGCATTGGCTTTAGCTCTTCCATTAGGGAAGAGATTGAACAATTCCTGGAGCTACCTTTGTCGCAGAAGCGTGCTGCTATGTTGGCTAGATTTATGTACAATTTTTCTCATTTTGAATCATTACAATAATCAAATTGCTAAGGCAAATTTGACTTTACTAATTTATTCTGCACTGTACATAATATAGTAGAGATTAGCCTAAAAATTCCTCCCCAGTCTTTTCACACACACACCCTTCCCCAAAGTACCTAAAGAAACAATGAATTTGTTGGAAGTAGGGGGATGCAGTAGTTCTAATCAGGAGAGGAATAATTATTATTGTCAGAATTCTCCTTTTGATTATAGCATGTGACAGAATAAGATGATATTTGCAAGAAACAGAAAAAGCTCAAATCTTCTCCAAACTTGAAAACTGCCTTAAAAAGTCTTTCTCAAGCTGGTGTGTGGTCTGATTGCTTTCATTCACCGAGAATGCAGAGTTTATTGGAACTAGGAGGGTTTTGGGGCATGGAGTGGAGGACAATGTGGAGAGGTGCGCCTTGCAGAACCATCTCAGTACAGAAATTCTAGTTTTCCCAGATGAGGAGGGAAGAATACTGCTTCCATGAAGGCACATGATGTGTGGAGCATTTTCAAGGAGCAGGCTGAAAGCAACCAAATGTTTGTTACTGAAGCAGCAGCTCTTAGTAAAATCTTTCGTTAGTACTTTGGCTGAAAATGGAAGAGGGACTCTGCATTAGGACTTTTTTCTGTCCTGTCTGAGGGATGCTATATTCAAGTGGGTTTTTTTCTAGTCTAACTTTTGTCTGCAAACAGGGAAATTGTATCTCAGTAAGATATGTTCAGTTAAGAGATAGAGGAATATATCTGATCTTTAAGTGGTTCAGTCAAGCTACAATAGGAGACAAGGTAGTAATTTTTTGAATGAATGTATACTAAGTATTGTATTTTATATTGCCAGCCTTCTATAAGACTGAAAAATGGAATTCATCATTAAGGCAGATCAGTTACTGGAAAATAATGTTTGAGTATGTTCTTGATCTATTACTCTCATATTATGGGCGATAGGTGTTCCCTGAATGGTAATCGCCAGCTGCCAAAGTGAATGAAAACTGCAAAATGTTTGGCCAAATGCTGTACAGATAGCTCTATTTACTGCTTGCTTTTTGTCTTTTCTTTCCCTTCCGGCATTATTCCACTTCTCCTTCCCAGTGGTAGATCATGGCTTTTCTTTTCTTGCGTTTTCTTGAGTTGTCTTAGGTCTTTTCCTCTTTTCTTTGCCTCTTTTTTTTTCTTTTATTTTTTTTTCCCCCCACTGTTAGTCCTCTTACCGGTTTATTTTTCTTCCTTTCCTGACATCTTTTTATATCCATCTCTCTAACTAGCTTCCCTTCCCTCTCCCCACCTACTTCCACACCCATTCATCCATGCATACGTTCGCAGAACTTGGAAATGTTAGCCGTCACCTGGTATGTTTGACCAGAGAAATAACCACAAACCTGTATGAAAAATGGGGAGCCTGTTATCCACTTATAAGACTCAGGTGAGAATTGCTCTTCAGCTGTTGAAATTCCCTGCAGCTTGGTTTGTATCAGTCTCCAGTTGGTGTCTGAAATTTGAAGTTCTGCCTTCCTATCTCCAGCTGCTGGAAGGCACCATGAGCTGTTGCTCCACAACCTTATCTCTGAAAACCTTTTATTTTAAATTGCCCCTGTTTCATATAGCTCTGCTCCATCATGGAAAATGGGGCTCCTGAGGGAGTTTTTTGCTACTCTGAGCTTCCCGAACCATTGTTTTAGCCCTTGTGGTGAATAGATTCTGCCCTCCTCTGTTGCTCAGGATGTTTCCCAGCTGAAGCAGAATGAAACAGGCCAAATTGCTGCTTGTTTCATTGCTCCTAACTGAAGAAGTTGCATGCAGTCTTTCTTAAATTTGCAGTTGGTGCTTGATTGGAGTTACTGAAAGGTTTCCCAATGAGAGGGGGCAAGAGGCTTTTTTAATAAGTAAAGCTGCAGAAGCTTTGACATGAGCCAAGGGAGTTCCCTTGGGAAGGTTTCTGCAGCAACTTTGCAGTAATTTCTCATACTAAAAAAGTCGACTCCCCTGATATTGTGTAGAGGAAATAATGACAGAAGAGTGCCTTTAGATAGTTTATACTGATGCAAGTAAATATTTCCCACGGAGATTTATGTGTTTCCTCTCGTTGCTACTGTTCTGAATAAACTGAAGGTAACCACTTCCAGTGCTAGGATTCTCCATGCAAGACTGTAATGCTGTGAGCAGCGGAAAGAGTTGTTTTCCAGGGATGGAAAATGGGCAGCAGTTGAGATGCCCGGTTACCTTTTGTGCTGTCTGCCACTTCGTTGATTCTTACTATGATTCTTTCTATATTTGGATTATACTCACCACAGCATCGTATCAGTTGACTTCTTAATTACTCCTGTTCATCATTTTTCCTTAGGTTTTACTGGCCTTCTTTGTGAGGAGAATATCAACAACTGTGATCCTGATCCGTGCCACCATGGGGAATGTCAGGATGGAATTGATTCATACACATGCATATGCAATCCTGGCTACATGGGTGCCATATGCAGCGAGCAGATAGACGAATGCCACAGCAATCCTTGCCTCCATCAAGGGCGCTGCATTGATTTGGTGAATGGCTACCAATGCAACTGTTTGCTTGGCACTTCAGGTGCGTACAGCACAAGTGGAAGGACTGGATTCTAACACAATTCAAGCATTTAATTATTTCTTGTGTGTGCTCTGGTGTGTGCTTAATTTGCATACAGAGATAAGCTTATGGTATTGAGAGTATAATTTTCACGTGACTTTTTCTTGCTCAATTTTCCTGTGTTTGTGAGGATTGCCTAATCCTCACTGGTACTGCAGCTGGTCTTGGAAGAATTTACCTCCTCTTTACTTCCAAAATTCAAGCACGCAGAAAAAAAAATAGGCATGGTGTTCAAAATGGTGTGGTATATTCTTTTGTTTAAACCTTTAGTACAAGTTCAGCACCTGGGTGACATTCCTCAGTGTAACAGTGCTTTGGCATCGTCACCTGTTTGAGTTGCACCAATGCACATGTAATTTTGAAGCCAGGTGGGGTTCTTCATTTGGCTATTTCTGTGAAATTATGTCGTCTTCCTTGTAAGATTTGGCCTCCTTATTCCTCTACCTTTTTTTTTCAGGAGTGAACTGTGAAAATAACTTTGATGACTGTGCAAGTAACCCGTGCATTCACGGGGACTGTATTGATGGCATTAATCGCTACAATTGTGCTTGCAAACCTGGATTTACAGGTAAAGTCAGCTACCTGATAGCTTTGAGTTGTTTTGAAGATAGTTATCCAGGCAGCTAAGGAAGCTGTTCTTTGCATATAGACTGCAAGGGATTCAGTTGGTATCTCGGTAAATCCTTCTAATCTTTGAATCTCAGCATCTTGCATTACAGCAAGTTCTACCAAGCAGAAAAAACGGCCTAATCTGTGCTGTGAGATGCCATTCTTGTTAGGTAATTACGTCCAATTTAGGGTTCTCGGTTTTATAACAAATAAACCCATGTGACTTTGGTTTATTATTTACAGCTTCTTTTCAGGGACAGAGAGATCGTGGACAATATAGAGAGGTATTTGATTAGACAGTACCTTGGGCTTTGGCCATGAACAGTATTTCTCTTTCTGTGAAAGTAAAGCATTATCTCAGTGTTCTGGTGAGCTGTTCTCCACTCTGAAGTCTCCAAATGAATCACCTGCTTTTTTCAGTACTTCTCTTTCATAGTGTGGTCTGTTCTGTTTCCTTTTTAAACTATAAAGAATTATCTAATACAGTAAAAGCAGGTCTGAAAGAAGAAGGTTTTACGCACTTTTATGCTTAGAACTGTAGATCTACATCAGGACTATTTCTGATGACTAAAGCACATCTCAACACTGTTTATAACAGCCTTAATATGTTTTGAGCCATGTAGGGTAATGCGCTCATAAAATAATTGTTGTAAGGCAGTTGGTACTGTTTATAACTGTTTTCTCATCACGTTTGTTACTGTTTATTACTGAATGATTCTAATTAGAATTGATCTGAAATGCATTAGAAATAGCACTAAGAGGTTTCATGTGTCTTGTGCTTTTCTCTTGGCGTCTTTCTGAACTTCTGACGCCCCTTCCTCCTTTTCTGTGGCTCTGGCATGGTGGTACCCTTTAGTCCCCAGAAAAGGAAGAGGCATGATCCTGAGCACTCTAGCCTTTCAGTCTTCTTGTTGCTGCCATACCATATTTGTTATCCTACTGGACTTCTTACTCTTTTGCTGTTAAAATAATTCAGTAATCTGATGAATTGACCATATTCCAGTATTTAAAGAGCTGGCTTGCATGGGGTCTCATTACTTTGTCCTATCCTTATGTTAAAAATGCTTTCAACTTACTGCAACATTCACTTTGTTTAGCTTTTCAGCCTCACAAGATCTTATGGTCACTACTTCAAGCATCTTGCAGTCGTAATCAGAGGCAGGCAAAACAGGAAACGGTGTTTTTTAGAGTCCCTTTTGCGCAATAAACCACAAGAACTATATTTACTGCAGACAGTATGGCAGTATTGGTTGTTCAAAGGGTAGGTACTTTCAAAGCAGAAGAGCAGGGCTATGACAAGTGGAGCTCAAGAGGTTTGTTCAAAGCATGATACCGTTGAGTGACTTTTGCCTTCCTAATGAATATTAACCGGTGAGTTTTAGTGGAATTCTGTTGAGATTCTTGAATGGTTTGTAAATACTTGTTGAGTGTAAGTGCTGTTTTCCAGGCACAGAAAAGTGCTGCATCTTTCAAAAATGCTTCTCTTGACTTCACTTAAAGCACGGAGGCATGCAAGCTCTGTCCCGCTGCATTGGCTTTACTGAGTTGTGTCTCAATGTATGTTCTCACAGACATGGAAAGCAAATGTTCTTATAAGAAATACTCCTTAATAATTGTTGGTTCTTTTTCTAGGCCCGCGTTGTAATGTGGACATTGATGAATGCACATCAAACCCATGTCATAATGGTGGAACATGTATAAATGAAGTCAATGGCTTTCGGTGTGTATGTCCCGAAGGTTACCATCATCCTCACTGCCAGTCACAGGCAGATGGCTGTCTTAGTAATCCCTGTGTACATGGCAACTGCACACATATTACGAGTGGGTAAGTACTTATTGTCACATTAAACTTACCTGCTGCCTACTATATTTTGTTTTTTTCTTGCTTTGCCTGGAGTTCCATCTTTTACTTGAGGTTTCTGATTTTTCTCTAGTTTCTGAGATTAAGATCCAGAACTTAGCTGCTGCCCATGACATAATCACAGTAAGGTGTAGACCTTTAGTCACCAGCTGAAGTCTGTGCTGTTTCAACATCAATGTTTCTGTCCTGCATTATATTCTTTGCTGGTTTTGCATGGGCATGTAGCGCAGGGTGGACTGTCACCGTCTAAAGGAAGGGTTTGGCAATTAAAGTGAGTAGAGTGAATGCAATTAAAAAAAATAAATGCTTCCAAATTGAATCTTTGGGGAGCAGCAGCAACCTGTTCCTTCAGACTCTAAAACATTGAGCATGGAGAGTCTCTTTGTTGGCTAGTGCTGTTCTTGCTACCCAAATACTCTGCATTAAGGAAAAGGCAGACAACTTTTGACACTAGGACATAGAGCAGTATTTGGCTTAGAACAGTCCAAGGCTGAGATTTCGTCAGCTTTAGTCATGCTGTTGCATGTCCAGCAGTAAAAAGGGAAAGCTCTTTCCGGCTATCTTGATGGTAGTAGTTGCTTCCGAATCGAAGGCCAAATGCTGATTTCAGAAGCCCCAAATCAGAGCTCTTTTGGTTAATAAGTCTGGGAGTGAAGGGCCTGTGGAGTCAACAGGTTTGGGGAGGTGGGATTTGTGCTTGTGGAACTTCCCAGCTGCTCACGGGGTAGCAGTGTCTCCCAGATGCATGCTGCATCCTGGAAAGTGTTGTCAGCGATTTCCCACTGCGGGCAGCTCTGCGGGGCAGGATTCGGCACTTTCCCTGGAGCTGGCGCGAAGGCTGCCTTTATTGCTAATTCAGCCTCCGTGTAAACTTGGAAAACAAATGTTTTGGTTCATCTTGTCTGTCATCTGTCACCTGCATTCATATTTATGCCCATGTACACCTTATGCTTGGTGCCAGATAAAATAAATCTTGTTCGCATGACAGGGAGGGAGGCCACTGAGAGTGTGTGTGTGTGTGTGTGTGTGTGTGTGTTCAAGGTGGCCCAAGTCCAAGGTGATTCACCGAGTCCTTGATTCTGTGTCATATGGGTGGAGTGCTGCTCTACTTCAGATGTTGAAACGTGATGGAGGATACTGCTCCTGCTCCCAGCCAGCTGTTTTCATTTGTAACCACTGCTTTGTATTAAGTCAGTCTAGTTATCTTTGCAACCTATTGTCCCCCTCCACTGTTCAAAATCTTTTTTTCTGTCTTTGTTTAAATGTGTTGAGAGGTCTTATCAAAGCAGAAACCTATTGCTGGTTGACTGAGTGCTTTGTGAAAACTGTAACAGAGGGAAGTGTGGTTTTAAGGGAGGGTTTATTTTCAGGATTTTCAAAACTATGCAGTTTTGTTGTTTTGTTTTTTTAAACTATTTAGTTTTTTTCAAAACTAAATGAAACTTAGGGCTTTCCTACAAAGAGTTCTTCTGGTTTTCTCTCCATAACTAATCTAGGAGAAACTAGCTAGTAGCAGAGTTATTTCAGAATGCTCTTAAAATTCCTGCTGTTTTTGCCTTTAAAGGTACAAGTGTGTCTGCGATCCAGGCTGGATAGGAGATTACTGTTCTACAGAAGGAAATGAATGTAAATCAAACCCATGCCAGAACGGAGGAACTTGTGAGGATCTGTTGAATGGATACAGATGTACCTGTAGGAAAGGATTCAAAGGTGAAAATGGAGAGAAAAGTTTTTGTTCTCTTCTTCCTTTCCACTTCATTGCACCCTTAGTGCCATTTTAATCTTTTAATTAAACTTCATGGAAATAAGACTGAAGAGGGGAAATGCCATGGTTGTATGGAGTTAAATTACAGTCAGTTCATTTAGACATGATACAGCAGTGGAGTACTTAATAAGACCATATCTAAGCCTTCTTAGGACTCATTAAGAAATGTCCTGTTGGCAGTTCAGCTTAATTTTCCTCATGAGAAAGTTATACTGAGCTATATAAATGTACTGAGAATTGAAGGGGTGTTCAGCTCAGAATTACTGTGGCTGCTGTCTGCTTGTACCCACTGAGCCCATGAGGAGTACCCTGATCTCCTTTTCCTCCTGCTGAGATTTTTCAAAAATACTGTCCACTGCTGTGTAGGATAATCATGTGAGTTACAGTCTCTTACTTGTTCCTCCAAGAAGCACCAAGCTCTTAGCAGCATGCTCTCCTGGTTTTTCCCCTCCGCTCTCCAGGTGTGAACTGCCAGGTAGTGGTTGCTCCTTGTTCCCCCGATCCTTGTGAGAACTCGGGAATTTGCCAAGAATCTCCTGACTCTGAAGGCTACACCTGCCAGTGTGCCCCTGGCTGGGAAGGTAATGTGGATGGGGAACATACTGTGCTTTCAGTGCTGAGCTGTGTTGGCATTCAGCCTTTTGACCATCGCCTTATGAGGGGTCTTACTTCTGGAATCTCCGTGTTTCAGGGGAGAGATGCACAGTGGATATTGATGAATGTCTCTCCAAGCCCTGCAAAAATCATGCTCTGTGCCATAATATTCAAGGCAGTTACTTGTGTGAATGTCGGCCAGGCTTTACTGGAGGAGACTGTGACAGTAACATTGATGACTGCCTTTCAAGTGAGTATCAGCACATTGTTCTGTTTTCCAGTTCTTCCTAGGAATAATTTTGCTGTGCTGTTGATGACTACTATTTGACAGATGCTGTGAAAGGTATTATATAATATCTTACCAGAAAGACAAAAAAAAACAAACTGCAGCTTTGTTAAGACTTGCATGTTTGAGGCAGTCAAAATCCACCATGTTCAGTTGCTAGAAATGGACTGCAGTGTTCTAACTGATAGTAGGGGTTGTTCCCAGATGCTTAACTTGAAAAGGTCCTTAGCGTTTACATATTTTAACAAGGAACACTCTTAAATGAAGAATTATATTTGCCTGAAATTTTAATACACCGAGTTAAAGTAACACTGCAGGGCTTACCTGTTAAGGTGTGTTAAGCTTGACTGAGGTGTGGTGGGAATCGGGGGTATAGCAGTCTTTCCTGAAATTTCTCTGTCTGACATTAATATTCTGGAAAGAGTGGGTCCTGTTGCTGTTCCAGTTAATCCATATTTGTAAGCAAATTAAGCAGCAGGAAGGCACTCTGTTCCGGAATACGTATCAGTTTCAGGAGGATAGCCCATACATTGATAAGTACTGAAATTGTATAAATTACAAGAAAGCAAATGTTGCTTTCACGCCCCTGACATTGCTGTTTACAAGGGAAACCAAATACATAGTAACTTCTTTTTCTTTCTGGGCATATTCTGTATCATCATCAGATGAAATCACAGTCTCCTGAGAAGTGTCATGTGTTTAAAAGTTCATCTGTTACTATTTGAAAGGTGCTTTATCAAACCTTGGAGGAGTTCACAATATAGTAATTTTTTAATTGGGTGTCTCTCTAAAAAAAAAAAAAACAAAAAAAACAACCAAAAAACCACCAAATCCAAACCTCTATTTTTTATTAGCTTTTTTAAATTACCAGACCAAAGGCCTAAAGACTTTAGGTCTGAATTTAGAGAGTTGTATTTTGCATTGAAAAAAAATTTAATTTGTGACTGCTCTAGTGAAGGATCCAAACAAGTCTGTTAGCAAAAATTAATGTAGGAGACCACAAAGCAGCACTGCTTAAAGAACTCCTAAGACATCTGGCTCAGGCTGAGCTTTTGATCCCCTCTTTCTGAGCAAACAGGTATAGTACAAAAAATATCACATTGGTGCATTGACCCAGAGCTTTGCTTGCTGAAGCCAACAAAATTATTGCTCCTGTTAGTTCTTATGTGGGTGTCTGAAGATAAAAATGTTTTTCAAGTGTTTGTCTTTATCTGTTGAAGAGCTGGGAAATCTCTCTCTATTCCTAAGTGTTCTGAGAGCTGGGAGATTCATCCCATGTTGTCTGTTAGGCAGCACACCCATGAGGTTGAAGAAGAATTTGAAATTAATTCTACAGCTGATTTCATTTAGCATAACAAAAACCTTCCATGGCTTGAGCCAAATGTCTTTAATCTATGAAGCAAACAACCCCTCCAACAACAAGAATTTACTGAGAAATTGATACTCGAGTCTCCTTTTTCTGTCACTAAATGTGCAACACAGAAAATTAACGTGCAGCTTTTGGTTTCAGTCACAAATGGCTGGCTGCCACAGACACAGCATTTTGTAGCTGACGGGGGTCTCGCTTCAAATGTTCTTTTTCTCTGCAATAGTCAGATGACCTTTAACTGAATGCAGGTGTGTCTCTCGTAACACAATTTTTTATCGTGTGAGCATATTTCTTCGTCAATAAATGAGCTTTAATTACCTTTCACATCTGTTTTCTTCATTTACCGTGAACAGAATGATTTTTGTACTTATGTTGAACTGCAAATTTCTGGTGGAGTCTTTTTGCCTTTTAAAGTTTGTGTTTTAATAGTACTTAAAGATAGTCACAGATCCAAAAAAACAGCTCCTTAACCTTGTTTTCATCTCCCTTCCTGTCTCCCCTTTTCCTCCCCCCTTCCAGTTTCCTTCCTTGCCTTCATTTCTATAGGCATTTGGTCTAGGGAATGCAGAGTAGAAAAGGAAACTGGCTTCAGTGGCAGTATCTGACACAGCAATGTAAGTCTTAAATCCAAAAGTGGAAGGAGTGAAGGAGGAAGAAATTACTGAGTGGCAGAGCTCTTTCAGGCAGTACTTGTGGAAGTAGAGGGAAAACAGTAGTAGGGGGTGGCTTAGACCAAAAAATGGTGATATACAAATAGCAAGGTCATGGTAGTGATAAAGAAAATGTCAAGAAATGCAGAGGTGAGAAGAATCCAAGTTTGTGTCTGAATTTGTGAGCTTTTCTGCCAGCCTTTCTCCAGTCAGCCTTTGATACTGGGAAAAATACCAAGTGCTCAGTAACACATAAATGCTCATATATATATAGTAATTTACACATACACATTTGATTTGACTGGACTGCTTTCATACTTAAAATGAAGCACACAAGTTCTTTTGTGTGTTGAGCAGTGTGTGGAAGAGAGAGAACAGCCTGAGTTCTCTTATGAACAGGACTTGATAAGGAAGAAGAAACAGTTGCTTCTTTTATTGTCATTCTCAGCAGGCATTTATTTAAAAAGAGGAGTTTGATTTTTAAACCAAGAGACTTTAGGGCTGGTTTTGTTGATTTTGGCTGAACAAATCCCAGCAGAGAAACCGTTAGGCCTTGAAGCTTGGCTTTGATCCGCACCTTCCTGTGAGTTTGTTATTGATAATTTGCAATTATTTCTTCCATACAGTGGCTCAGAAAAACTTGTCGGTAGTCTGTCATGCTCTGGGCTGTGTGATACCTTTTTTCCCAAAAGCTAATACTCCAGGCCTGGCCTTTGACCGTTACCCATTTTAACACTTCCTGTAATGCTTCTGTCTTAGATCCCTGCCAAAACGGAGCTTCGTGTGTGGATGGGATAAATTCTTTCTCATGCATCTGCCTGCCTGGGTTCCACGGAGATAAATGTCAAACAGATACCAATGAATGTCTGAGCGAGCCATGCAGGAATGGAGGGACGTGCACCCACTACGTCAACAGCTACACGTGCAAGTGTCAGCCTGGGTTTGAGGGAACCAACTGCGAGAACAACATCGATGAATGCACCGAGAGGTGAGAGAGCTTCCCTGCGCGGCTGCACTAAGGGAGCCACGCAGCCTGCCCTCGCGGCTTGAAGTCAGTCCTACTCAGGAGCAGTTCTCAACTGGTTTCCTGCCTTTTGTCACTGAGACAAAATCACCTGCTGGCAATTCGTGCAAGGAAAGCTCGCTTTCCTTCTGCAGGATGCCAGCTGAAAGACAGCTGCCTGTCAAAAGTTGGTCTTCAGTTTGCATGGCTAGTTAGAAGCTTAGTCCCATTATAGGAGGAATGTGACCGTGTTTAAGAAACATTAAGAAAGTAACAGATGCTAGCTTATTAAAACATAAATAATTTGTATTTTTACAAGACCGTTATCCGATGGGGAGGGGAAGTGATTGATTGGTTACAGACAGTTAACTGGGTTGAGAAATACAAAAGCTGCAAAAATGGAAGCGATGGCCAACTCTCAGGCAGGAAAAATAAATTAACCCTGAGTTGAGTTATTAACTGCAAATAAAATGAAGAAACAACCTGGAGGAACACTAAATCCACAAATTCTGTACTGGAGAGGTTTAATCATCAGTGATCTTCTAATGCTCACAAATTGGATGTGGTTTAGCAGTGTTGAGATAAAACCTGAGGTTGTCCTGAAGTGGGGGGAGGTGTGGAACTGAGTTAAAATGCTCAACAGCTGGTCCTTATATAAATGGTAGTTTTAAAAGCTCTCTGATGGTTAAACTTGTGTATCCATCATCTTCCTGCATATTATTTCAAGCTTTGTTAGGACTGATGTAAGTAACTTCAGATTCTCAAATGGAAACAATTTCTAATAAAGCTTGAGGTGGTTAAAAAAACAACAACAAACAATTAAAAAAAATAGTCTGTTCTAATCTAGTTACCAGAAAAAATTAAGATGCCTAAATGCAAAGAGTGTCGTCAGTTTTCTGCACATAAAGAAAAGATCTGTCTTACCTTTTATAAAATTGCATTTGTGGGGGAGGAAGTATTTTAACATCTTTTACTTAAGAACTGGATTGTGTCAGTGATGAGGGTGTGTTTAATTTGCACAACAGTTGTTTAATCAAGTGAAATATGTTGGGTGTTTTAGCAGAACGCCTGGTTCTTCCTTGAGGTGCATCCTGTTTTTGTTTTCGTTATCAGTCAGGACAGAAACCAGTCTTGCAGGTATGAATGAAGGATGTAGCAATTTTCAACGCTCTGCCAAGCTGAACCAGTCACACCTTCCCAACCAAGATTTCCTGAGCTATACTTAAGAGCACCATGGTGGTTGGCTAATTTGAATTCTGTGCAAATGATTCTTCCGTGTATTATGTGAGAAGCTGCCTGTGAGAGAGTGCCATCTTCTTTTGGAGATGGGTACCCGATTTCAGTGAAACACGCCAAGTGATTGGCAGCTCCTCTGTCTTCTCTTCCCTGTTTTGCCATGAATCTAAACAGTAGTTTCTGCTCCCTGTATTCAGCTCACAAATGAATAGGTTAATGTTGACATCTCAACCATAATCACAGTCAGAATTTAGCTACTCAAAACTTGTACTTGGAAGTTCAAGGAGGTGAGTCAGTGACTTCTCTCATGGTAGTACCCCTTGACAGTGCACAGGACAGATAACAAGCATGAATTTGTTTTGTGTACTTTATCAGACTGATTATCGTGAGTCTGATGCAGGGTTATTTTCAGAGGAGCGGGAGTTTCCTGGCAGGCGTTTCTGTAGAAGGAAAAAGGAGGCAATTTTGCATGAGGCGTCACTTCTAACTTTCCCAGTCACTTCTCCACAGGACACCTAATCTGGCAGAATTTCTTATGAGGAGAAGATTGGGGTGGGGGGAATATTTCCTTTGATCTGAATTCTGCCAGGGCATGTATGAGTAGTTTTACAAATCAAGGACTTAAGGTTCTCATGAGAAGAGGAGGAAAGAATTTAGCAATACCAATACTTTCACATGATTTCAATGAAGAACATGCTTGTGTTTTGCATGTTATACAAAGTTTTTCCTTGAGAAAGCATACCTTTTACTCCTTTGCAGCTTTTAAAAAAAAAGGCAAATTGTTTTGTTTCTCATAATTTGTAATACAATTGTAATTTGTAATAAAATTTGTATAAAATTTATCAGTTTGAGCAAGCCACACGCCTGCCTGGTATTGTACTGTTTGTGGTCATGTGGGGAAGATTTAATGAAATAAGTTAACTCCATCACTAATGACTCATTGAAACCCTGCTTTGCTTTCTTTGCCTGCCAAGGTAAAAAACAATGAACTGGAGTCTCCTTGAATTGCTGTTAAACTGATTTATGCTTCTTTAGCAGGAACTTGACAATAGTCAGCAGATCCTGTAATCTGGTTTTCTCTCTCATTCCAGTAATGTCTATGTGCTGTTTTGGCCGTGAGCTGGTTGCGTTTGTCTCCGCTTACCTTGGCTCTCGCTCTCTTGCAGCTCCTGTTTCAATGGAGGTACTTGTGTGGATGGGATCAATTCCTTTACCTGCCAGTGTCCGGTGGGATTTACGGGACCCTTCTGCCTCACAGAAATTAATGAGTGCGATTCACATCCTTGCTTGAACAAAGGCACTTGCGTGGACAGCCTGGGCACATACCGGTGTATATGTCCTTTGGGTTATACTGGGAAGAACTGTCAGGTGGGTGACATTTTCTTGCCCGTTTTGCACGGGGCACTGTTGTTTAAGCTGTCCAGCAGCAGAAGTGACGGGGTTAGATGTGAGGTACCAGACGTGTCAGAGCCCCGTTAGCCCCAGGAAGAGTAAGTCCAGCGCCTCTGTCTGACAGAGCAGGTGCCCCCGTTCAGAACTCTGGAAATCAAAAGTGTCTATTTGCAAGGAGGAGAAAAATGCTTGGTTATTTATGCGGACAGGTGCCACTGGAACTTTCTAGATTAGTTTTCTTCTTAAATGAAAAACACCTGTTAGCTTGAAAATGGCTGTATTTCATCTGAAGCACAAAATTGTCCCGATTGAAGGCAGAATCCTGTATTAAAAAAACAGCAAACACAAACTGAAAGGCAAAATATCTGTCTAATTAGCAGGACCTTGATTTAACTGGTTTATTTTTTACAGGGAAGTATAGTTATTCTGGGTTGACTGTAGATTTATTTTTTTCCATAAGAAGCCAGAAAATGTCTTGGGGCAGTAACTGACATGATTGTCCTGTTCACAACCTCAATAAAAAGCTCTAGCCTTCCTTGCTGACTTAACTTCAGGCAATTTACAGTTTTCCACAATTCAGCATAGGTGCTGCAAACCCATACTGTAAATGACTAACTAGTACCCATTAAAAACTTTAAACTTGGCATATCACCATGGAAACAGAATGCTGATTTAAATTTTTAAATCAGAGGGTTTTTTCCATTTATTCTATACTTATCAAAGCAGCAAGAATGATTTGAGACTATTTCTAGCTTTGGAACAGTAAACATTATAAGGCTTCCTTCATAAGCAGTCTGAGTGCTGCCATTTAACAAGAAAAATAGTTGTGAATTTCTTAAACTACTGGGAAACACTACAACTTTGTAAGAATTTTGCAAGTGTCTTTTATGCCAATGTGTCTTTGTAAAGCAGTGGGTGTTAGAAGAAACATTTCAGTGGCAGTGGGGGAGGTGTTTTTCCAGTAGCACATTGCTAGACATTAAATTGTCAGGTTGGCTTCTAGGTATTGCTAATGGAGGAAGTGAATGCAAAGTAATGAAGTGATATAAAAAAGCAACCCCTCTGCTACCCTAATTACGCATTCTGGGCACACGACTTAAACCTCATGGGGAGAATTAGCATTGAGAGGGATCGTAAAGTACTGTGAAGTTCAGTAGTTCCTCTTCTGTTATGTTTGCTTTGTTTTCACTTGAGAAAAGGATTATGTTCTTGTCCCCAAATTTAAATGTTGTGGATTCTCAGAAAGTCTGCTTTATGTTCAGAGAAGCTTGATCATAATGTATTACCCATTTTGTACGAGGAATCAGAACTTTCTAAATTTATAAGTACTATTCAAAGCAGTATTGGAGAGATTTATAGATTACAGCTACACTGTAGTTCTTGTCTTAGTGGTAAACTGGTTTGACCTAATTAGCAAAGCTAAATAAGCAGTACAAAATCAGACAATGATTCATAAGTTATAGAATTTGCATGTAAAACAGTCAGCTACTCATTACAAATGCAGAAGCAAGAGGCTCAGTGTTTTTATTCTTCACGCTCAACTACATGTGATAAAACTTAATTCCAAGTTTCTTTTAGGTTGTCTGTGAAAGCACAGATTTTTCTACTTTAATCTTTGTGAGGAGACAGTTTGCATCTGAAAAGCAGAACTTTCTGCAACCGAAATGACATTTTACGTCCAAAATTCAATACTACTCGCTTTAAAAAACCTCATCCTTCCCTCAAGTCAGCTTCAAATCAAATAGCTGTATTACTTTGAAGACTAAGTGCTCAGAAAGGAAATGATGGTTAGTGGCTGGTTTATATTAGGTCAGACAGTTATTTTGGGTCTTCACAACTTTCATATGATGATTTACTGAGTTTTAGTCTCTTTGTTTGGAAACTTCGTTTTATATAAGGAATCAGGAAAAGGAGTATATTTTGGGCCATCTTCAGTTCAGAAACAGTTGTGGGGTTTCAGCTGAATCTCAGAAGCCAGGAAAATTCAGAGAGCATACTAGAGCAAATGGGGCCAAAAGCAGGTATGGGGAGCTAGTGTGAAAAAAGAAAAGCAAAGATCAATATGTGAAACACATCTGTCATCCTCAAAAAGCAGTGAAGGTTGGGGGGGAGTTTGGAAAAGAAGGGTCACCTGTTACTTTTGGTAGCTGGAAGCCTACACTGATGTGGAACTCAGACTAAAAGCCTAGTCTGAGATAAAACAGAATTTTGTCAAACTCATCCAGCCAGAGATCCCTCTGCATAGCAAGGTGTGAGAATCAGTTTACTCTTGAAACATTGCCGCCATCTGGGCTTTTCTTCTCTGTGCATTTACTCTTTCCTAGGCATATGAGCTCTTGAGACTGTCGGTGAAACACCTGGCTTAGACTTGGGAAGTACTGTCCCTTTCTTTCCAGTGCCCCATGGAACCAGTTTTGCAAAGCCTAGCCTCCTTTCTTTGCTTCTTGAACTTGTACTCTGAGTAGTGTTCCCCTGTACCATGTTGTGGTTTTATCTTTCCAGGCACTTATGGATCTGTGCAGCAAGTCTCCCTGTAAGAATAAAGGGACATGTGTCCAGAGTGGAGCCCAGACTCGATGTGTCTGCCCACCTGGCTGGACTGGTGCTTACTGCGATGTGCCCAACGTCTCATGTCAAGTGGCAGCTACACGGAGGGGTAAATAAGCATCCTCTGTGCTTTAACTAAAACCGTTTCCGCATACGTCATTAATCTGTGCCTCCTTTCCCCGTATGCCTGTGAACCCAGCATGCATTGGAAATCCCTGAGAGCTTTGCCTATAGGTGGTCGATCATGATCACTCCTAAGCTAAAAATCTCTCTCAAGGCTATTATTTGGGAGTCAAGGCTTTCTTGATTCTCCCTGGCATAAGAAGCTAGCTTCTACCATAAAAATATTAGAAAAGAAGAATTAAATATTTTATGAACTCTCAGAGTTTCAGTAGTACAGTTTTACGTGGACTACCTTTTTGGAAAATACATTGTATATTTATGCCTTTCTGCTAAATCCCAGGCAGGCCAGGTTTGAGACATAGCGTCCTTGTACAAGAAATGCATCTTGTAAGTCATGATCTTTATAAGTATTTTCACAGAGAATACCGTCTACTAAATTGCACTATGTAGTTATATAGGTAATACCATGGCCCCCAAAAGTACTAATTTCTTGGTTCAGGTGATGCATATGTAAAAGATCTGGGTTTTTAAGTTAATTTCTTCCTGGAGGGTGGCTTGTAGCCCAGGCTGATGGAGACTCCCATGTCACTTTCAATCTAGGAAATCCAAACAAGCAGATTCAGTGTCAAAGGAGAAGGGTGTCAAGCTCCCCTCCCTTTTGCAGACATTCTTGGTACCTACATTGAGCCTTCCTACCACAACAGCAGTCCTTCAGACGTGCATTCACCAGCCCCTGGTAAAATAACACAGCGACACAAATACTTCACACCAGTGTTGATGATCCAAAGGGGGACAGAGCAGTGACTTCATTTGGAAGCCAGCTGTGGTTCTGATGCACTGTGATTTGAAGAGTAGCTCTTTGATTTTTGAGTTTCAGCTTTTCAACTCGTTGTGTCTGGCTGTATTTGTTCTGGGCTCAGCTACCAGCACGGGTGGCAAATGCGTTTTACGTGTTTACTCACTCTATTTCACTTTGTTTCAGGAGTCACGGTGGACCAGTTGTGCCAGCACTCTGGTCATTGCCTCAATGCTGGGAACTCTCACCGCTGTCAGTGCCAGGTGGGCTACACTGGGAGTTACTGCGAGGTGCAGCTGGATGAGTGTGACTCCAGCCCCTGCCAGAACGGGGCTACCTGCCGGGATCACCTGGCCGGGTACCAGTGCGAGGTAATGCACACACTGGGTTAGTAGGAAGGGGTCTAAACATCTAGAGCATTGTAATGCAAAGGAATCAAAAGAAATCAGAAACACTTGCAAGTGGTAGAATAGCTTCAAAGAGGGGATAAAAGCAACCTGCACCTGGAAAGATTTTTTTTTTTATTTATTTTAGCTGTGACAGACGCAGCGCTCCTGAGAGGCTTTTAAGACTGAATTAGAGGTGTGATTGTAAGGAGATCTGATTGATGACCATTTGAACTCCTTGCCTCTTTGGAGATGGAGTTCTTATCTTGAAAGATTTTTTGCTCGAGGTGTGGTATTAAATTTAAATTTATTAAAATGTATGTAGGATTAATTAAAGGAGTGTTGCATTCTCCCTATTAGATGGCTAAGTATTTCTTGCCTCTCAGGGTGGGAGATGCCTTCCACTGCTTCCTGTTTCCTACAGCTGATGCAGAGAGCACTGAAGACCATGAGATTATGTTACATCAACCTTCCTGAGCTTTTCAAAATGGTAGAGCACCTTGGAAGCTCATGCCCGGAAGGAGAGGATGAGTTTTATGTAAACCTTAACTCAGAACTCCTAAGCCAGTCTCAGTGCTAACAAGTATCAGGACTTGATCGCTGTATTTTGCAGGATCAAAGTCACTAAAATTCGAACTTGCAATATGCTGTTGAGTAATCACACGGTCAAGTTGTGTGCTTAAACTGGCTGGCTGAGCAGCCCTTGAAATTGCTTCAGTTGTATAGCTAGAAAGGCAGACATAATCTGCCCCATTGAGGGTTTGTTTTGTCTGTGTTAGCCTTTCTTAGATGTCTGCTAATGTATCTGTTAGGAGAAGATTATTCACACTTATTTTTATACTGGCAGTGTGTGCCTGGATACCAGGGTGTCAACTGCGAATATGAAGTGGATGAGTGCCAGTTTCAGCCCTGCCAGAATGGAGGAACATGTATAGACCTCGTCAATCATTTCAAGTGCTCCTGTCCACCAGGAACTCGGGGTAAGAAGCTCAGTAATTAAGTGAACGTTACAAGAGGGAATTTTCCTTTCTGGCTGCTGGTTTCATGACGCAGAGTCTAAAGGGAATGCATTATTTTCTTTGAAAAAATGTTCCCAAAGTGCACAGATTCCCTTGAGATACATACTTTCTCTATAAAAATAAATGCTGCTTTTTTTTTTTCTTTTAAAGGAATAGGTCATGACACTGTCCCTTGGGCATATATGGTCTGTCTTTGGCAATGGGGACAGACTAGCTTACTGTTAAGGTCCCTCCCAGCATTTTCTGTTTTGATATAGTAATGCAAGGTTTCTTTTTGGCTAAGATGCTATGAAATAGACAGAAAACTTGCTTAGTTCTTGCATAATTTCCAGTGTCCTTTACTTGTTCCAATTTTGGCCCTGCATTGTCCTCTGTCCTGCAGTCTTTTGTGTAAAAGAAGTTCAGTGCCTCCAGGCTAGCTTAAACTATTTCAGCAAATTTGTGCTCCTTTATTAAAAGCTCTTTCTTTTAAAAAAAAAAAAAAAAAGTCAACAGTTAGATAATGGTAGCTTTCAGTAAGCATGATTCCACAGCCTGGTTGATGTCGTATTTCTTGAAACCTAAGCTTCCATTTCCCTGTTATATCTGACCTGTCAGCCCTGTCTTCTACCTTTAAAAATATTCAGGATTGCACATTTTCATGCATCAGTGACTGGTTTCTCACTTGACTTTTTTTCTTAAGTTTATTTCTCAAGTCAGTTAAAGATTTTACATTTCTCTGAACTCACTTTTTCTTTCTGAAGTGTGTTGTCTGAATGTGGGCAAAATCTCCAGATGTGTGTCAGAACTAAATTCTTGGGTCATAAAGTAAATTTAAGTAAAATTTCAAAATAATCTAATATACTTGCCTCCTGCCTATGCATATTACCATTTCATTTGCTTTAGTGTGGCTGTCAGCACATCTTCCCAGTCTGGAGAAGTGTTTATTTCATTGTAAATATCAATATATTTATGTACCAGTTTCTGCATTGCCAGAATTTCTGTGTTGTACTAAAACACCCATCCTCCTTTGAGGGGTTGTGAATGTACTGCTGTTAATTCTTCAGTCTTTATTTGTTGAGATTAATTACTTTTTGGATGTGATAATCTTTTATTTTTGTAAATTAAAGTAGTTAGAAAAGATTGATATAATTACTCGTGATATCAAGACTTAGTTTTTGTCCCTGGCCCAGTTTGAAATGAATACTTCACTGATGGCAGCGTAAGCATCCTCCGTGTTTAGGTGAATGACTGGACTTGCTCCGGATGAATCAAGTGTATTAAGGGACAAAGCTCCTTGCTCAACCCTACCCTCCCTGTCCCCTTTTATCCATTATGCTGTCTGCTGGAGGCAGAACCAGAGCCCAGACAGGGTCTTGAAAGGGAACCCCGCAGGGAGAGGGAGAAACTGCCATCCCCAGCCAGCGCTGAGAGCTTACTGGAGGTGCACAGAAGTCAAACGGCAGGAATGGCATGCTGGCCAGGGGTCTGTGTTTTATCACAGTTGCTTTTCTTGGTTTGTTGTTGCTTGTTTTAATGATGTCTCTACAAATGCTCTTTGCTGAGTTCCAGGGTTACCGCCAAGTGGAATGGGTGGTGGGAGGCTCACAGCCTTGCAAGGGCAGCAGAGGGCTCTCCATTCAGGCACAGGGCTAAATCCAGTGCATCTTTTTTTGGGTTTGTGTTTTTAATTATGCTCTTAATTTAAGTCAGGCTTGAAAGCTACTAAATACCAGTATGACCTACCATTGAGAAGAGGCTGGATCTAAAACACGTTGCTCCTTGGGTCTGCTCTGAGGCTGGCCGAGCGCGTGGGGTGTGGGTTGCATTAAGCTGGGACCTTCACCTGTTTATATCTGGGGCTGTGTGTGAAGTAGACTTAAAAGTTGATGAGCAGTGTAGGAAACGAGGCCATGACACCGTATCCTCAAATTGTTCCTTTTTATTGTCTTGACAGGCCGTTTCTGTGAGGAGAACGTCGACGACTGCGTTTCGGACTCGGGAGCACCCCGCTGCTTTAACGGAGGGCAGTGCATTGACCAGATCGGGGGCTACAGCTGTATTTGTCTCCCAGGCTTCGCAGGCGAGCGATGCGAGGGGGATATCAACGAATGCCTCTCTAATCCTTGTAACCCTCGTGGAAGTCTGGACTGTGTTCAGTTGATAAATGATTATACATGCATCTGTCGTAGTGCTTTTACTGGTGAGTTAGTTGTAAACATGCTTCCAATTTCAGAGTAGTATCTTGAAAAATGGTCATTCTTTCCCTTCCTGGCAGTCATGTTATCTAGTCACTTCCCTTTACAATATCTAATTGTTTCCCTACACCATGTCCTGGTTTTTAAACCAATCTTTCTTTTAAACGTTCTAAGAAATTTGGCTTCCAGAGCTGTCTCAAACAAAGGAATCTCCTGAGACACTTGGCTGCCAGGATTTTTTTTCCTGTGGTACTTTTCTCTCCTTCATAATTTCCCATTTCTGATATTGGAAGTGTAGCTGTTCACGTGTCAGCTTCTCCATGGCTTTTCCTTTTGCAAAGCAGCATATGAATTTTCTCTATAAATCAGTGTCATGGTATCTATAACTAGCTTTTGGCCTCCTTTTCTACTCCCTGCTCCCTTTCTTTCTTACATTGGTGTTGTGATCAGGATGGAATACTCTGTGCATAGACAGACTGTACATTCCCAGCTTAGTGATGTGATCCTTCCACAATCCAGCATTGTATCACAACTTTGTAAGAATTTCACACTGCGCAGACTTATTTCTCACTCTCTCTAGATCTCTTCTTTGTTAGTATTGCTGCTATTCTGCTTTCTGCCTCCCACTGGGCATAAGTTTGGGCTAATAGTCTCCAGATGTGTTTTAACTTTCAGCTTTCCAGTTTCCATGTCAGTTTAACTTCTTCTGTATTCAGTTTTCCTCCATTAAAACCTTTTACTTTCCCTGCTTACCAGTGACCTTCTCTGCATGTTTTACCACTACTTTTTACTCTCCTTTTTTTTCTTAAAATTTAAAGATGCTGTGATTTTCGACTAAATTTGTGATTGTCAGATGCAAAGAAATCACAAAGACATGCATCTGAAGAATTCATGTAGTACTTTCTGAATATATTACCTAAACTTGACAAAATAAGTTCCTAAAAGAGTGACATACGAGGGAAGTGGAGCCAGGCTAACTAGTGGGACATCGGTGCAGGTCATCAGATAGATTTGTATTTAAGCCCCTCTGTCAAGCTTGCTTTTATGAATTATGCCTCATGTTACTTCTGGCTCTCATGGAAGGGTTGCTGGCTGTTGCGACGTGGGGAGTGCAGACCTGCTGCACCCTAGGAGGGGCAGGGAGAGCTGCTGTGTCTCAGACATGAAATCTGTCTGGAAATGTTAGGCACAGAGGGGGAGCATGCTTCTTCCTCTGGCTGTTCGTCTTCTGCACATTCCACATTGACCCTTCTGCCTGGGAGGCGATGGGGTGGCTTTGCTGTGGTTTGTGACTGAGAGGATGCCAGGACTTTGTGGGCTGTCCTGCCCTGTCTGCTCCTGTCTGGAAGCAGTCTGTCTTGGCTGTGCATGTGTGCAGACTTCTATTAACTTTTTCCTTGGGGGTCCAAGTCATGCTTAGGTCATCTTCATCCTTATAAAGCCTGGTGTCAGAGTTTGAGAGCTGCTGGAAATGCTGCTCGGTGCAGTGAGACCTCTCTGTCTAGCTGGTCAGTCTGAGGAGAGTCTGCTTGCTGTTCCTATTCCCTCGTGTTGCATCTGGTCCCGAGGGTTGTTCGTTTGTGGTTAGAGTGTGATTTACCTTTGCACCCAGCATCTCCCAAAAAGTAAAGAAGTCTTAGGAACGCCCCCCAAACTGGTGTTATAGCACATTCGGCCTCTGTGCCTTGGGGGTGACAGCAGCAATTTCTATCTTTGTGCTGGGTCACGTGTATTCTTGAGGCGGCGGACAAGGTGGGCTCTCTCCAAATACCCCTTGTGGATTCTAGGGTTCTGCCTTCCTCTACTGCTACTTAAGCAGCTACTTAAAAAGCATGTGTTATCTGCAGATAACGTGTTATCTGCCCTGCCTGCTCTGAGGGAAAGGTCTCACTGGAGTGTTTGTCTCATTGGCTATTCAGTGGAGTGTTTTGCTATGTGATGGCTTTTTGATATGCACACACACACATTTCTCTGCTCTCTTCTCCCCACGTGTCTACATCTCAGGTCGTCACTGCGAGAGTGTAATAGATGTGTGTCCCCGGAAGCCTTGTCAGAATGGAGGTACCTGTGCTGTTGCCAGCAATATGCCCGACGGGTTCATCTGCCAGTGTCCTCCGGTAAGCACCGTACCCTGAAACCGAATTGCCTGCCTCAGCTGTAGAGTTCTCTGGCTACAGTCTCATTAGTTTCACTGGCCCACTGTAGGTGAAGATTATCTTTTCTGTACTACTTGCAAAGCTGTGTCATTGGACACTCTTTATCCACATCCTTTAGTTTATCTACTAAGCCTGGGAAGCCCAGGCTTCCAGGTGCCCTAGGAAAGTGATGCTGCCTGTTTTTACCCCAAACAATTTTGCTGTTGAGGAAGGATAGCTGGCCTCTCTGTCTTAAACCTACAATTAAATTTTGACAATTTTTTTGCTACCCTGTGTCTTCTGTGCTTACAGCAAGAATTCCCCTTGCCCTTCTAAGTCCATTTGTGAATATACCCGAGCCTTGTAAGTTCCTAGCTTATCCCTAGGTCCAGAAAACCATGGCTCCTACAAGGAGGCTAGAGGAATTATGGGGGAGAAAGGGTTTGCATGTGACAGCTTGCCTCCATCCCTCAGAACATTCAAGAGTAACTTTGTGAACCTGGTTGTTTTGCTTTGTTTTTTTCCTTGTAGGGTTATTCTGGAGCAAAATGTGAGTTCAGCAGCCACAGTACTTGCGGACAAGTGAAATGCAAGAAGGGGGAGCAGTGCATCCAGACATCTTCTGGTCCACGGTGCTATTGCCCCAAGCTCTCTGTGGGAGAGGAATGCCAAACAAACACGGGTTGTGCCAGTGCCCCCTGCCAGAATGGTGGAAGCTGCCACCCTCATTCTCAGCCTCCTTACTATTATTGTCGGTGCCCTGTTAACACCCAAGGCAGCCACTGTGAACAGCCCGTAACTTTCAGCCCAGAGCCCCGAGGATGTTTGGATTCCCAGTGTGCGGAAAAAGCCAAAGATGGCGTGTGTGATGAAGACTGTAACACTCACGCCTGCCAGTGGGACGGAGGTGACTGCTCCCTGACAATGGAAGATCCTTGGGCCAACTGCTCCTCTTCATTGCGCTGCTGGATGCTTTTCAATGGGCAGTGTGACGAGTTCTGCAACACACCCGAGTGCCTCTTCGACAACTTTGAATGTCAGGAAAATAGCAAAACATGCAAGTAAGGCTTGATCCCGAGAACGGTTTCTTTGTGTCACTAATAGATCTCCTGCTAACGCTTTCAGTAGTTGATACGCTTCATGCCTGCTGCTTCCATCTCTTCAGCTGCTTCTGTTGCTGGTCCTTGCTCTTGCTGAAAGTTTGGCATCAAGGAGTTGCTGCTGTGTGGTGTACTCTTTGTTTATTTTTTGAAAGAAGTTCTGGAATTTGGATGCTATGAACTAAGTTGGTAGCCTGAGGAATGGTAATGCGTTAACTTGCTTGATAGATATGCCGGCTTTCTGTGGAAATGTAAATAGGAGGCATTTCACCGTGTACTAGATTGTCATGGTACTGCCTCCTTTCCTGAATTTCACTCCATAGCAGCATTTCCTGTATTTTTATCCCAGCTGTGTTTGCTACCACTGAATGTGTTTTCCGGCTTGTTTGTCATGGCACCTCTTTCTCTTCAGTTATCTGTGATAAGTGCTACAGCTTTGCTGTGGTGATTCTCCCTTGGTGATGCAGGAGGTGTTACAGCTTTATGTTAGTAAACAGAACAAACAGTTCTCTTCCACCGATACCGGAACTGAACCACTTGTTCTTGGGGTGTTCTGTGCTTCCTACTTCCACCCTGCCAGATTGCAAGCTTATAGTGGGGTTATATTTCTTCTCCTTGTATCCTGAATGTGAATGTTATTTTACCTCAAATGATTACAAAGAGTGTAAGGCCCTGGCCCTTAGAGTGCAGGTATACTATATAGGATGCGTATGTCCTATATACTGCCTGTAACCTTTTTGCTGTTCCAGGTACGACAAGTATTGTGCAGATCACTATGCAGATGGCCGCTGTGACCAGGGCTGTAATAGCGAGGAGTGTGGCTGGGATGGTCTGGACTGTGCTGGTGACAAAGCTGAGAAGCTGGCAGAAGGGACCCTAATCATTGTGGTCTTGATGCCCCCTGACGAGCTGCTGGATGACGTTCGCAGCTTCTTGCGCACTTTGGGAAATCTTCTGCACACCAATCTGAGGATCAAGCTGGACTCCCAGGGAAACCCCATGGTGTTCCCATACTATGGGGAGAAAACAGCAGCACGGAGTCGGCGATCACTTGTGGTCATTCGCAAGCACAGAGAACTAGAGCAAGAGGTCATTGGGTGAGTGGATGCCTTTGTGTTCCTCTGGCCTTGTTATGCTGGTGGGTCTTGCTTGTAAGTGTCTGGTCGCATCCTGGACCTTATTGGGCTGTAGCCTTTCTTTTTTTAATAGAGAAGTATAAAGCTAATGAGCTGCAAATTCAGTGCTGGGGTGGAAAGACTAAATTAAAAGGCTGCAGCTTTGGCAAAAGTTCCTGTTGCTGACTTCTGTGCCCTTTCACTGTGTCTCTGCAGCACCAAGGTGTTCCTGGAGATTGACAACCGTCAGTGCGCAGAGGATTCGGAGCAATGCTTTCACAACACAGAGGCTGCTGCAGCTCTTTTAGCTGCTCACGCCATCAAGGGCATGTTGCCCTATCCTTTCGTGTCTGTGCAAAGTAAGTAATTGCAGAGGAAGAATTGCTTGTGGAGGAAGGCAGTCAGCAAACTTGCGATTGCAAAATTCATGCTCAGATTATTGATCATCATCGTAATATGTCTCACTGTTCAGTGTGGTTTCTGGGAGCTAACTTGTTCACCCCCAGTTACAGAAGTATGTATGTGCAATACACTTATTCTGCTTTGAGGGGATACCTGGTTAGTAAGGCAGGGCATTTAATTTTGGAGCCTAGTCATTTTAATACCCTTAGAAACAGTATTATCTCACGTGTGTGTCACACACTGCAATGATCTTGTCTGCACTAAAAGGCATTCCTGTGCTCTAAGCCATGAATTCGTTGAAAAAGGTGCCATTGGAGAGAAGGGGTGGGGGTCATTTTTCAGTCTACCAGATATTTTCTCCTCTGACAATAAGTAATCCCTTCGATTTCTTCTTCCCTCTCTCTCAGCCTGAGGCTCAGCTGCAATCTCCTACTAGATTGATAATAACACTATTCCTAATTGGCTCATATCATTATGTAGTCAGGGCTCTCTACAGATTCAGGGTGGCTGTCTTCAGCCAGCAGGACACTTGGGGAAGGAGCAAGGTCTTCAGTTCAGCAGTCATATACTGTATAAAGTATATTGAGAAACAAGATCAAGGGAAGCCAAAAAGACAGGATGTATTCTTAGAAAAGTTGCAGCAGAGCCTAAACTTCCCCAAGCCTTGCTCTAAATGCATCACAGTGTAGAGACAATACACCCTCTGAGGGGAAGACTCTGAGTGAAAAAAGAAAGTATGTAGGTTGAAGATTGCTGTCTCTGCTTTGTTAATCTCATTGTATTTTAACCGGAATTTTTAGGTGAACCCTTGTTAGCACCGAAGACCCAGTTGCTTTACCTGCTTGCTGTGGCAGCTTTGATCATCCTCTTAATTCTTCTCTTGGGTGTGATGATGGCAAAGCGTAAGCGCAAACATGGCTCGCTGTGGCTCCCAGAGGGCTTTATTCTGCGCAGGGATCCTAGTAATCACAAACGCAGAGAACCAGTTGGGGAAGATGCTGTTGGACTCAAGTAAGTTTGCATTTAGGCCACTGATAGTGTGTTTATTAGTGTGTTAGAGGATTTTGAGAATGTGGTGTATGAATCTATCATGAAAGGCACCTAACTCCATAGAGAAAGCTGCATTTTAAGCTAGAACTTCTTAGGCTATTTCGCTAAGTTTTAATACATCCCTTTTGGACAGAAGAACTTTAATTAACTGTAATCTATAAAATCCTACTAAGGAATCTGATCTCCTGATTATGTCTGCTTTTTAACCACTCTGTTTAGTTCAGCAGTTGGGTACTGTTAGCATCATTTCCTCCTGGAATAGGTGAGAAATTTTTAGGTTGATAGGTGGCAAAGACCTTCTAATGCATCCGTCTCAACGCGTTAAAGACATGACTCAGAAATAATGGAAAGTTTTGAAAGAAGTATCCTATTTATGCAGTTTTGGCTTTCCACTGAATTAACCAAGTTTGCAGTTATAAATGCATTTAATGCCACTGTTGGCTTCCTGAGATTTCTAATTTCTTGGTCCCTCTGTTTGCAAGCTACCAAACTTGCAAGCATCCTATCGGTCTCTGCAGCCTAGTGTAAGTACCAGTAGTAGCACCTGGTCAGCCTGCAAACATCAGTCTGATGTTTTCTTCTTGTTTGTTAGAAATCTGTCAGTCCAGATACCAGAGGGTAACCTGGCCGATTCTGGACCAACTGAACACTGGGCAGGTGATGGTGGACCTCAGCCAAAGAGAGCAAAGGTAAGGAGCTCCAAGACTTCAATATTGCTTGAAATTGAAACTGCTAGTGAGGAAGACAGCTGTGTTAGCTTCCAGATTATGCCTCTTGCTCCAAAACTCCCTTTGCTTAGGGATTTGTAATATGTAACTAATGATATCTGAGGAGCAAATCCTTGGGTTAACGCTGCCACCACAGTAGAGAAACCAGGTAACTTCTGTTCCAGTGTCCCCTCCCTACCCAGGCCCTGCTAAATCAATAGGAAGAGAAGGTTAACGGTAGCGTAATGTCTTGCAGTTCAGGCCTGGTTATGTATGGTGGGAGTGTGAAACCTGAGAATGCAAAACAGAGGTAAATGGTCATTAGCTTAAAACAAAACAACAAAACCAAAAAAAACCCACCAAAATAAATAATAAAAACCCCAAACAAGCAAACCAACAACACTGACAAAATGATAAGGACTTTCAGTGTCTTTGGCCATGTGATGAGCATTTTGAAGCAACTGTTTATTTCCTGTCCTCAGGCTGAAGATCAAGCCTTGCTCCCAGAAGGTGATGAGCAGGTAGATCAGCGCCAGTGGACACAGCAGCACTTGGAGGCAGCAGACGTCTGTGGGAGCACGTCACTAGCCCTTACACCACCTCAAGCAGATCAAGAAGTGGATGTTCTGGATGTCAATGTCAGAGGGCCAGGTCAGTACTCTGCATGTCCATGTATTCTGCCAGCCAGTCACTGATCTCCCCTCTTTCCCGTGGCTGGGATTGCCAGTGTTTAAAAATTATATGGAGTGTACAGTAATGCCAGCAGAAATTTTATAGTAAAGGAAAGCTCATGGGCACTCCAGAAAAGAAAGCTGGAGAGGTTGGGTCGTGGTCTGTAGCACATGGAGTATCGTGTATCCAGGAGAAAAAGAGTTCACTTAGTAAGTATCTGTAAGAACTACGGCTGTAGGATCTCCTTTATAACAATGCCTAAAAGATATTGTCAAAATATCATTGGGGCAGAAATTTGGAATGCATAGTTGTGCTGGAAATAACCCCAGCTTCTCCAGCTGGATCACTGCAGAGATCAGGCATTGGAATGGGCTGCCCAGGGAGGTGGTGGAGTCACCATCCCTGGAGGTATTTAAGAAACGTATCGACAT
>JAOTQQ010000004.1:4356670-4430638 GCA_026546715.1 Gallinago undulata | reverse complement strand
TTTTTTTTTTTTTTTTGTGGTTGGACTCGATGATCTCTGAGGTCCCTTCCAACCACCACAATTCTGTGATTCTGTGACCAACTTATCAGGGTTAATACCTGAGGTGTCTGTTATCTGAGGTGGAAGCAAGGATGGCCTTTTCCTGAATAAGATGACTTTTGGCAGACAGTTTACTCTGATTATAGTGATGTGTGGCACATCTGTGCTGGAACAGAGCATCAATGGAGCAAGCTCATTAATGATTATTTTTTTTTAATTCACTGATTTATATCCTCAGCTTACAGTGATTAATTCATTGAATTCGTAACACAACTGTGAAGTTTGAAGGAGACTTCTTTAACACACACAGGCTTGCTCTCTTTCAAATTACTAGATGCAGTAAGAATGCTCTGCTGCTTTTTATAAATGTGGCACTAAAGCTGTGTAACCTGGTAAAGGCCTGGGTGGGTCATCTGGTAATAACTGATTCCTGTGTTCTGAGAGCAGAGAGTCGACCAAGAACTTTATCCTGGCTGGAAGAGCTGCAAGCATGGCTCTTGTTCATATGTGGAGAGGTGTTTCTGATGATATTGCTGCAATTGCTTTTTATTGGATTTTGTGGGAATATTTCCATGCAATTTAATGATGACTGGACCCATTCTCTCAGTTCCCTTCTATTGTCTTTTCTGCTCGTTGACCCGTTAGCTCTCCTAAATGCAGAGCACAGGGAAGGAGGGATTTCTGTGTAAGGAGTGTGAGAACATAAGCCATCAGTTTCTGCCAAATTTAAGCTTTTCTTCACTTCCCCTATTGAAGCTTCTAGTTGTGTGGTGAGGTAGAAGTTTTCCAAGTGCAGGCAACAACGTTCTTAAGACATTGGACTGCTTATTTTCAAGTTTGCTCAAAGGTGATTCCAGCAAAAGCGATGGACTAACGCTGACCTGTGAGTTGCTTTCCTGCCATTAAGATGCAACTGTGAAGCTTGCAGCAAGCTGCTGTAAGCTGTTCCCCTCTGCACGATGAGAAGCCAGCAGCTGAATTACTGTCAGGGGAATAAATAATTTTAAAAGTCTGAGAAGTGTTAGAGTAATGGGTTAGTAAGGAGGGGTGGAATTCCTCACAGTTAATGTAGGTATTCATCTGCCCTGGCCACCTTCCTCTTCCTTTGCAGGCAGAGGGGAGAAATAGGCAGTTCTGAGGGGCAGTTCATCTCTGTCTCAAGCAGAATTCGTTCTGAAGACTACATGGTTCACACTCTAGTAATGGTTCGCTGCCCCTAATTACAAAGGGTGTTGAGGCTGACTGACTTGGGTGCAGGTGTCTGGGCTGGAGCCATCTGAAACTGGGTGAGTTAGATCCTGGCCACAGGTCCAGGTGGCAGGTAGAACAGTAGAGGACTTTTCTAGAGAGAGGAGGGGCAAGTTGAAATGCCTGAGTGTACCAAGGGATTGTTTCCTCTCTTAATCCAAACCTTCTGTGGTCTCTTTAAGTTTAGGGGGATCCAAGAGGTCCAGTCTCCTACAGAAGTATTACCTAGAGACTTTGCCAGTGGGTTCTTTACATCCCAGCTTTCAGTGTATTGTGTCTGTATGAGTCCTGCAGCTACACCTATCTGGTGAACGTCTGGTGTCACCATCTCACTCTTGAGTTTTACATTTATTCTGGAGCTGTCTTCTTGAAAGGCAGCAAACAGAAGGTTTGGTTTTTTTTATAAAATGCTGCTGTCACCTTTGTCTCCCCATGCTGTTCTTTCTCTGTGTCCCCCAGAGTGGCGAGGACATTCTTTTCACTAGAGTTATTGTGAGTGTGTAACCAGGGTAATGCCATTACAGGCATAACTGGTAACACCACCTATAATTAAAACTGATGAACTGTCCCTGTTATATGCCCCTCTTTTTCAGTTACTAAAACTTCAATGGTTCAGACTGGAATTTTCCATGCTGTGTGTCTGCCTCCAGCTGGATCCTTTTGGGTTCTTTTCCAGCTATTTCAGAGAGCAAGCTGGAAGGAGGAAAAAAGACATTGTGTCCCTGGCTTTTTTTTCTAGTAGTCCATCAAGCACTTAATTGTGATGGTCTAGCTGGATGTGCTTTTTGCTAGCCTCATAAAACCACCCGTGTGTGGCCAATTTACAAAGCTCTGAAAAGAGCTGCACCTACCTGAGAGACTTTTTGGAGGGTGGCAGCTAGTTTTTCCAAGGATTTAATGCATGCTATAGGTGTGTCTGTATAGAGCAACTAAGCTTGACAACTGCAGTGATTGAGGAAGCGAGACCTTCCCTGCAAGTGTTTTTCCCAGGGCTGTGGTGCTGGAGAAAAGGAAAGCTCCTTTCTGTGCCCCGTCCTCTCTGCTTTTTGTGTCAGGGCAGTACGGAGGAGACCACAGCCTGACTTGAATACTGAGAAGGGTTCATTTGGGACAAGGAAGCAGAGCCAGCAGTGGGAGGGAGAAGCACAAAAGGAGGTATAGCCTTGGACGACAGGCAAGGGGGTCTACAGGCAGGACTGGATCTTGGAACTGGACCCAGGCCCATATGTCAACGGCTTCACCGCCGTCCAACAAATGCTGAGAAAGTAGCTCAGTGTCCTGTGGTTGTGAGCCACTAGGAGGAGCGTGCATGCTGCTGCCGCCAGCCTGGCCGGGGAGGCCACAGCCCTGATCTCTGCTCCTGCTCCACACCGTTCCCCGCGGTAGAATGATAGTTTCTAGAATTTTATGAAAGCTTTGGAAAGGCTGTAAAAAGGAGAGCCAGAAAAGCCTGGTGATCAGAATTTGGGAAATGGGTCAGGGCGTTAGAGCTCTGTGTCCTGCTTTCAACAGGAGATCATCACCTTGTTTATATGCACAGAATCCTAATTCTGCCATGCAGCTTTCTGCGGGGCTCACACACTCATTCAGTGTAGGCAGTGCACTGGAGATTGAGAGTTGTGCAGGCAGGGAAGCTGTTGTCTGTAGGGTCCAGGAAAAGCCCCTGCTTGTTCACGGAATAAATCAGAAGATTGTTTTGAAGTTCTGCTGGCAAGCCACATTGGAGAAGCAGAATTTGTGTTCACCTTTGCAGAACTCCAATGGGGCCTTTAGTGCCGAGTGATTCACTCCTGCTGCCATCTTAGTCCCTCTTACTTTCTGGGTGCCTGTGATGTGCATGGAGTAAAGCAGTAAAATCAATAAGCAAGCATTAGCATCTACAGTTGAAGTCTTTGTTTTTAGGCAGTGAATATCTTGTAGTGTTCAGAGTCTGCTGAAACCAAAGCACTTTGCATTTGATGGGTTGCTGAAAATACATGGAGATGTTTTGAATCTTTAAATTGCACTGCTTTAAGGAGGGGTATTAACAAGGGTGAGAAATCAATGTCATGAGCTAGTCTTCCCGGATCACCCCCTCTCTGATCAGCAGAGAGAGAGGGAAGTTCATCCAAGGGAGGGATATTAAGTTAGAGATTTGGAGAAGCCTTTTTCCTTGCAGTGACATACAGGCATCCAGGTTGGACAAATGTGAATTTAGCCTTTGTCCCATCAGTGTGAGCCCATCAATGGAGACTTGTGGAGAGACATGAGCCCAGTATCTTCCAAAACACTCAAACTGGGTGAGACTTCCAGCAGTTTGTGTCTGTGGGCAGTCCATGCTGCAATGGAAGGGTGTGTGGGGAACAAGGCATCATGCATGTGTAGGATGCTGCTGGTACACTAGTGAATAGTACTGGAATAGGTCCTGTTCCGTAGTCCTTCCTACGTGGTGTACTTCTGCGGAAGTCCAGAGTGTGTTTGACCAGTTTGTTTAGGGCTCTGATCATGGATGTTATTAAAAGCAAGATGAGATAGGTCCAGGCAATCATCCTGGGGCGTTTTTCAGCTTTGAGTGCTTTCACTGTCACAACTTCAGAGTCCTTCTCATTAAGACCTCAGAGTGTAATAGATATAAAGGCTTTTGTCTGCATTTCACTTCAGATTAGTTGTCTAATTATTTTTTTCTCTGCCAATTGTTTCTTTTCCCCAGGTATGCAAATCCACGTGAATAATTGTACTTAGTACAAGTCTTTGACTTTTATAGTCCTTGCTTCTCTCTAGGAATTTAGCTAGCCTTTACGTTTTGAGGAATTTTTTCACTTTAGCAGCAGACTCTTTTGTTTTATAATGATCCTACTTATTTGAGAAGTGTCTAAGTAGTGTTAGGGTTACAATAGGTATTAAAGTCCTGCTTGGAAGGACAGCAACTCACTAACTTTGTTGGGCTTTAAGATAAGGGAACAGGTCTGGGTTAAAGCGATTGGAGGGATTGTCTGGAGCTGTAGGTGCTCGAGGGGAGAGGATTGGAGAGGGTTTTCTTTCCGTTGCTGTCACCATCAGGTCACTATGATACCATCTCTTCTGTTGCAGATGGATGTACTCCGCTTATGTTGGCATCTCTGCGGGCGGGCGGCTCCGATATCAGCGAGGATGATGAGGATGCAGAAGATTCCTCAGCAAATATAATAACAGATTTGATCTATCAAGGCGCTAACCTGCAGGCCCAAACAGACCGCACTGGGGAGATGGCACTGCACTTAGCTGCCCGCTACTCGAGAGCAGATGCTGCGAAACGTTTGCTGGATGCTGGTGCAGATGCTAATGCACGGGACAACATGGGACGGACTCCCCTGCATGCAGCTGTAGCTGCTGACGCCCAGGGTGTCTTCCAGGTACAGCAGTTGAAGAGTCCCTTTTAAAGTAGCTGTGCTCTGTAATTATACGAGCCTGCCCAAGCTGTGCTCTGGTCACTAACAGACTTGCTCTCATGCCTCCCACAGCATGATGGCCAGGCGAAACTATATTTCACATCCAGTTTCCTCAGGTATTCTTAGCCTGAAGAGCTCAGCATGCGTGAATCATCTGGCATGTGCTTATTTGATCTGTTGCCTCTTTCACCTATGGTCTGGATCCTTGCATTTCAGTGCTCAGGCTGCTTTTTCATTATAAAGTTTCTCTTGAGTTTCTGCTAAATCCTAGTTCTGGTCTATAGCGGTATTGAAAAAAATCTGTCTTCCCCTGTTGTCCAGATCCTGATCCGTAATAGAGTAACAGACTTGGATGCTCGGATGAATGATGGAACAACCCCATTAATTCTGGCTGCACGTCTGGCTGTGGAAGGAATGGTGGCTGAGCTAATTAATTGCCAGGCAGATGTGAACGCCGTAGATGACCATGGTAATGTGAACACAACATACTGGGCTGGGCACGTATTTGTCATGGTGCGAGCAAGGAGGAGGGGGCTTCTGCTCTCCTGGAGTGTGGGCTGCTTGTAAATTCTGTAGCTAAGGCAGACACTAGGCTGTCCTGCAGAAGTCCTTCAGCAGTAGTAGGCTGCTGCACAGTGGCTTGTTTAGACAGCCCTGGAAGAGAAGCAGAAGAAATATGAAATTGGATATGCTGGGATTTTTTGGACTGCAGACGTGACTCGGTGGATAGGTTACTTAAAAAAAATCCCAGAGCAAACACTGGAGGTCCCATTGCATCTTGTTAATATAGGGGTGTGTCACAGTGTAGTGATTTCCAAAGTGTAACCGTGACTTTAGGACATGTTTATATGCTGTGAGGTGCACTGCAGTTGCTTTCTTCCCTCAGTGTACTCTCTCCATATCAGTGCTTTGGAAAACAGCTCCTTGGTTTGTTACTAAAGTTC
Organism: Gallinago undulata; assembly: GCA_026546715.1. NCBI lineage: Eukaryota > Metazoa > Chordata > Aves > Charadriiformes > Scolopacidae > Gallinago > Gallinago undulata. The sequence continues at coordinate 4,425,000 of JAOTQQ010000004.1, read as the reverse complement.
TTGGGTTTTCATGCAGGTAAATCTGCTCTTCATTGGGCTGCTGCCGTCAACAACGTGGAAGCAACACTAGTTTTGCTGAAAAATGGAGCCAACAGAGACATGCAGGATAACAAGGTACAGTTTGGGTGTGCTCGGTGTGGCTGTGCTTCCTGACTCAGAGTCCCTCTTTGCTGTTGGCAGTGAGCTAAGTTCGCATTTTCTAAACTGGGTACTCAGTGCAGATCTTCCAAACCCAGCCCATGACTGGAACTGGATACCGAGCACTGGATATCTTGTAGGATTTCTCATAAGGGAGAGAAGTTCTCTTCCTTGTTTGGCCAAATCCTGGATATTAGTGCTGTCCTGCTTTTCTTGCAGCGAAGGAATGTGATACACAGTCAGTGGGGTGTGAGAGCAGCAGGGTGAGGTGCTGCTGGTGTCAAGCAGCTGGACTCTGGTTAGCAGACAGACAGATGTGGCAGCACAGCAGCAGTCATGCCCTGTCACATTTCCAGGGATCTTAGTGGAGAGTGGATATGGGGAGAACTCCTCTGGTTGAGAGACAGTCTGTACCACGCAAACCTCCTGTCACTTCACTGGTTTTGCTTGGTCTTAGTCCTTGATTTCTTTCCTCTGCCTTGGGTTTCATTTTTGAACTGTTATGTATTGCTGAGTGGATTTTAGAGCTACCAACAAGCTGCAGTTCTTTTCTGGCCTGTTTTAGTCTGTTATACCTTGCCCTCATAGGGGACAATGGGAGAGAGGCACCAGGTGCTTTCACAGTTCCTCCAAGGACCCATGGCAGAATAGTGCACCTGCTGGTGGGATAGTTTAACCTGTGTGTTCCACTGCCATGTGTGAAATCATCTCCTGTAACCTGCCTTTTTCAGTGGGTACCTCTCAGGGTGGGTAGTTCTTGGAGGCAATTAATGTCATGCTGTGTCAAACAGTGCTTCCAGATGTTGCTGCACTGTTAAAGGATTTTTAGCTCTAAGTCAGTCCCCCCTCAGCAAAGCTGCTAAAATCCTTATTTTATGTGTTTTCAGGAAGAGACACCACTCTTCCTTGCTGCTCGGGAAGGCAGTTTCGAAGCAGCAAAAATCTTGCTGGACCACTTTGCCAATCGAGACATCACGGACCACATGGACCGCCTGCCCCGAGATGTGGCCCAGGACCGGATGCACCACGACATCGTGCAGCTTCTCAACGAGTACAATGTGGCGCACAGCCCCGCTGGGCACCCCGGCGCCATGCTGAACTCTGCCCTCTCCCCGGTCATCTGTGGCCCAAATAGGTCCTTCCTCAACCTGAAGCATGCTTCATTAAGCAAGAAGTCACGAAAACCGAATGCCAAAGGCATCATGCCCACAAACCTCACCAAAGATGCAAAGAGGAGAAGGAAGAAGTCCCTCAGTGAGAGCAAAGGGCAGTTTTCGGAGAGCTCAGTGACCCTGTCACCGGTTGATTCCCTAGAGTCGCCCCACGCTTTTGCATCCGAACCAACATCGTCGCCTGTGATGCCGTCGCCAGGGGTGTTACACTCATCCCCCAGCTCACTGCTGACTGCCCCGTCGGTGCAGGCTGCACACACCATGTCCTTCTCCAACCTCCACGAGATGCAGCCCTTAGGACGTGGATCCAGCACGGTGCTCCCATCCGTCAGCCAGCTGCTTTCACAGCACAGAACCACCCCTCCTAACAGCGGGCTCGGCAGGCTCCGGCCAGCCAACGTTTCCACCGAGTGGATGAACCGTATGGAGGTGAACGAGTCCCAGTACAACGAGATGTTCGGCATGGTGCCCCAGGTGATGCATTCGCACCCCAGTGTTTCTCAGCAGAGCGGTTTGGTTCAAGCAGATGCAAAGCACATGGGAGTGTCCAGGGAGTCTCTGCCCCCTATCATGACTTTCCAGCTGGTTCCCAAGGGTGGCATAACCCAGCAAGCACTGCCGCAGCAGGCCCAGTCCAACTGCGCTCAGAACATGGCTGGTCCTCTTAGCTCCATGTACCAGATACCGGATTTAGCTCAGCTGCCCAGCGCCTCCTTCTCCATGGCTGCCATCCCTCAGCAGGACGGGCAAGTGGCTCAGACGGTCCTCCCGGCTTACCACCAGTTCCAGAGCTCGATGGGGAAGTACCCCACGCCTCCCTCGCAGCACAGCTGCTACTCCTCGGCCACAGAACGGACTCCTAGCCACAACCGGCACTTACAAGGGGAGCACCCATACCTGACTCCATCGCCCGAATCTCCAGACCAGTGGTCAAGCTCCTCCCCGCACTCTGCCTCTGACTGGTCTGATGTGGCAACCAGTCCCAGTAACAACCAGCGCGGGCCGGCGGCCGCTCACATGACAGAGCAGCAGCGGAACAACATGCAGGTGTATGCCTGAAGGCTGGCCACGGTGAAGCCCGATGAAAGTGTACTCCAGAACTCATGAAGGTCTTCCAGGATGGAAATGAAGAACCATTTTAGTATCCAAGAGTCTTAATGAGCCCAGGCTGTTCTTTCCTTGGAGGGACTGTGGTCACTGTAGGCTTGTATGCTTTTTATGCTAAACAGAGAACTGTAGAAGCTGGTGGTGGAGAAGACCAGCCGGGTCACTTGTAACCAACTCCCATGCACCCTGGGTGTGATTGCTGTCCACACTGGATTCTCCAGTCTGCTTTTAAATATGTTCCACCATTTCTTTGGGGAGACAGCTCTTCAGCTTAATGCATCTCATGGTCGTTTCTCCAGAAATTTAGCCAAAACCAGCTTTGTATCCTTATTTTGTTACTCCTTTTGTTACCTACGTAACCTCTCTCTTGAAGCACCTTCTACTAGTTCTCCTTGAGTTCAAGTTGCCTTGTCTTGACATAGCTCAGAGCTGCGTCCACATTCCTAGACCCCTCCTTCCCTCGGCCACTCTTGCTCAGCAAGCGAGCCGGACTTCCCAAAACACCTACAGGTCAAGTGACACCTTCTGTCACACAGCTTCACCTTTTCCTCTTCAAGAACCTTTGTTTTATACAGACCCACTAACACCCCTTAGCGTTCTCACTGCCTGCCCCCCAGGTATTATGAGATTATATATACATATAGTCTTCTTTTAAGTCTCTTTTTTTTTTTTGGTGTTTTTTTTTTTTTTGTTCCCCTCCCAAAAACACTGGTCTGACCTGGTCTTCCCCCCACAGTGGCCTGTAGATGCATCTCTCCTGTGTTGTATGTCTTCCCTGAGACACACCTGACCATTTTGACACACTACCCTCCCTGTGCCCCTGTCCTGCCAGGTGTGTCCATGACTGCCTTCATGGGCTCCCGTGCCGGAAGAGATGCCCTGCAACTGATACAGGCCTTTTGGGAAGCTCTTGGGATGAGCATGGGTGTTTCAAAACCTGCTAACACAAGCTCCCAGTGTTCTTGCACAGTACTCCCCTCCCCTCCATCCAAGGGTGGCTGTGTGTCCTGTCCTCCAGATACCATATGCTGCCTCTTTATGGTATCAAGAAGTGCCAAGGATGTCGTTTCATGTTTGCGGTGTGTGTCCTTCTGTGTCAGGAACAGTGTTCAGCCCTTTGAAGAGCGGTCCCTTTTTGCTCCAGCCCCAGGACAGAGCTGCCTTGTCTTCCCTTCCCGACAAGGAGGCTGCAGCGCTGACTCCAGAGCGGGCTTCCAGCAGCAGCGGCGTGCCTGGAGCCAGGAGCTGGCCTTCGGCGGCAGACCAAACAGCTCAGAAAACATTGCCTAATGCAGTTTGGTTAACAGGTTTGGGGCTGTCCTCTCCTCTCAGCTTTAGCCTGTGTCAAGATTTCCCAACCGAGGTGCTGCCTCACGTGCTCTGTGGGAAGGCAGTACCACTTGTACTGCAGCCCCCCCGATACTTTTGGAGTTACGGAAGCCAGGTGTCACTGACCTTGGACAAACAGCCGCTCTTTCTGCTTTGTCTGCAAGAGTAATGCTTCCCTGAAGGGCTCTGCTCGCTCAGCAGCCGAAGTGAACGTTTCTGGGGATGGTTTGCTCCTACCTCTTCGGGGGAACCCTGCAGACTCGTGTTCCAAAGAGATCGGGGCTGTCGGCTGCCGCCAAAGGACAGAGAAAGCCGCTCCCCTCCCAGCAGCGGCCATTCAGCATCCTACCGTGTACAGTATTTTCTCTGATGTTTCTTTCCAGTCTAATCAAGAGTAAAAGCTTTTTCTTTCGATTTGACTCAATGGTACATGAAGGCAGGGCCTCAGGAGGAGCTGGTTCCCGGGGCCGTTGTTTTGGGCTGAAGTTTTTAATTCTTGAAGTTACACTGCTTTTTACGATGCGCGCAGCGTTCCCCGGCACACTCACTGCAGTGTGTCCTGTGAAGTTTAGCTGCCACCGACTCGGATCTCCAGGCAGGAGCCCACAAGCTTCTGGAGGTCTATCCAGGTACATGTTTCACTGCAAATAATGAAGTGTTGCTACAGCGATGCTAAAGAAACAAAGGGCTTTTCCTCATTAGCCCCAAATAACCAAGTGCCTTTTTATATATGTGGCTACATTTTACAAGATGAGTGTTTTCTGTGGAATGAAGCCAGTTTCGTGCCTGGCGTGTTAATACGATGGCCCTCTGCCTTTCTTTTTTTTTTTAACTACTTGTAAAGATAATATCTCCTTAAGGTGGTATTTTATCTCGTAAGTTGTAGAGTAACCATTCACACAGCAGCATTTTCCTATATTAATAATGGAAAATACTTGCTTATTTTTACATTTTTTATAAAAGTCTTTTATGAAAATAGTTGCTGCAAAATGTATAAGCAATTTTTATCCCCAGAATAAAGAGTATGTGCCCAACATCTGCGTGCTGCTGTTTCGGCTTGTCTTCCCGGCTGTCGCGGCACAGCCACTGGGCTCTAAAGGAATCATCGCTGTTCAGACCCTTGGCAAGGGAGGACTCCTTAGGACCTCCACAGTCCATGTCAGGAGAGAGTTTTTGGGGGATGAAAGGTGCCTTGTGCCCTGGCTCAGCAGCACACAAGCCCAACCGCTTGGCTCCATCCAAGGGAGCTGTGCCCGGGAGCTGAAAGCAGCCTGATTCGGGGTAGCAGGAGGATTCTGGGTCTCTTGGTTAGCTGAGGGGGGGCAGTAACCAGCAGCTAAGCAGCTGGGCATACTGGGAAGGACAAGGAGGGACTGGGAGGGACAGGTGGGGCCTTTTTTGAGATGCTTTGAATAAGAGCTCTTGCTTGCCCAGGAGGTGGAGAAGAGCTGGGGCTTTTGTGTGGCTTTTATAAAGTTTGTGAGCAAGTGTGGGTCAGGCAGTGGTTAGTGGGGCCGTGGATTCACTTGCCTTTTTGGGTCCTGCTTGCTTCGCTGGGCAACCATTCATCCTGCTGGGAGGAAGACCCTCATCCCTGGAGCTGATGCTGCGTCCCTGGCTTCGGCTTGGCAGGGAAACAGGGAGGGAAACTCCTCCATGCTGTTTACAGACTTGAAAAGTTTGACTTGAACAATTAAGAGTACAAATTGACAATGGCTGCCTTCCTGTATTTTGAGCAGGGAGGTGCCACTGAAGCCTTGGGCTCCTCTAGGGCTTCCGTGGCCAGTTTCCAGCTCTCACTGCGGACTGGGATAGAGCTGGTAGCTGAATTGCAGTGCCCAGCAGGGATAAAACTGCTGGGGGTATTTTAAGGGTTTCATATTCAAACAATGCAGCTCCTTTATCTTCTAGTAGAGCCAGCTTGGCAAGTACAAACCTCCGGGAGACTTTCATCCACGTTCTCCCACAGGTTGCTCATCTGTGCCAGAGTTTAGCCAGCTCTGCCTTGTCTCTGGCACAGTGATGTTGAGTTTGCCAGTGCTCAGGCCAAGACTTGAAGCTGCGTCTCCCTGGGGATGACATAAGCCTCTCCCCCTGCCCGGGACAACAAGGAACTTGTGAAAACTTGTTGTGCTGCATCCAAATAAGCCTAATTGAACCGGCCAGGCAGGGAGCTGGGGGTATCCCTTATCTAACCAAGCAGTAATGGAGTAGCCTTAGGCTCCTTTGGGGAACATTTTCATGGTTTTTCATAAAACAAGGGTGGAGTCCTGTGTTCTGGGGGGGGGGACGGTTTGCTGTGTTTGAAGATTTTCCCCATTAGTCAGAATGGTTGATCTCCCCTCTAAGGTTTCTTTCAGGAGAGGTGGTAGCAGGCAGCAGCTGTATTTGTACACAAGAAGGCTTTACCCCTTGGATCCCGGAGGGTGCCTAGCGAGCTGGCTGAGTCTTGAGAGGTCTTGGGAAGCAGCAGCAGCTGTATCCTGTCTGTGTGGGTGAAGGAGATGGGTCTGATCCTCCTCCCTGCCTGGGGCGAAAGCCAGACCTGCCTCTGCACGCTGGTGGGGAGCTGCACCTCATGGGTGTAGCAGCACTCGCTGCGCGTTTCAGCAAATGCTGCTGCCAAGGAGCCGTGGGAGATCCCGGGGAGCTGGAGGACGTGGCTTGAGCCTGACAGTCAGAAGTAACAGCTTCAGCCAGCTACAAGCCCTCTGTGTTGGGAGATGAGGGGCTTAGCTTAGATGAGGGGCTGGATCCTCTGCAAATCACTTTCTTGTAGGCAGCTCCCAGTGGCCTCCTCAGAGGGTCTTCAAGAGGACTGGAGGAAGAAGAGCCAGGCATTGGTTGGAGCTGGCAGCAGCAGGACACTGGGCAGGAGATGGCAGCTTTGCAGGAGGCCAGAGGACAGGCAGCAGGAAGAGCTTTCAAAGCTGCTTTGGTATGTTATGAGCCAACAAAGCATTGCTCCAGGACAGCATGGTCAAAGCAGTATGGTAGATGAGCTTCAGCTGTCTCCCACCAGTTCAAGAGGACACCCCGGGGTGAGGAGCAAGGACCAAGATGGAGAAAGACCATGCCTAACCATGCCAAAGGGGGTTAGGAGCCCCTAAGCAGCTACTGGGGCTGGGGGCTCCATGCCAACAGCAGCCTCCCCAGGGCTGCGGGTTCCCCACACGGAGCAGGGGCAGCGAGGGGCTGCTGCTGCAGGACCTGCCCCATCCAGAGGGACGCAGACTGACAAAGCCCTGCGTCACTGCCGGATGTTGGGCAGCCCCACTGCTATCTGATGGCACCTGCCAGCCCCCGGCTGCAGGCTGTTCCCACATCCCCACGTCCTGCATCCTACTGCAAACACCCACAGGCAGTTCAAACAAGGGCGGTGTGCGGATGACACATGGCAGAGCCAGGCAGGGCATGGGACCCAGCTTGGTGCCATCCCTCAGCTGGGGGACAGGGGTGATGCCGGCAGGTGACACCCACAGCCCACTCACTCGCCGTGGGGATGCTCCAGCTGGGACTGGGACAGCCTTCCCTGGGGCCCATCCGTGCCAGCCCCCAGCTCAGCCATGGCTGGGCCAGTGGGCATCCCTGCCTGGTACCACGCTGCTCTCTGCAGCAAAGTCATCTCTGTTTGCATTAGTAATTGATGCTAATTGCAGGGGGTTTATTGACCAACTAGGAGAGGTTCTTCCCGTCTTCTCTGGAAAAACGTTGAATGTAAACAGAGCAGAGATCTGGGCAACTTTCCAGCAAAGTGGGGGGTATGAAGGGGAGTCAGCAGTAAGTTTTTTATGGTGAAATCACCTGAGCTGGACAAACACTGATGCTGATGAGCACTGGGCTATAAAGGGCAGCTCCTTTCCTCTCCCGGTGACCCACGAGAAGCTGTTACTCCTCCCGATCCCAGGACAGCAGGTGAGGAAGGGGACCCTTGCAGGGTGGCTGAGGCCTCAACATGCTCCAATGTGGCTTGTGGACAAGCAGGAGCCGGTGCCAGCCCTGGCAGCTCCCAGGGAAGACGAGCACGGGATGGGGCAGGCTGCAACAATGCAATTTTCAGTCCTGCATTGACTTTTGTCGCTGCTTCTTTGAGGGGAAGATGAGCTGAGTCTGCAAATCAGCCCCGGTGCCCGGGGATTATCTCAGATAAAGGGGAACTGCGCTGATGGGGCGCGTTTGTCTCCCTGGCCCGGCTCTGGCAGCGCTACCAGCTCGGGGGGTGAAAACGATGCTGTGCACGTAGTCTCTGCATCCCCGCTGCTCTGCCTGTGCCATCGCTGCTCCTGCCAGGGCAGGGCTGGGGTCCCCCCACTTGTGCCCGTGGCAGCACTCTCTCCATGTCCCCACGGAGCAGCTTGGCTCACCAGGATGCCTCCCCCCGAGACTGGGACTGGTGGGGAAGGGAGTCCCCGCTGCTGGTGTGGGCTGGGTAGCTCGAGCTGTGCCTGGGTGCTGGGGTGTGGGCATGGGGCAGTGCCAGGGAGGGGAGAGGATGGCACGGCCCCTGGAGCTGCCATCTCCTCCAGCTGGCTAAAAGGGGCCAGATTTAGCCAACAGCAGGGCAGGTTTGCACGCTCTGGGCACAGGCAGCATCCCCTGCCCCCGAGGGACCTGGTGTGACCCCCCTGAGCTCTTACAGGGGACGCTTCCAGGAGCAAGGAAGATGGTGTCAGCAGCTGGACTCGCCTTCCTGTTGCTGGGCTGCACAGGGCTCCTGTGGCCGGCCGGTGAGTCCCACCACTCCAGGGGCAGCCGCTTTTGCAGCGAGTCTGGGAGGGAGCCAGGCTCCTCTCCATCCAGCGACACTGGCTGTCCCCCAGCCACGACTTTCCCTCCACAGATGCCCGGTACATAGACTACTGCCCCAAGGGCTGGTACTACTACAAGCTCAGCTGCTTCAAGTACTTCAGTCAACCCCAGACCTGGGATGAAGCTGAGGTAAGCCTGCTGGGGTACACACGTGGCCAGGGACCCCCATCTGAGTATAACCAGCAGGTCAAGAGAGGTCATCCTGCCCCTCTACTCTGCTCTGGTGAGGCCCCATCTGGAGTACTGTGTCCAGTTCTGGGCTCCCAAATTCAAAAAGGACAGGCAACTGCTGGAGAGGGTACAGCAGAGGGCTACAAAGATGATTAGGGGCCTGGAGCATCTCCCTTACAAGGAGAGGCTGAGGGACTTGGGTCTTTTTAGTCTAGAGAAGAGAAGAGAAGGCTGAGGGGGGACCTGATCAATGCTTATAAATACTTAAAGGGAAGGCGTCAAGAGGATGGGGCCAGTCTTTTTTTCATTGGTGCCCAGGGATAGGACAAGAGGAAATGGGCACGAACTTGAATATATGAACTTCCACCTAAACATGAGGAAAACCTTCTTTCCTTTGAGAGTGGTGGAGCACTGGAATAAGCTGCCCAGAGAGGTGGTGGAGTCTTCATTTCTGGAGACATTCAAAACCCGCCTGGACAAGTTCCTGTGCAACCTGCTCTAGGTGGACCTCCTTTGGCAGGGGGGTTGGACTAGATGATCTCCAGAGGTCCCTTCCAACCCCATGTGATTCTGTGATCTCCTGGGGGTGCCCTGGCACTGATGGCTCTCCCCGCAGAGGCAGTGCCAGGCCAGCCATTCCAGTGCCCACCTGGCCTGGGTGGAGGAGCCCCGGGAGGCAGCCACCCTGCGGAAGGTCATCTCCTACTACCAGCGTGCACAGCCCGTTTGGGTCGGCCTCCACTACAAGCACAAGGTGAGATGGGAGGCAGCAGGGGGTGACTGGGTCAGGAGGGAGCGGGGTCATGCTTCTGACCTCTCCTCTCCCTGCACAGAGCCAAGCCTGGCAGTGGCTGAGTGGGGAAAAGTACAGCATCACCAGTGGGCTGTCTGGGAACGGTGCTCATGGGGGGACCTGTGGCATGCTGACCTATCTCAGCGGTGAGTGCCCAGACCCCACATCTAGCTCCATCACTCCGTCTCAGCTGGCACCCCCCCACACTCCTCCTCATCCTCCTCATCCAGACTGCAGCAGGCAAAGCTGGTGCCTCTGTCCTCACTGTGGCTCCCACTGACCTCCGTTTCTCCTGTCTCTCTGGCAGGCTTCACCTTGTGGACCAGCGCTGACTGTTCCCAGCAGCATCCCTATATCTGCAAGTTCATCCCCTCCTATTGAGCCCAGCCCGCGGGGGATCCCATGGAGGAGCTCATGCCGGTGATGCTCCTTCCTTGCCACCTCTACTTCTCTTTCCCCAACTCCTAAAAATACATCTATAAAAAAACCCAAGCATGCAAGTGCTGTGTGAGTTTGGTGCTGATGCAATGCCCTGGTACAGTCTACCCACAGGTGTCTGGGTGAGGGAGCAGCAGGTGCTGATGTGGCTCCCAGAGCTTCCCAGCTGCCGGGGGCTTCCGTGCTGCCAGTGCCAGCAGAGGTGTGAGTCCCTGGGAGCCACGGGGCCAGCAGCTCTCCCAGCTGGGGGCTCATGTTTGCTCATCTCCAGCTCCCTGGTGCTAAACAGGAGGGGTCGATAGGATGTCCCTGGGATGCAGGTGTAGGGGACAGGAGTGTCCCCAGGGTGCAGACATGGATGGGAGCTGTCATGGGTGTGCAGGTGGGTGCCTCTCCCAGGTGCAAATGGCTCCATGGGGGTCTGGGGTCTGCAGTGCTGCCCCATGGCCATATTGACAGCAGCACCAGGACCAAAGGTCCCTTCTTGTGTCACTGCAGTGTTGCCACAGGCATCACGTGTCTTGTTTGCTCTGCTGTTTTGAAGATGGCTCTGCCCGCCCCCAGCTCATGGGTTTTTTTCCTCCCTCTGGAGTTATGGCACGTGAGGGAGGTGGACCACGTCCTGGGTGGCACGGATGGTGCTGGCACCAAGCCCCCAGCTGCCCTCTGCTCCCTCCTCGGGACCGTGGAGGCAGTCAGGGAGGACACACAGCACCTCGCACACTGCATGGTGACTACAGCCGTGCCAGCAAGCCACGGACACCAGACCTGCCACCACCCCACGGCACAGGGAGCCTGACCCTGTCACACTGCTCAGCCCTGGCTCCAGCCGAGCGTGTCCCTGGGATTTAGGGCACGAGACAGAGATGTCTTGCAAGCCCCCCCCGCTCCAAAACCAGCACTTGCTCCGCTGTCCCTGTCGCGTTGGCTGGCGCTCGGTGACCTTTGAGCACTGGGGTCCGGCATGCTGATAAGGGCTGGGAGGGCTGTGCCATGCCACCCGCACAGTTTATAAAAGCACCGGGCCCATCCCACTGTCCGTCTGTCTGTCCTGCTCTCTGTCCCTCTGTTTGTGCAGCGGCAGGGGCAAAGATGCTGCGCTTGGTCAGCCGTGCTGCGCGCTGCTGGGGGGCGAGGAGGGTACTGCCGGGGCCGGAGCAAGCACCCTGGGGGTCCCAGCACCCCATGGCCGTGCAGAGGGCATGGTGAGCACCCATGTGGATCGGGTGGGGTGGAGGCATAACCAGGGGGGAGTCGGGGAGCTGGCAGTGCTTTTGAACCTTGTTGGGGAAGGGGATGCTCTCCTTCCTCCCTGCAGCACCGCTGGGCACTGGGAACCAGCAGGGATTTGGGGTGCTCACAGCCTGGGGTTGCTCGCTTGGGGCATCTCCCCATGGCCGCCGCATGTCCTGAGGCTCAGGGCCACCATGGGACCATTGCTGTTCTCTCTGCCCCACAGCCTCTCCAGCGCTGCTGTGACAGGCACCTGGCCCAAGGATGTGGGCATCCTGGCACTGGAGGTGTACTTCCCTGCCCAGTATGTGGAGCAGGAGGAGCTGGAGCGGTACGATGGCGTGGAGGCCGGCAAGTACACACGGGGCTTGGGCCAGCAGCAGATGGGCTTCTGCGCCGCACACGAGGACATCAACTCCTTGTGCCTTACGGTGGTGCAGCGGCTGGTGGAGCGTGGGCGCCTCTCCTGGGACTCCATCGGCCGCCTGGAGGTGGGCACTGAGACCATCATTGACAAGTCTAAGGCCGTCAAGACTGTGCTCATGCAGCTCTTCCATGACTCGGGCAACACTGATGTGGAGGGCATTGACACCACCAATGCCTGCTATGGGGGCACAGCCTCGCTCTTCAACGCGGCCGCCTGGGTGGAGTCCAGCGCCTGGGATGGTGGGTGTGCGCAGGGACCGTGCCATGGGGATGGCAGGGCTGGATGTTGGGTGGGTGCCATGGGATGAGGGAAGGAGGCAGGCGGCAGCCTGAAACCCAAAGATGCTCTGGCAAGTCTCAAAGGGAGCTGCTGCCCCTCCAGACTCTCCATTACCCCTGTTTCTTGCCTGCCTTGGCTGTGACACCCAGCAGCATGGGGATGGGAGTGCACAAGGGCCATGGGACGGATGCTCCCACCCACTGATGGCACTGCTGACCACTTTGTCCTCCCCCAGGTCGCTATGCTGTGGTGGTGTGTGGGGACATCGCCGTCTACGCCACGGGGAACGCAAGGCCCACGGGAGGTGCTGGTGCCATCGCCATGCTGGTGGGACCCAATGCCCCGTTGGTACTGGAGAGAGGTTTGTGTCATGAGATCTTGGGGGTGGCGAGCTGTTGGGTGCTGTCCCTGGAGGCCATATGTCCATGTCCCAGCCCTGGACAGAGCTGCTCAGCAATGGCAGCACTGGCTCTGCCAGCTCCAGTGGCTGCTTGGCGCTGAGTACCCCAAGATTTGGGCCCAGCCACATCCCTGTGGGCACCACAGAGTGACCCAAAGAGGCTGGCAAATGCTGGGGCTGGCGTGGCATGGCATGGGTGCTTATCGTCCAGATGGGACTCCCCCGACAACCAGCTCTCCCTGTACTCCCAGGCCTGCGGGGAACCCACATGGAACACGCCTACGACTTCTACAAGCCGGACCTGTCCTCCGAGTACCCGGTGGTGGACGGGCAGCTCTCCATCCAGTGCTACCTGCGGGCGCTGGACCGCTGCTACGCCGTGTACCGTCGCAAGGCAGAGAGCCAGTGGCAGCAGGGTAAGCGGCAGCACCCCTGGGGTGCCCGTGCCATCCCACCGGACACTGACAGCCCCACATTGCCTTCCAGCTGGCATCCAGCGGCCCTTCACCCTCGATGACTTCAAGTTCATCATCTTCCACACGCCCTTCTGCAAGCTGGTGCAGAAGTCTGTGGGGCGGCTGCTGCTGAATGACTTCTTGGCCAACCCCAACCCTGACATGGCTGCTGGCCTCTACAAGGGGCTGCAGCCCTTTCGGTGGGTCCCCGCACCGTGTCCCCTGTCCCCCAGCCTGGCCGGGGATGTGACTGTGTGGGGTTTGAGCCAGCCTCTCTCTGGGCAGTGGCGTGAAGCTGGAGGACACCTACACCAGCAAGGAGGTGGAGAAGGCTTTCCAGGTGGCCAGCCAAGAGATCTTTAACCAGAAGACCAAGCCTTCCCTGCTCCTCTCCTCCCGCAATGGCAACATGTACACGCCATCCATGTACGGCTGCCTGGCCTCCCTCCTGGCACAGTGAGTCCCCCCAAATCTGACTCGGGGTGGGGGGCAGTTCGTTTTGGGGAGGGCAGTCTATGGGCTGGCTGGCTCAGGGGGCAGGCTCCAGCACTCAGCCCCCTTGCTGCAGCAGAGATCCAATGCTCTCATTGCGCATAACCCCATGGATGTTCACATCCCACCCCACACAGTTCCCCATCCAGCCTTTTCATCCCAGTTTGCTGGAGCTGGGTCGATGCATAAAGCCCTTCTGTCAGTGCCAGGAGGATGAAAACCCCCTTGTGCCCAGGAGAATGGCTGTCCCCTGCCGCCAGCAGTGGCAAAGGAGCCATGGGAACAGCCAGGCATGGGGAGGAGACAAAAGCCTCATCCCACCACCCCTCCTTGGGCAGCCCTGCTGCTCCCTGGCTCCAAGCCCTCTCCAGAGGCATCCCCTTGCTCTGTGGCCACCTGCTCTTGGCATTGTGGCCACAAGTTGCCATGTAGTTCAGCCCCAAATCCCAGGATCCCCCTGACTGTGAAGGGGGCAGGAGGCAGTCCTTTACGCTGCCCCCACAGCCCTGCAGTTGCCCCCAAGCCCCCCACCCTCGATCCCCACTAACCCCTCACTGCAGGTCCTCGGCGCGGGACCTGGCAGGCTCCCGGATCGGTGCCTTCTCCTATGGCTCGGGGCTGGCTGCCAGCATGTTCTCCCTCCGCGTCTCGCAGGATGCATCCCCGGGTGAGCCCCATGGGAGAGGGGCGCCGGGAGGGCTAGTGGAGCTAGCAGCCGGGAGGCTGTGGGGCTAGGGCCGCTGGCACTGCTGTCTCACCCAGGGGGGTCCCCACTTACCCAGGTTCGCCCCTGGATAAGCTGGTCTCCAGCCTGGCCGACCTGCCTGCTCGCCTAGATGCCCGCAAGCGCGTGGCCCCGCAGGACTTTGCTGAGATCATGAAGCAGCGGGAGGAGACCCATCACTTGGGTGAGTGGGACTGGGGGGACGCGACGCTTCCCCACTGGTGCCCCATGGCCCCACTGAACATCACCACCCTCTCCCCACAGCCGACCATGCTCCCCATGGTTCCCAGGCAGATCTCTTCCCTGGCACCTGGTACCTGACGCGAGTGGATGCCAAGTACCGTCGGGAATACGCCAGGAAGCCCATCTAGGGGGAACCGGAGTGGTGAGCCCCAGAGAGGGGGATGCTTTCCTCCCCACCAGCATCCCTGCTTACCCCCAAATCTGGAACTGGCCTCTGCAGGAAACCTCACCTTGGATGGCTGAGAAGCAGCTGGTGGCAGCTCAGGCCCTGGAGCTGCTGGAGATGGCAGCACTTTCTGCAAGCACCCGGGTGGCATGGGGGAATAAACACATGGATGAGAGGGGGCAGCAGCCCGGCTCTGGCTCCAAGTCATGAGTGGTCCTCTCCCACTCCAGGGCCCTTTCCTCAGGGGCCACCACAGGGCTGGATCATGGTCCCTTACAGGATTTATCCCATGGGCACCCGACGCAGCTGCCTGCCCTGTTGGACACGTGCCTCAATATCCCCCATTTCCTCAGGATGGGAGCGTGCCCTGATGTTTTAGGGGGAGCCAAGTAAACCCCAGATCCCCCGTCTCCAGTTTGGGGGTGATAAGATGCCGTTTTCTCTCTGATGCTGGCAAATTGAAACATCCCTGTGGAAAAATCCATGAGGTAGGAGGGGGCAGGCGATTCCAGGGCTCATGGGAGGGCTCAGCCCTCCTTGGAACGCTGCCTGCTCTCTGGGCCATGCCCCAGCACAGGACCATGGCCAGACAGGACCTCGGTGGGGCCACAGCAGCTATGGAGACCTTTGCACCCTTGAGCAAACAGCAGCGGGGAGGGGAAATAGGGAGGAGCTGGGCTGGGGGCAGGGGGGACAGGACCTGCAAGAGCTTTAGGGTGAGAGACAAGGGACCGCCCAGAAAAGGCATCAGACACTCTCTCCTGCTGGACCCTTTATTGAGCACGGGGCCACCCCAAGCCCAGTGTGGGGGCCAGGCAGGGCCAGGTGTGATGCTCCCCTGGCTGGGGGGTTGCGGGTCCAGGTGCTGTGGGGAGAGTCCTTGCCGGCGCCTGGGGACTACAGGTGGAGCTGGAAGACCTCCGTGACGCGTGGCTTCAGCTCGCCAAGGTCGGACAGGGGGGCCGAGAGCCCCACGATGCTCCACTGCTCCCCCGCCACGATGGCAGAGCTGTGGTAGGACTGGAGCTGGACCCCAACCTTCCCCAGCATCCCTGGAGAGGAGGAGAGGGGTTAGGGGCTGCAGGGTGTCCCACCACCCCAGCACTTGGCAAGTAGCAGGGCTCTAGCACCCCTCATGATGCTGATTCATTCCCCCACCCCAAGTCCTTCGATCCAAGCCCCCAACCCTCTGCCCAAGGCCCCCCCATCCCTGTCTCTCTGTGCAACACCTGCCCCTTCCCTGCTGCATCCAGAGTGGATGCAGGGTCCCCCCAGGCTGCCCCCCTTGCTCGGGGGTGACACGGTGGTCTCACCAGCAAGCGTGGGCAGCGTGTTGGGCTCGGAGGCTTTGGCTCTGTAGATGAGGACAGGGCCGGCCAGCGGGGCCGGCTGCTTGAAGGTGGCCCCATTGAGCTCCCGCAGGACAGGGGTGCTGCCCTGCACCATTCCCGTTGCCCGGTGAGGGGTGCCCTGCAGGACCACCTGCAGCAAGCCGGTGCTGCCATCGGGCTCGGGGGCCACGTCGTTGTGGGTAGTCGTGACCTGCCAGAGAGATGTGGATGCTCAGCACCCAGGTGCTGCACATGGCAGGGCACAGGGAAGGGACATCCTCAGAGACCACCCCAGGGGATGCCCCTCAGCCTGAGAAGTGCATTAGCAGCCCCATGGGGTGATGCTGGGCTCATGATGCTTGGCAGGGAAGGACAAGGTCTGGGTGGCCTCAGCTGACATGTGGAGCCCCGGTTGTCCACGCACCTTCAGCCCAGCCTCCTGGGCCAGCAGCTGCGCATTCACCAGGGTCGCCTCCTTCTGTGCCCCTCCGGCCAGCATGCCCACAGCCACGGCAGGCGTTAGGTAGTTCCCGGCCTCCCGCAGGGGTGTTCCTGGGGTGGATGGGCCAGCAGCAGACAGGTCAACCCCATGCTAGAGCAGCCAGCCTGAGGTTGGTCCTTCCACCCACCCATCCATTCACCCAACCCTACTCCCATCCTCCCTCCCATCCTTGCACCCATACGTATACCTATCCGTACCCACACCATCCCTGTCCTCCCACCATCTTCCCACCCGTCCATCCCTCCTCCTGGCCGTGCACCCATCCCTCCTCCCATCCACTCAGCCCAGTGGGTCCCCACACTCCCCTGTGTGCTGCCCACCCGTCGGGGTCCCTGTGCCCACCCATGGGGGGCAGCCTGCCTGACTCACCCAGGGTGCAGACCTGGACGCTGCCCTGCACTTTCTTGCCCACTGTGCGCAGCAGCGTGCCCAGGGCCCTGCCTAGGGCTATCCAGGGCTTGGTCTGGGGCGCGAAAGCCTTGCTGAGAGCCTGCCCGTTCACCTGCGAGGAAGAGCAGGATGTGCAATGGGAACTCACCAGTGATAACACGGGGTCACTCCCAATGCACCCACACTTTACAGACAGGGAAACTGAGGCACAGAGGTCAGGTGCCTGGTGGAGGGACTCACTATGCCAGCCAGCCCCTTCCCCGTGGCCATGTCCACGATCTGCATTGCGATCTCCTTGCCACAGCGGCTCTGCGCCTCCCGTGTGCTGGCACCCAGGTGTGGGCAGCTGATGACGTTGGGGTGGTTCACGAGGTCACGGTCCTTTGGGGGCTCCTGTTGAACAGCCCCATCCCACTGTCAGCCTCCAGCACCCACCCGGGAGCCAGGGGGGACATTTACACCCTCTTCTCCTGCAAGGAGGGGAGTTGGGGAGGCCTGTCCCCAGCTCCATGGGGTTTGCAGGGCTGCCCTGGCGGTGCTGAGCCGAAGCCAAGCTCAGGGTTTCCCTGCAGGCCCCCTCACCTGTGTAAAGACATCAAGGGCAGCCCCACCACACTGCCCCGACTGCAGCGCCCGCAGCAGCGCACCCTCGTCCACGATGCCACCGCGGGCACAGTTCACCACCTGCACGCCACGGCGGCACTTGGCAAAGGTGCTGTCATTCAGGAGCCCTGCGGGAGGGGGGGGAGCATCGTGAGCGGTGGGGGGCTGCCCCGGCTTCACCCAAGCTCCCCCATACCGATGCCCACCCCGTACCAGTGGTAGAGGGCAGCAGTGGTGTGTGCACTGTGATGAAGTCGCAGCGGGGCCAGATCTGCTCCAGCGGCAGCTGCTCCACACCGAAGGTGGCCGAGACTTCGGGGGTGATGATGGGGTCATAGCCTATGGTCTGAGGCAGAGGGGGTGCTCACTCCTACGGTGCTGACGGCCGGGCCGGGGGGGGGGTGCATGCTCCCCATTGCTCCCCTCTGCCCCAGCTCCTTACCTTCATGCCGAAAGCCTGCATGCGGATGGCCACCTCCCTGCCGATGCGTCCCAGCCCCAGTACGCCCAGTGTCTTCCCGTTCAGCTCCATGCCCATGTACTAGGGGGCAAAATGGAGAGTGAGCAAATGCATCCCGCACGGGCACCCGCAGCCTTGTCCTGCCCAGGGCACTGCACCAGCCTCCTACCTTCTTACGGTCCCATTTGCCCTCCTTCATGGAGGCAGCTGCCTGGGGGATTTGCCTGAAAGGGGAGGTTGCGATCAACATGTGGGCAGGGGCCGTGGGGCTCATGTCCAACCCCATGTCCTGCCCCGTGCTCACCTGGCCAAGGACAGGATCATCCCGCAGGTGAGCTCAGCGGCACTGAGGCTGTTCCCAGTGGGTGTGCTGGGGATGGAGAGTAGTGTCACTGGTGTGTCACCCCCAGGCTGCTGGAGGTCTGCACGCCAGGATGAGAGAGACCCACAGGGTGGGGAAGGCACCCTGCTGAAGCCACTCCTGTCTCCCCAGGAGCACAGGCAGGGGTGTCCCCGGGCTCTTGCTCTTACTTCATGACCAGGACACCCTTCCTGGTGGCTGCCTCCACATCGACGTTGTCCACACCGGTGCCTGCTCTACCCACCACCTGCAGTCTCTCCGCCGCCTCCAGCACATCGGCTGTGACTTTGGTGGCTGAGCGGACAATGAGCCCATCGCAGTCCTGGGGGGACACAGACACCGCAGGTGGGACCGGAGCCCGGACTGGCAGTTCCTAGGGTGGTCCCGGGGGGAGTGAAGGGTTTGGGGACAGCCGCTGACGAGGGCTGGGATCCACCGTGTGAAACCGGCCGGGCTCTTGCATCAGACGGGAGGCGGGGACCGGCCCCGCTGGGCGAGGGGGGCTCCGCAGCCACCCGGGACAGCCGGCCCCGATCTGCGGCCACTCGCGCCCCCACCCACCCGTGGGTGCATCCCGGCCGCGCTCACCCGAATCTCCCGCAGCAGCTCCTCCTTGCTCAGGCCGGGCTTCTCCTGCACTCGGAGGCCGCCGGCCTGCAGGATCTCCCGGCAGCAGGGGTCCAGGCTGTCGCTGATCAACACCTTCTGCAGTTTCCCCAGCGCCATGGCGGGGGACGGGACCGGGCGGGACGGGACGGGACGGGGTACCGGCTCTCTCCGCACGCCGCCGAGAGGCTGCTGCCGCCCGCCCGCCGAGCTAAAAGGGCTACGAGCGGGGCACGTTTTTTGGGCTCATTGGGTCCCGTCTCCATAATCCCACCTCCTACCCTTCCCCCCCCCCGCCCCAGCCCGCCCGGGCACCCCCCCACCCCCCCCCGCCCCCCGAGGGAGGGAGGGAGGGAGGGAGGGAGGAGGCGGAGGGGAGCTGGGCCGGGGTTGTGCCGGGCCCCCCAGTAGCCCAATAGCGAGGGCAGGGGTGCCCCACCAGGACTCTGCAGCCCCCGGGCTGGGGAGTCCCGAAGCCAGGGGGAGAGAGGGGCAGCGTGTCCCCGACCCTGCGCACCGCGGCCGTGTCTCAGTTTCCCTGCCCCACACATCATGCCACAGCGAGGCAGGAGGGTAACGATAGTGGCAGCCACGGTGGTGCAGGTGGCTCCCCCAAAAGCTGGGGGTGCTGCTGGCAGGGGAGCAGCATGTCCCCTGGCATGCTGCACATGCCCCCACGGCCCCAGCGGCCTATGGCAAGCCCAGCCATGGCCCCCCAACTCACCCAGGAGTGGGGTTTCCCCAGGCTCGACAGCCTAAAGCCGAGGGAGTGATGTTGCCCCTGATAGCGCCCGGCACGGTGCCCACCATTGAGCAATGCCCCCGATAAGGGGCTGGGGGCATGAGGCCAGCTCGCGCCACCAGCTCCCAATGACGTGGGGTACACAGGAGCCGCCTAGCAAACGCCCTCCGTGGGGCAAGAGCCACGTGGCCACGTCCAGTGGCCTCGTGAGGGGAAGTGCTAGCCTTGAGAAGGGACAGTGCAGGGACCCCACAGGGCTGGGCACAGCCTGGCATTGTAGATGGCAAGGGATGGAGGTTTCCCCTTGCTCATAGGTCCAAAACCTCACAGTGCAGGTGGACCAGATGGGGCCCAGGTCCTGCCCATGGGGGAGCCGGAATCTGGCTCTTGCTTGTCCACCACTTTCCGTGCACTAGAGGTGCTCCCAAGCCAGGTCTTGATGGGACTGAGCCCTTCCCCAGTCTGTGTGTGCCCCAGGCAGCAGCACTGGGTACCAAACTGCCCCATGTGAGACCTGGGGTGGCCCCAGAGGCTGCTAAACCCAGCAGAGCCCAAGCGACAGACAGTCTTGGCCTAGCAGCCAGGTAGGTGTCTGGGATGGCTGTTCTCACCATAGGCAATGCAGATGAGGTACTGGGAGAGCCCAGTACACTCCAGCACTGCATACACCCCAGTGAGCTGTACACCCTGGCACTACCTATTCCCTGGTGCTACACACACTGCAGCCACAGCCAGGGAACAACCGTGACGCCAAAGGGGGGAAAGTCCTGGGCAGCCAACACAGGGTAAGAGACAGGGTCAAGGACAGCTGGTGAAATCTGCAGTGGGGTCCTGAAATGGCCCTTCAGTGGAGCTGTGTGACCCAGGGACAGGGACTGGGCTCCTTCTCCACAGCCTTGCACATTGTGTGGGGCTGGAGGCACCCACATCGTGGGACATTCCATGGCTGGGACACAGCCCTGCAGCCCCACTGGCCCTTGGCACAGCCGTGACACTGGCCATGGCCTCCGTTAACCATTAAGACCTTGCTCAAGACTCCCGACTACCCGGTGCCTCGGCACCACGTTCCCTATGCCGGCACTGCTTGGATTTGCCCGACACCTCCGTGGTCCCTCTCCCATGCCTGTAGCCCGCTTGTGCAGGGGCCCTGCGTGGCCAAGCCACCGCTGCTGCGGAGTCGTATTTGCTGGCTTTCCATGGCCAGCTGGTGCCCTCTCCTGGGAAGCAGGGCTGGAGGCACAGCCTCACAGCACCCCAGCAAGGCAGCACCCAGTCTCTCGCCGGCAGCCTGCTGGGACATGGGGAGTGCTGGTCGAGTGGCCGTGACAACAGGTATGTCCCCTCACTCTTGGCCCCCCGAGGGAGCCAACTGGAGAGACTTAAATCCTGCCTGTATCCTGAGGAAGTGTCCCTTGAGCTGGTGGGGACCGCAAAGCTGTCAGGGCCAGTGGGATGGATTCCCAGAGGACACGGCCTGTGGTGGTCAAAGAACCTTTGGGGTGGAGTGTGGGTGTGATGGGGACATGACCTTTTGTGGTCCTTGGGGACCCCCTTAACACCAGGGTCCCAGATGGGCTCTGCTTGGTGGCAGCTGTGGAGAGGGGCACAGGGGATGGCTAGCCAAGGGGCCATGGGTTCATGGATAGAGGAGATTGTTGGGGGAGGTGGTCCCTACAGAGGGGATGGGATGTGTGTGTGTGTGTGTGCGCCAGAGAGGGATCAGAGGTTGTGCCTAGGGGACGGAAGGGTTTGGGCTCAGCGCAGAGGGGCTGGGGCGGGTAGAAGGCTGGAGTGGAGGGGTGGCTGTGCCAGCTGGGGCAGGCTGGCTGCTGGGGGATGACGACTGGGGAGTTGAAGGGGAGGATGGAGAGAGGGAGGGATGGAGAGAGGGAGGGATGGAGAGAGGGAGGGATGGGGCAGGGAAGGAAGGATGGTGGGTCAGAGGGAGGGATGGAGGAAAGGAAGGATGGAGGGAGGCAGGGACAGATGAAGGAGGGAGGCAGGGGGGAGGAGGAGAAGGAGGAGGAGGAGGAGAAGGAGAAGGAGGAGGGGATGCAGCGGCGGGCGGAGCCGGCCGGTGCCGCAGAGCTGCCTCCCCGGCGCACGCTGGGGCGGCCCGGCAGCGCCCGCGGAGACCCGCCGGCCTGGCCCGGACCGGTGCCGCCCGGTACGGCCGGTGCCCGGCCCGGTGCTGCCCAGCGCGGTGCGGCGGCGCCCGGCCCGGGGCAGGATGCGAGCCCCGCGGCGGAGGTGAGGAGCGTGTCCGTGCGGTGCGTGTGCCGTCCGTGGGTGCGTGTGTCCGTGGGTGATGTGGACGTCGGGGTGTCTCCGTGCCCCGGGCACGCGTGGGGGCTGCGTGTGCCCGGGACGCCCGTGGGGGCTGCACGTGTCCACGCTGGGCTGTGGAGATGCCGTGGCAGGCTGAGGCCCAGGTACCAACCGGCATCTGTGTGGCCAGGATGCAGCTGGGATGCAGCTGGGATGCGAGTGTGCTCCCTCGGGGCTGTGTGGGGCTGGACACATCTTGTCCCCAACCCCATGCCCCTTGAGCTGTGGGTGTCCTCTGCCTGCTGCGGGGGTCCCGTGGGTTGGTGCTGCCATGGGGCTGTGGGCCACCACGCTTCCAGCTGGGCTGTGGCTCATTGGGCCCTGTGTGGGGCAAGCCCGGAAGCACTGCTGGGTATCTAGGCAAAGCGTTTGGGGGAGCTGCTGGTTGTGTAGGAAGGGAATGGGGGGCTCTTGTCCATCACTGGGGGTACACAGGTATTCCCTGCCCTGTGCCATGAGGACCCGGGGGTGCCAGGGCTGCATGTGCTATGCCAAGTGGGAGAGCAGGGGCTGTAGGGTCCTGTGAGGCTGAGCTGGCACCAGCACCAGCACTGGGCTCTCCTTGGGACACTGGGCAGGTGGTTTTTGCTGGGACATGCTGTGCCAAGGGTGGCCCTGCGGGAATCTCTGTGGTTTGGGGTGCTGACACAGGGAGCTTGGCTTGCCCTATCTCCTCAGCCCCGTTCATGTCCTCCCTGCTCCTCCCTTGGCTCTGTCCATCCCCAATTCCATCCTGAGCTGCCTGACAGACCGTTTGTCCTGGCATCCGGCCAGGGCTGTCAGGCCCCGGGAGCCATGCCGGCTGCCACGCTTGCAGCACAGCCTCAGGAGCCATCCTTGCCAGGAGTGTGGGTAACGCTGGCCCCCGGCTCCTCCCGGTCCTGCGGTGCTCAATGGAGACCTTGTTGCCGTGCTCCGTGTGCGGGCAGTCGGCGGTTGGCCGTGCCGTGCGCCGTGCACACACACCGTGCACACACGCCCAGGAGGCCGTGGCTGGCTGTCCCCGGCTCCACCTCCCCCGTGGCAGCACTCAGCCCCTGCTGAAACATTTGTGCCGACAAGTCATTGGGGAGCCAGGCTGAGCCACACTCAGCATCTCATCCCCGGCACCGAGCTGCTGAGCTCACCCTGGCCTCGCCTGGCATTCGCCACGGCCCCTCTGTCGGCCCTGAGACAGTCGCTGTGGCTGAGCACGGGGCTGGGGGCTGCCATCCATCCCTCCGTCTGCTCCTCTGTCCATCCGCAGGAGGTGATCTGGCAGCAAGAGGAGGTGAGTTGCCATCTCAGCGTGCTTGGGAGGGGAGGTGCTGGGCAGCTGGGGGATGGGGCAGTTTGGGGATGCTCTCCCATGGCCACCTTCACACAGCCCACATGCTGTGGCCCTGGCAGCCACCCCTGTGCGCTCCCCTCTCCCCAGCTGGCACCCTGGAGTGCCAGTGCCGGCAAGCAGCTGTGGTGGCCCTGGTGTAGTGCCATGGAGATTCTGTGAGTCAGTGGGTGCTCTGAGTCAGGGCCACATGGCACCCCTTGTGCCAGGGCTTCAAGGTACATCAGGGGTGAAAAGTGCTGCCCGGTGGGTGGGGGAGTCCAGGGCTGTGCTCCTCTCCAGCTCTGTGCTGTGCCAGCGGCTCTGCTACATGCCCTGGAGTGGCAAGGCCGGCATGAAAGGGCTCTTGTCCTCCCGCAGCCCCAGAAGAACGGCTGTGGCCTCCCCTTCGCAGGAAACAAATTTCCAGTGTTGGGCACATGGATGGGGAGGGAGGAGCCCCCATCCAGCCCAGCTGTCCATGGCTGTGGCAGAGCCCAAGGCTCCTGCTGGCCCAGTGTCCCTATATCCCGGCATGAGGCTTCCAAGTCCTAGTGTTGGAGGATGCCGGCTGGGCTGTGCTCATTTGCCTAGATCCTGTGGCCAGGCACAGCGCTGGGCTGGCCCTGCCCCAGGGTGGCTCCAAGGAGCCCCCATGGCACTGGAGCCACAGGGATTAGTCACCCTTCTCTCTTGGTATCACTCCTCATTGCACCTTCTCAGGTGGGTGTTGTGCCTCCTTTGGTATTGCACCTCCTTGGGTGTCACGCCCCTGGGTATCGCACATCCCTCGGTATTGTACTGTGGCTTCGTGGATATTGTGACTCTGGGTGCCACATCTCCTTGGGTATCAGGCGTTTGGCTGTTGTGCCTCCTTGATTGTTGTGTCTCCGGGTATTATGCTTCTGGGTGTCGTGCCTCTGTGGATGGCATGTCACTGCCTATTGTGCTTCTTTGGGTATGTTGCCTCCTGGGACACCGTGCGTTGGGATATCGTGCTGCTGAGTACTGTGCTTCCTTGAGTCCTGTGCATCCTTGTGCACCTTGATTCTGAGTATCGTGGTTCCTTCAATGTTTTGTCTCTGGGTATCGCACCCCTGGGTATCGGTCCTCCTGGGGTGTCATGCCTCCAGAGATCATGCCTCCTTGGATAATGTGCCTCTGGGTCTTGGGTCTCTTCAGGCATTGTGCTTCTGGTTATTGCATCTCTGAGTGCCTCTAGGTATCACACCTTGGGGTACTGTGCCCCTGGGTACTGCACCTCTGGGTACTGCACTTCTAGGTACTGCGCCTCCGGGCATCGCACCTCCGGGTACCACACCACTGGGTACTGTGCCTCTGGGTTCTGTGCTCCTGGGTGTCATGCTGGTTATGGTGCCTGGCAGGGCATGGGCCACGCCTGGCCAGTGCTGGTGTGTTTAGAGCTGCCGAGCCTCAGTTTCCCCTTGTGTTGGGTTGTTGCTGTAGAGGCCGTGGCTGCCTCCTCCTGCTCCCTCCCAGGCCGGCAGTGGTGTGTCCCCTGCGTGCAAAGTGCTGGTGTGGCATGGGGACATGGCCGCAGGGTCGCTATCATGGCCTGTGCCACTGGAACATGCTGGCACTGTGTCCACCATGACACTGGGAGTGAATGCCCACCTCCCTGCATATGGGATCCCCCCAAAAAGCCGTCGTGATGAGATTAGAAAATAAATATTGTCATTTTTTAAAAAAAAAGAAAAAAAAAAATCTGTTTTTTTTTATTTGCGGGGTTTTTTTTTTGTTTTTTTCTTCCCTTCTTTCTTTTAAATCATGAAATGACTCACACTTCTCAGCTGAAAATAAACCTGAGTGCGGCTGTGGTGGGGAGCTGGCGAGACGTGATAGCACGGAGGCATGGGGCCCCTCAGAGAGCGGCTGGGGCCAGCTCTGCCTCGGGCAGCCCCTGCTCGCTGCCAGCACCCAGACCCTCCTCCATGGGCCTGCGGGGGGGCTGGGGCTGTTGTGGGGGCTCAGGTGGCCCTGCCAGGACTGCTAATGGAGCTAAAGTGCTCCTGAGGGGGCATCGCCATCTGCATGGTCCCCGGGGGCCTCGTGTCTTTGCATTTAGTGCAGATGCCTCCCGGCCTCGGGAACACACACGGGCACCCCCACATGTGCACAGACACCCCTCTGCCACTGTGCACGCACACACAGAGGGGTGCAGCCCCCCCCTCCACATGTGCCCCCAGGGATGTTTTTCCTCTCCTGGAGTTTGCCCCTCACCCCAGGCAGGCTTTTGTGTGACTGTTTGATGTCGGGAGCTTGCCCTGCTGCCCCCTTCCCCAGTGCCTCAGCAGCCATCCACAACTCCCCACCTGGGATCGGGGAGATGCAGCAAGCCACCCTGCAGACCCTTTGGAAAGATCCCCCACTGCCCTCCCTGGCCACTCTGTCACGGCTGCTGGGTGGTGGTGCATGGGGGGGGTCCTAGGGGCTGGATCCCCAGTGCCTTGTGTCACGCAGCTGTATGCTCCTCTCTGCAGGGACCCCTGCAGCGGTGACAGGCCAGCCGTGCTCCCCGGAGCCAGCCACATGGCGGGTAAGACACCCTGGGAGTACCCCCCCCGTACCCCACATGCCCCAGCTCCATGCCCCAGCTCCATGCCCTGGGTGATGTGCCCCTGGCAGGGTGTATCACCCCAGGGGATGGCCAGGGGCTTACTGGGCCCGAAGGTGTCATGATGTCCCTCCCGGTGACATCTTGGGGGCAGGTGGGGTGCGGAGCAGCTGCTTTGCTTGCCTGACTGCCGCTTGTCCTCGTTCCCTCCCAGCTTCCCAAGATGGGCCATGGGGTGAGGGTGATGAGGACCCCATGTCAGCCGAGCCGGGGGGTTCCCATGGCCCTCCAGGTGCTCAGCCTCAGCCTGGCGCTTTGGTACAGACGTGTCTCCTCCGGGACCTGGAGATGGGTCCCCTCACCCAGACACAGACCCTGCGGGACTTTGAGCAGGTGAGACCTTGGGACCAACCCCCCCCTTCCCCCACCATGGCACTGCCAAGTGCCACCCCCCCACCCAGCACCACCAGGTGCTTGCAGGACACGTCCCGGATCTCCTGGGTGCTGTAGTGGGGTGCGGAGAGCAGGAGGGGGACACCGGCTAGGCGGTGATGGGACGAGGAGAGGGGGCATAGCTCCCCCCTCGGCGCCATGCTCCCCCTCGCCGCCCTCCTGGCTGAGGCGCGCGGGGGCCGCCCGGGGCTCAGGTTTCACCACCCGCCCGTCCCTGCTGTCCCGCTCCGGCGATTCCTCAAATAGCTCCGGGAGGGGATATAAAAAAAAAAAAAGAAAAAAAGGAAGAGGCCACGGCAGGGACGGCGGCAGGAGCTGTGGGCAGGCTGGGACCGCCGGCCGTGTCCCCGGCGGCGCCATGTGAGGGGTGCCGGGATGCCCCCCCCATGGAGCGCCTGCCGGCCATGGCTAATGGGTACCGCACACTCTCCCAGCACCTCAATGACCTCAAGAAGGAGAATTTCAGCCTCAAGCTGCGCATCTACTTTCTGGAGGAGCGCGTCCAACAGAAAGGCGAGGACAGCCGGGACGATGTCTACCGGCGGGTGAGCACCCACAGGGGATGGGTGTCCGATGGGGGTTTCCCTCCCCATCTCCCCCTTTGCTGGGAGGAGATGGGGCTGGGGGGAGCGCAGCTGGTGAGGACAGTGGGGAGGGCTTCAGGCACGGTGCTGGGGCTGGGGGAGCCACTGTGCAGGAATTTGCCCCTTTCTGCCTTTGACTGGAGCAGGGAGAGGGTCAGGGAGGGTGTCGCCAGCCCAGTGGGGTGCCCGGGGTGGGTGGCAGTGCCAGTTTGGGTGCAGACAGATGGAGCAGGTACACCCCATCTCAGCACCGATGGGCTAAAACACCACCCGTGTCAATTGGTGCCAGGAGCACCTGAATCCCTGCCATGGGGTGAGGCACCCCCATGGCCACCTCTGATGCTTTCCTGTGGCCAATGGCACTGGGGTGTCTGGGTAAGCGTGGGGGCATCTTACCCACCTCCTTCCCACCCCACAGAACATTGAGCTGAAGGTGGAGGTGGAGAGCCTGAAGCGGGAGCTGCAGGAGAAGCAACAAGCCCTGGACAATACATGGTAAGTGGGACCAGTCAAGCCCCCCGCCCTGGGGTGAATGTGGCACCCACGTTCCGTGGGCACAGAGGACGGGGTGGTCTGCTGCACCCTGCCCACAGCAGGCAGCAGAGGGGTTTGCAGTGGGTCTGGAGGGATTTGCAATGAGGCTGGGACTCCTCTTACAGCCCCGGCGCCAGCCAAAAATAAAGGGCAGCACCTGTTTGGCAAGGAGGGCAGCGCCATGGCTGGGGGCCGTGGCATGGGTGTCCCACAGCAGGGCACTGGCAGGCAGGGGGCTGGGGGCATGGCAGCCGGGGAGCCCCTGGTTTAGGGAGCATGTGGGGACAGCTTTGGTGGTTCAGAGCCCAAACATGACCTGGTGCCACCAGAGGCAGTGGTGCTCAGAAGTTACAGTATGCTCTGTATGACCTCCATGCCTGGAGGTCGTGCAAAAAGATCACCCATGGCATGAGGAGGGCTGGGCTGGGGGCACCCAGGGTGGCACAGCTCGCCCAGCTGGTTTGGGGTGGGGGCTTTTGCAAAGGGATGCCATGCCATGCCATGCCATACTGCACCCTGCCAAACTGTGCCATACCATGCCATACTGTGCCAGGCCATGCCATAACATGTGCCATCCCATGCCATAGTGTGGTGTGTCATACCATGCTGTGCCATGCCATGCCATGTTGTGAGATGCCATGCCATGCTATACCGCGCTGTGCCACATCATGTTGTGTCACGCCGAGCCACATTGTGCTGTGCCTGGCAGGGTGGCTGCAGAGAACCAGACGACCCGCAGCCAGGCAGTGCTCCGTCAGCAGTATGAGGAGCGGCAGCGGGAGTCGGAGCACGTCTATGAGCTCCTGGAGAACAAGATCCAGCTCCTGCAGGAGGTGAGCCCAGGGATGGCGGGGGCATGGCAGTGGTGGAGCAAAGGCCAGGGTCTCTGGGCTTACTCCACTGCCACGCAGGAGGCCAGGCTGGCACGGAATGAGGCTGAGCAGGCCACAGCGCTGGCCAGAGCCGAGGCGGAGCGGTGCCGGGAGCTGGCAGGGAAGCTGAAGGAAGCCGCGAGGTCAAAGGAGGAGGACAGGAGCAATGACGGCTGCAGTGCCATGGCCCAGAGGTGGGTGCCCAGGACCCGTCCCTCTGTGCTGCCACCCTGTGCCCTGTGTTGGTCCTTGGAGACTACCAAGGGGCTGGTGTTGTGCAGGGCCAGGGGTCTGCGGGCATCCGGGTTGGGAGTGGAGGGGTCACCCCAAGGGGAGAGAGCTGGGCTGTAGGGGCGGGGGAGCAGCCCTGAGGCTGCTCTGCTTTGGCCCAGAGACTGCCTCTCCCAAGCTGTCCCCAGTGCCATCCTGGAGCCATCCCACTGCTTGAGTGTCCCCTGCCCTTCCCTCCCTTTCAGGAGGATCGAAGAGCTGACCCAAGAGCTGGCGGCCAGCAACCAGCTCGTGGAAACCCTGTCGGCCGAGAAGCGTGATCTGCAGCAGCGCCTGGAGGAGCCCCCAGCTGTGGGGGGGCAGGTAGGTGGACAATCGTGGGGGGACACCAGCCCAGCACCCCAGGGGAGGAGTGCACCCGCCCGGGACACGGCTGGTGATTGTCATCCTTGTCCCCTTCTGGGGCCGTGGCCAGGCCTGTGCCACGTCCAGCCCAGCAGCGTCGGGTGTTTGCACAGCGGTGCCATGGTGCTGGGGGGAGCAGGGGGCCGGGAGGACCTGGTGTGGGTGTCGGAGGAAAGGCCACCAGCCTGTGCAGTCCTTCTGTGGCTGTCAGTGCCGCCTGAGCCTGTCTGCCGTTTAAATCCTAGGTCTTAAAATACCCCTGACAGCCTGGTGCCGTGCCAGGCGGGATTTTGGGGCTGCGAGGGATCAGAGCAGCATGTTCCCTGGCAGCCACATGGCTCCTCTGGCCATGCTACGTCTCAGTGGCACAGCACTGTCCCCAGCAGCCATGGGCCACCAGTAGGCAAGCTGCCTGTGTGGTGGCCCAACCGGGGGACCCCGGTGTGTGCCCGCTGGGTGGCACTGGGCACCTTACTGGTGCATGGCTGCTGGTGGCCTGGTGTGGTGGGGACATGCTCCCCGGCTGCTGGCACTGTGACTGGGATGTGGTGCTGGCACTGGGGTGGGGACACTGGGGACAGGCACTAGTGAGGGGCGCTGGCACTGGGGCTGGGCAGTGGCACTGGAGCCAGGCCCCGCTGCTGGCCCTGTCACAGTCACTGTCGCTGTCGCTGTCAGCACCAGCCCCACGTGTGCCCGGGGCGGACCGCAGGCAGCCACCGCGCATGCGCCACTTCTGGGCGCGGTCGACTACAAGTCCCGGCAGGCGCTGCGGCCTTCGTGCTTGCGTGAGGGCGGTCGTGAGCCGCCATCTTGAAATCTGAGCCACAAGCCGGGCGCCGCCGTGGCAGGAGCATCCTCGGCGGCGGCAGCGGAGGGGGGGAAGGCAGAGCGGTGGGGCCTGTAGGGCAGGGGGGCAGCCCGGGGTGAGGGGCAGCCCCGGGGAAAGGGGACAGCGAGGCGAGAGGGGACAGCCTCAGAGTGGAGGGAGCTGTGAGAAGGGGGGGGCAGCCTCAGAGTGGAGGGAGCTGTGAGAAGGGGGGGGAGCAAAGAGGAGGAAGGGGGGAAGCCAGGAGAGAGGGTCAGCCCAGGTGTGGTTGGGCTGAGATGTGAAGGAGATGTTGTAGGGTGGGATGTTTCTGTGGTGCCAGGAGTCCTAGCGTGTCATCCCTTTAATAAGTGGGTATTGGGTGGGAAGTGCTGATACGCGCAGGGTTTGAGGGAGCTGTGCCCTGGGGGATGCACTGAGTGAGCGGTAGAGGCCTCAGGAGGGTCTCTTGAGAACTCCCGGAAGTAGGTTTGGGTGCTGGTCGGGAGGGAGGATGAAGGAAACCTGCCGGATCTGTGCCCGGGAGCTATGCGGCAACCAGCGGCGATGGATCTTCCACACGGCGGCCAAGCTGAACCTCCAGGTGCTGCTCTCCCATGTCCTGGGCAGGGAGCTGTGCCGGGATGGCAAATCTGAGTTCGCTTGCAGCAAGTGTGCCTTCATGCTGGACCGCATCTACAGGTTCGACACGGTCATCGCACGCATCGAAGCCCTCTCCATTGAGCGCCTGCAGAAACTGCTGCTGGAGAAAGATCGCCTCAAGTTCTGCATTGCCAGCATGTACCGCAGGAACAATGAAGACTCTAGTACAGATGACAGAGCTGGGGATGGGACTGTGGACCTTTCTAACCTGCCTGATGTACGGTACGCTGCCCTCCTTCAGGAGGATTTTGCTTATTCTGGATATGAATATTGGATGGATCAAGAAGAGCACAGCTTGGAGCCACACAGCTGCCACGCTTCAGAGGGAGCGAGTAGCCGCCCACGGCGCTGCCGTGGCTGTGCTGCGCTGCGGGTGGCTGATGCTGACTATGAGGCTATTTGCAAAGTGCCGCGAAAGGTGGCCAGAAGCATCTCCTGTGGGCTGTCCAGCCGGTTGTCAGCCAGCATGGGTAATGAGGAGTCATCAGTGTGTGATGTTGCGGAGTCCACCAGCACCAGAGGCCCTGTGGATGGGGAGAGCATGGAAGAAGGCACTCCTGCCTCCTCTGTTGAGTCTCTGGACACTACTGTGGAGGCGACCCCTATGCAGCAGAAGGATGAAGATGCGGATAAGGGGGTGAAAGGGAATGGGAAATGTGAGGATTTCTCAGATGATCGAATGACCCCAAACTCTTCGCTGAGTGGGAACAGGCTGGAGTTGGCCCTCAACTTGATCAAGGCTTTGGACTACAAACCCCTTCAGAGCCCCCGAGGCAGCAGGCTACCTATTCCTGTGAAGTCCACCTTGCCACCTTCTAAGCTCAGCCATGACTTGGCAGATAGCAGCGTGTGTTCTGGTTCTCCTTTCCTGAATGCAGACAGAAAATCTTTTTCCAGAGCTCCTTTGGTTCTTTCCGTGGAGATTTCTGAACTACAGGAGCTGTGGGACGACCTCTGTGAGGATTATATGCCACTGCGGGTACAGGTAGAGGTCATTGTGCCACTGTTCGATTGAGCAGTGTCTCTAAGGCCTGATGCAGAGCCCACTAGGGATTCTTCTGTGCTGAGATAATAGAGATAGCCACGTGTCGCTGAACCCAGGGCTAAGAATAGGCAGATCGGTCCTTTTTAGGTGTGCTGCCTCTCTCCTCTGTCATTCTCCTGTCGTCTGTTTCCTACTTGTGTTCTGGAAATTAAGCTTTCCCCCTCTATCAGCTCTCCCTGTCAATGCAGGCTGCTAGATGGATCTAAGCTCTTTGCATGCTTTGTCCTTTTTTCTGCTGAGACAACACCAGTTTCACTTTAGCTTTCTCTTTAAGAAGGCAGTGTGAGCTTTATGCACAACCAAAGAGAGTGTTTTAAGCTTCTGGGCATGTGTTTTCCAGCAAGCAGTTTGCTTTGTGCCTGGGTAATAGTTCAGTACGGCTGCCTCTGCAGATCGGGCCTCCAACCTGCCTAACGTGCAGATCCACACAGGGATCTGTGGCGTGTGCCCTGAGGAAAAGGTGTTTTCCTTGCAGGTGGATTTGCGCCAGAGGATGACTTTAGGGTTGGTATTCTAGATAATTGGTTTATTTTCTGATCCTTTGAAAAGATTTACCAATTAATGGCAGGTGCTGCTGAGAGGTGGTGCGAGCTCCTGCTTTCATGGGACTTCCTGGTGCTGTTATCTGCCTTAGTGGTAGTCATTGCGTAGCTCTGGATTGCCTCTGTTTCGCTGGCTTTAATGAAATCTTCATTAGTATGCAGTCAAAAAGCTGAACTTGTAACTCCTTTACCATTTGCTTTAATGAAAAGAAGGCCTCAGTCAGCTTCAATTCAGGAATATCCATGTCAGCCTAATTGCATTCCCATTAGCAGCCTTAGTGCTGTCTAATGCTCTAGGTAGCCTGGGGGATTAGAAAAATGCTTGTTTATTACTATGGCAACTGTAGCTCTGCTGAATTACGCTTCCTATTTAGCCAGCGCTGCTTGCTGTCCCATCTGCTCGGGCATTTCCCAGAGCTTTTCCCATAAAAACCTGCTTAAGAGATGATGCTAGGGAGGAATGCAGGAAAAAAAATTTTCAGCTGGTGCACATAGGCATTGTGCTGGCAGCCAGCAACTGAAGATGTGAAGCAGGGTGTTGCTGCTTCTGTAGTCTGTGTTGCTTGCTACCAATTTTCACTGCTGGGGATATATTTAGGGATATATAAAAATAGGCTTTCTCTTAACAGAACATGTCACAATCAACGTGGCGTGTTTATGGCTTGGCTTTGTGTCATGCCTTGCCATCATCCTCTTGGAACTGCGTTAGAGGAGTTTCTCCAGCCTCTGCCATCCGATCATCTTTGCCAGGAATTAATCCTGCAGGATTTTTTTACTGCCTGTTTCTTGCCACAGTGGCAGAGGCAGTTGCGGACTTTGGTGCAGGGTCTGGCAGAAGGGGGAAAGCACTTAATCCTCCAGATGTCTTTAACAGCAATGATGGGAAGTCAGATGCAGCTAGTGAACTAAATGGTTCTTGTATAAATGATTTTTCTTTCTCTTTGTATGAGCAACATTCTTTCTTAAAGTCGGGTACTGCTGTCCAGCAGTTCATATGCATAAATGCCATTCTGGTAATGTGGGAGAAATATATAGGGTATGTAGGGCCACAGTTCCCTTATTTAAATTTGCTGCTCTAAGCTACAATGGCTGAGAGATCTGGTTTTGTGGCATGTGATCTTGTAGGTACTCTCTTCCTGGGTGTTTTCTTGAACCAATAATTCTTCCTCTTCATCACCGCAGCACCAGAAAAATGCCACCAAACCCAGCCTTTGTCAGACACGCACTTTTGCAGCTGCCTGTGGTGCCGTGCTGGCAGAGAGGAAAGCATAGCCTGACTGACAGACCATCTTTTACTCTCTTGTTCTGGGCAGATGTGAGCTTGGCAGGCCTAGATAATGACACAATTATTATCATTGTTGTTTTTTAAATAAGTGTTCTGTTGAGGTTAGTGTGTGCTGATGTTGTTGGAGCTGTACTGAGGAGGGATTGTCAGTAAAATGCTGATGTAGGAGAAACCGCTGGGGAGCTCTGCTCCTGACATGGCTGCGGTGAAACACGAGGGAGGCAGCTTGGGCTTTGGGACTTTGGACTCTGATGGATCTGCCTTCCCCTCCCTACTCATAGCTCTTTGCAAGCTTTGTGCTTATTTTTCTTTAGAATGTGCAAATTCTGAGGAAAGGTGTGGGTTTGTTTGGGGTTTTTTTTCCCCCCTTCCATCATCCTTATTTCAAAATAGCTGCTGTGACAGATTCCAGCAGCTTTCCCTATCTAATTTGAAGCCTTCTGGCTGGGCAAATTTGAAATTACTTGCTGTGACTGTTTAAGTTTTCAGCTAAAATCTTAACAAAACATCAGGGTGACAGGAAGCATTGCTTTTGCATGGATGCTTCTGTATGAGAGAGGCAATGCACAGGCCGGGGGGAGCTCCCCTGCGCTGCCTGTCTTTCCCAGAGACAGTGTTTCTGTGGCTGTTGAAGATGAGGATTTGGTCTGATGGAGCTAATCGGGGTTGAGTGGTGTTCTCCCTGAGCTGTCTGTGGTGCCTGGAGCTGGTGCTCCTGTGTGTGCCCTGAAAAGCTCTGCTGTGTTCTCATAGACTCTGTGCTGCAACCCTGCCCTTGCCAGGGCTCCCACTTGAAACAGACACTAGTACAATCGATCTCGTAATCGCTCGTAATATTCAGGAATACTTAATGAGTCCTGTGAGGGCTGGGGTGGGTGGCTGGTTTGAATGCTGCTCTCAGGAGTTAACAACACACTAAGCAGGAGGTACCACAAGAATAAGAAGGGATGACAAGGGATTAGTGTGTGCTCAGCCAGCGGGGTCTGGCAGGCTGCGCATCAGAAAGTAGGCTGTTTTCTTTCTCAGTAAACAGGTTTGCATCATGAAAAAAATCTCAGCTGTGGCACTGAATTTGGTACAGCTGCAGGGAATCGCACATGACATGGGTGCCGGAGCATGGGAGCTGTGAAAGAGAGGCCAGAGAATCACAAGTGGAGGGGTTCAGAGTTTGGGGGAACAACTGCCAGGTCACAGCAGGAGGGTAGCTGGTGGGAATGATTGGGCTAGATTAAGGAAGAGAAACTTGGCAGAACATGGGAAGGAGTTTGATTTGGTGTTGACTTTGTTTTGAAGCATTTTGAAGCTGCCAGCAGGGTATGTAGGAAGGAGAGAGGTTTCAGGGACGTGGCTTGGGTGTGGGGAGCAGATCCATTGGCAGCCTGCAGACAGTGGTTTAGAGCCAGACAAGCTGCTGGGTTCACAGTCCAGGAATGAGGAGAGACAGGGAGGCCAACCAGAGCCTCAGGGTATCGGGGAAGTCATGGCAGGTCATGGCAGAGAGCTGCCAGGTGCCAGCCTGCCAGCCAAGTGAAGGGAAACATAGGCAGAATGTTTCAGAGGCAGTTAGAAAAGCCCAGAGGGGCATATATAAGCCCATGCTGCAAGGCCTCTGAGGGCTGGCAGCTGAATAGAAGAAGCCAGTGCAAGACTTCAGCCATTTCTCTCCTTTTTTCCCCCCTTTTTTCTTTCAGAATTTGCAGGATGAACGTCAGCAGACGGCTCCAGATGATCCTGCAGCAGGGGAGCATGTGTCCGATCTCCGTGCTGCAGAGCTGCAGGGCAAAATCCAGCAGTTTGAAGCTGCCAACAAGGTATTTCTTCAAGATCAGCAAATTCAGTGCCTAGTGAGTCTGATGTTGGAGGGTGCTTCATAGCCTGGCCAGAGACAGGCATCTGCACCTCTGTTCCAGCAAGGGTGTTTGTGCTGACAGATGTTTCTCAGTGCTCTTGTCTGCCAGCTCAAGGTAAAAGCATTTACTTTTTTCTGCAGCTGTGCATATTTATTGTCCTTATTTATTTTTGCAAAGCATTATTTTGCAAGAGCTTCCCAGTTGCCTGGTGAGCCTCCTGGAAGCTGGTGAAGGAGAGATGCAGAGGCCTGTTTCCCTGTCTCTTGGATTTGCATGGGCTGAGACTGGTACAGGAGAGGAAGGCACCTGCCTTTTGAGACAGCTGCTTTTCTTTTTTGCAAGCGCTAAGGGAGATGAGCCTAGGGAGGGTCCTGTTTTCATTTAGATTTAAAGTCTTTCTTAGGAAAGAAACATGCAGCTCAGTTGTCTTGAGGCAGATCAAATTTAACACGCGTTGTGAAGGGTAGATGTTCTTAGTTATGCTCTTGAACTCTAAGGTAAATTATACTCACCGGGAAAACAGAGGTTCTAAATGGGAAACAACATTGGGATGGGATGTTTATTTACATCCGGGAACAGCTGTAAGCTCTTGGAGCTGCCTGGATCGCAAAGGGTGACAGGGAAATAGAGGCCCACAGCCCAGTAAAAGCAGTTGGAAGCATTTAAACAGTTTAAAGGGAGTGTCTCTTCGAGAAGAGATAACATGACAGGTGTGTAAGCTAACGAGCAACAAGAGGAAATCACGTGGCAGCACCAACTCCTTAAGAAAATAAGGCTTGAGTAAGTTCAGAGGAAGATGAATATCATCCAAGGCTAAGCATGCCAACAGGCAGCATGTTTAGAAATACTAACAAGCAGTTGCTTAAATGCACAACGTGTGCTGCACCATGAATGTTATGGTGAAAGCAGAGAACTGTCCTAAAACTGTTTGAGACAGCAGTATCTTTAGGGTGGAAATGTCAAAGGCAAAAATTTCTCAGGTTCTAAACCAGCCGTGGAGGCTTGTGAGGTGTTTTCCTTTGCCTTGTGACCATGCTGTTGGCATGCTGGCATTGGCAAGACTCTGTTGTGCTGAAGCCCGAACTTGAAACTACATTAGCCTCTGAGTAAGAGAAGGGCTGGAAGACTAAAGGGGCAGCTACAGTGCTCTGGAGGACCTCAGAAGCAAAGGGACAGTTTTTAGAATGTGTAGCTTCTCTATGTTGATTTTTTTGCTCAGATCTCTTGGAACATTTTTGGGCTGAAGCAGCCTTCTTTCTTAAGAGAACAGAAACAAATGATAAAAACTGGGAAGGCTACTGGGTAGTCTGAGCGAGGCTCTCCTGGGGTATGTGGGAGGCAGTGTGATGTGTGAATCCAAGCCTGGAACCTCAGCCCTGCATGTGGGGGCTGCATTGATGGGACCAGAAGCACTGGAACAGTCCTGTGGAGGGACTGAAGACTTTGTGTATACTGTCTGGTCTCCACCCAGCTCAAACAGTATTTACTGAGACTGACAAACAGTATTACTGAGACTCTAGAGGAAGCCATGTTTATCATGACCTGGTGCACACCTGGACTGTATGGACTTGAGTAAGGAGTGGAGGAAGTCCTGAGAGTATTTGTGTAGAGCATTAGGCAGGATTAACAAAACAACGACACTTCTGTCTTTAGCTGTTACAGGAAAAGCTGAATGAATTGAATTTTGAATTAAAATCTGTCCAAGAAACATCACAGAGGCAAGATCGTACAATCCAGAGTCTGAATGAAGCCCTGAAGAGCAAAGAGAGTAAGGTAATAGTGCTGGGGAGACAGGGTGGTTGGTGCTCACTGAGAGAAGAAAGTGTACTAGCCCTGTAGACAGTCACTAAAAAGAATGCTTAGGTCATTGCTATGCGTCCCGGATCTTGTTAATTTTTTTCTTGTGACGCTGATGTGTCATAATCCACGCTAGAGGCTTGGGACGGGAGGGTTTGTGCTTGGGTTGCTAATGACTGGGCTTCCTATCTTTTACCTCATAGACAGAAGAGCTGTACCATATCATTGAAGGGCAGAATGAGACAATGGCCAAGCTGCGGGATATGTTACACAGAAGCCATCTGGGACAGTTGCAGGTATGTCCCTGGAAAGCCTCGAATACATCAGGCTTTGTTCTGCAGGGATCCTGATTTTTAAATCCCTCATGCGGTGATTCTTGAGCTTCTCTGCTTCCCTCTCTTGTTAGATGTCGGAGAGCCCACTGTCATCCCAGGAGCAGCAAATGTCACTGCTAGATCTTCAGAACACACTTTTCTGCACCAAGCTGGAAGTGCAGAAACTGAAAAGAGCTCAGTGCCAGAAAGAGCATCAACTGGCTGAAGCCAGGAGAGCAACCCAGCTCTTAGAGACTACAGTGCATGAGGAAGAGCAGCAGAAAGAGGCAGCCTGGAAACACAACCAGGTATGACAAGAACTTAGTTTGGAAGTCTCTGGGTCTACATCACTTAAGAAGCACTGATGTAGTCAGTACTCTGCTCTCACTCATCATTTCTGCCTATGCAAGTCTGGGCACACTTGGCTAACCCCTTATCACGTGTGGACAATTATCCAGCCTCCTGAGCTTTGTACCTGAGGATTTACAATCGGCAAAAACATTTGATAGTGGGTGTGTTGTCACTGGTATGTCTTTGGCTGGTATAAATGTCCCATCTGTTTTTGCAGCATGACAAAGTTAATGTGTGCTTCTGCACAGGGTAGCTGTGACTAAAGCTCTGCCTGTGGCCAGAGCAAGGGGTTTAGGTGGGTGGATACCTGGGAAATGAAATTAAAGTTCATCACCATGGCAGTGTATTTTGAGTTGTAAAAGCTGTAGTATTGCAGAGCATTTTTGGCTGCTCTCACAGCCTTTGGCTTTAGATTGGCCTGCTGTTTACAGGTGTGTTGAGACTGACTGCCAAGAGAGGTGCTTTTCCCTTGCAGGAGCTGCGTGCTGTGGTGCAGCAGCTGCAGGCAGAGCTGCAGGACAAGGCTCAGCAGCTCCAGACTGTGGAGTGGGAGAAATGCCGTGAGCTGCAGGCCCAGGAGCAGAGAATTCAGTGTTTTCGTCACAATCTGGCTCGCAAGGAACAGCTTCTGCAGGTGAGATGCAGAAAGATTCAAATAATTAAGTAGCCAGGGCCCCTGCTCCTTGGTATTTGGTGATGCAAAAGTCAGGCTGTAGCTTTAGCTTTCATGCATGCCCCTCAAAGAAAGGAAAGAAAGGGAGGCTTCTGGGCTCCCAAGGTGAGAAAGAAGGCACTGGTATCTGCGTGTCTCA
Organism: Gallinago undulata; assembly: GCA_026546715.1. Classification (NCBI taxonomy): domain Eukaryota; kingdom Metazoa; phylum Chordata; class Aves; order Charadriiformes; family Scolopacidae; genus Gallinago; species Gallinago undulata. Next base: position 4,386,874 of record JAOTQQ010000004.1, on the reverse strand, counting down.
GCCTATAGCAATGCCTGGCAGGTGCCAGTCAACCAGGGACTCGACTCTGTGGGGAGCAGACCAAGTGTAGGGTGGAGATAGGTATCCCTGATTCTCCCGTGCTGCTGTCTGGGGGGTTTCTGGACTGACAATTGTACTGTGGGGGTGTTTGTATGACCTCTAGGAATCAAGGGAACTTCTGCAATGCCAGAAAAGCTTGGAGAAGAGCCCTGCAGCCATGAATGCCATGTTGGAGAAACTGCAGCAGCGAGTCAGTGACAGGGATGCTGCTTTGGAGGTGAGTACAGTCTGTTGGTGATGTCTCCTTGTTTTCCCTGCAGCTCAGCCTTTGAGTACCATCAGCAGTGCAGTCTCAGGCTGGCCAAGGGGTGACCATGTCTTGTGCTCTTCATGGCTCACTCATGAGCCCCAGAGAAGCCCTCTGAAAGGGAGAGCCCACCCCACAAAACGAGTGGTGGGCTACAGAGCCCTACTACCCCATTCTGAGCGATTGCTTCCTCTCGCCCTAGCGAGCCGTAGATGAGAAGTTCTGTGCCCTGGAGAAGAAGGAGAAAGAGCTGCAACAGCTTCGTCTCTCGATAAGGGAGCGTGGAAGTGACCTGGAGAGGCTGCGCAATGTCCTATCCAGCAATGAGGCCACCATTCATGTGAGTGCTTGTACCTGGGCATGCGAAGTCCAGGCTGGCTGTGGTGCTAGGCAGACCTTCCTGTGAATGCCATGGTTGTTGCTGGAGAGAGCACCTGCAGGGTGTTGGCTTTTCTCTGTCTCTGTATGTGGGGCAAGTTCCTGGGTCACGCATGTTTCTGAGCTGGGTGTAGAAGTGAGCGTGTTGCCTGGAGAGGATGGGGGTGAATCTGTGTGACTTCACTGGTAGGAGAGACTCGTACTTCCAGTTCTGCTTAATTCAGGATAAAGTCCCTGTTGAGCTGCTTCTTTTGTGGTCCCCAGAGCCTGGAGAGCCTCCTGAAAGCCAAAACCCTGGAACTGGAGCAGGTGTCAGCAACCTGCCAAAATCTCCGCTGGCTCAAGGAAGAGATTGAGGCCAAATCCTGCAGCAGGCAGAAGGAGCAGGAGGGGATCATCCAGCAGCTGCAGACCTGCCTACATGACAGGAACAAGGAAGTGGAGGTAAGGCCTTAGCTTGGCTTCCTGAGCCTTCAGCCAGTTTGCCTGCAGAGAGAGAAGTCCCAAACCAGGGTCTCCTGTCTGCCTGCCTGCCTCTGAGGAAGGCGCTTGAACCTGTGCCCCTTGGTTTGGAAGCCAGCTGCATTTGGGACCTGTAAATACCTGTGTTTGCTGAGACACTGCTCTCTCGGCTACACCCAGCCGAGAAGATCTGTTCATCCTTGAAAAACTTGCAGTTTGGTTGTAGCAACATGTCTTCATTTCTCCCTTCCTCCTCTTGCTCAGGAGCTTACAGCAACTCTGCTGTGCAAGCTGGGCCCAGGGCAGAGCGAGGTAGCAGAGGAGCTGTGCTTGCGTCTCCAGCACAAGGAGAAGATGCTGCAGGATCTCCTCAGTGACCGGAACCGTCAGACCATGGAGCATGATGCTGAAATCCGGGAGCTGCTGCAGGCTATGAGCACCAAGGAGCAACAGAGCCGAGTGAGTTGTCTGCAGTGGGGAAGCTGGGGTGGACAACTTTGCCTTGCATTAGGCAAATAGGAACTGCTCTCTGGCTGCTGTTGGTGCAGCCTGGTGGAGCTGCTGGGTGTTGAAGAACCATGTGAGATGCCATCAACTGTTCTCAGTTGTTCTCAACATGGGACCAGGTATGAAGCAGCAGCTCTTGTAGCAGTGTTCAGGTGTCATGTTCCTGTCATTAAGTGGACTGGGCAGGGTTTGTGCATGTGATAGAGAAGGAGGTGCAGATCTTCTTAAATATCTGTGCTTCTGGGCTTAAGGCACCAGAGAGGCCATTAGACAGTTGCTGCTTCACGTAGGTGTTAGCAGACCGAAAAGGAAAACTGAGCTGTTTCTTGTGTAGTGCGGAAGTCTGAGGAAGCTCTGTTCATTGTCTCTTAACTTGCATGTTAGTCAAACTGGTCCATGGTGGCATGTAAATGCCACTTAAAGAGCCACAGTTCCTACTCTATTCTTGCACGCTGGGTGCAGTCCAGTGTTACCCAAAATTCTTTGCATTGAGTTTCCTTTCATAACAAGGGGGCTAATAGGCCAAGTACTGTCTCTTCCACTTTGTCCTCTGTCTTTTCTCTCCTCCTGAGTGGGGTGTGAGAAACTGAGGAGCTTGTTCCTCTGAGGTCAGAGAGGCTGAGCCTTGCTGCAGCTGTCTGGTAAGCAGAGATGGGAGGGCTGCTGTTGAGTTCTTGTGAGTGGCCCAGGAGCAGTAGCGCCCAGGCTGGTTTGCAGATCATTTCCAGTCTCAAGTCACAGATAAATATTGAGATTATTTCCATTACTCTCTAAGGAAGGGGAGGGACACTGATCCTGCCCCTGATCACAGCTCTGCCTTTCCCTGTTCTTTTTCTCCTGCTCAATCAGATGGCTGTGGAGAAGATGGCGCATGCTTTGGCTGAAAGGAGCTGTGAGTTACAACTCCTACGCCAGCATGTGTTGGGAAAGGAGTCTGTCGGGACCCAGTCGGCTGGTGCCAGGCTGTTGAAGAATGACAAACAGCCCATACAAGTAAGAACCATGCACTGTATTTCTTTGCCTGTGGCCTCGGGGTTCCAGAGAGAACTGATGGCAACAGGAGGAAATGGGAGAGAGGGGAGCACCACAAAGAATGATAGAAATGAAAGTGGGATTAGGGAAGAGACTTCCTATAGGAGGAAAAGAAGAAACTGAGGAGCAGAAATGCTGCCTGACTGTTCTGATTTTGATTCCACCCGCCTTTGTCACTCAGTGTCTCCTTTCGTTTTGATCAGGCAGTGTATGAGTCCTTAGGGCACATGAGAGTATGAAAGAAATCCACCCTTTGACCTTCCAGCTTTGACCCAGTCCTTCCCTGGGCTGAGATGCCTCGCTGTATTGTAATCCCCTCCCTGACATTGTCACATTCTGGAGGGGACAAGAGAGCTAATTTTAGGTCCCACTAATTCTTGGCAGAGCCTGCTGGCTGTTTGCTGTCTCTTCCACAATTGGAGTTGGTATTTTTAAAGCAGCTTTGCTAAAAACCCCTTTGAGGCTGAACACAACTCCAAGGCCACATATGCTGTGCTCCTACTTGAGCAGCTGTTAATGGTTTATTGGTGAGCTGACATGTTGAACATTTTAAAGCAGCTGGAAACAGGTTGCTTATTTTTATTCCCAGGATCAAAGTGAGCTCTAGAGCCTTCCAATGTTGTGTATATGGACTAAGCTCTGTGTTTTCCTTCCTGGGTCCCTCTGGGCCACATCTTTGGATGAAGATGTAGGTTTTTGTAGAATCTCAGCTGAAAGACAGGTTTGCTGCAGTTGAGTGAAGCCTGTTTAATTCTTATTATGAAGACTCTTATTGCTAGCACCCTCCTACTGCCAAATAAAACAAGGCCAGAGCCCTGTTGCCCACACATACAGCTTCTAGATTGGGTGCCATTCACTCGTCTGTGCTACCTGGCTAGATCCCCTTCATTGGTTTCTCACACTTGAGAGATGTCGACAAAGCAGCCAGCAGCTTTGCTGCAATCCTGGAGCTCTGGTGCCAGGTTCTCCATAAGGGTGCAAACCTGGAGGCTTTTGTGTTTTCAGGAAATACTGCAAAGAGCTTGTGGAGCTACAGCCATTGCCAGACCCCCCCAGGGGGACAGCAGCTGCGGGACGGAGGGAGGTGAGTGTGGTGACAGCTTCTTTCAAGGTCCCCAAATGTGACCAGGGTTTCTTTGCTGTGGGAAAAACATGGTTACACAAAACTGAGAGTACAGAGCTTTGTAAAAGAGAGTGAGTGTTTTGGAATAAAGTTGTGCCTCCTCTTTGGGTGATGGTTCAGGGGTAGGAATGTGGGAAAGAGAAAGGCTGGTCCAGCTTTGAGGTGAAGTGCTTCCACTGAAGAGGTGATGCTGTCCCGTGAAGGGGTTTGACTTCATGGTTCAGGCTGGGCAGAGACAAGTGCAACTGGTTTGGACTTTGCCTTGGGGCCAGGACACCTGAACATTGCCAGGGATGGGACAACAGGCCTGGGATGTTGCTATTTCTTTGGGTTGCTGTTTAAGGATGAAGCAGGGAAGAAGAGTGGTCACTAAGAGGCTGTGTGATGGGGAGTGCAAGCACTGTGGACCTATCTTGCCAAAGAGGGATTCTGTCTGATCCTGGGGTCAGAGCTGGCACACAGTAACCCTGCAGTAACCAAGCTGTCTTTGCAGTTACGATGTCAGCAGCAGAACTGGAGAAGGATCTTGTTAATGCCAAAGAGGAGCTGGAGCTAATGGCAAAGAAGGAAAGGGAAAGCAGGGTAAGCTTACGATGGAGGCTGTGCTAATCTCCCTTGCTTACAGGAGACCATTGGGCTGCCCCTCACCAGAGGGTTGGACCCCCTCCCATTGTGAGGGTAACCCCGGTGAGAGAAATGGAGCAGCAGCTTTTAGTGGGGTTTTGGCTTTCTGAAGTCTTTCATGGACTTCTCTTCCCTCCCTAGCGGGAGCTCAGTGCTCTCCAGACTGTCGTGGCCACACAGGAGGAAGAGCTGCAGGTGCAGGCCTCAGATATAGAGTCCTTGACCAGGACCATCCAGATCAAAGAGGACCTTATCAAGGTGAGAACACACCGTGCTGGGTCAGTTTCACCTGGGAAGGCTGCAGAGGAATCTCTTCTTTCCCCACATCCTTGGAGTAATGTGCTGGTTTGCCTACAGTCCTCTATGTTACTTTGGCCACAAGACAAAGGTCCCAAACCCCCAGAGTGTCGTTTGGTTTTTTGCTCCATGTGTACCAAACACTCTTCAAGTCCTTTAAACAGAGTGCATTGTGTCTCTTCTCCGTTCTTGCTCCAGACTGTTGTCTGTGCACCGCACACTTTGGGTGCTTTGGCATTTCTTTCTTATGGGACCTGGGTCTTTCCAAACACTGGGAACTTTTGGCAGTTGTGTCCCAGGGAGGATTACGAAGGTGCAGCTGTCCTTGTTACTGATTCCTTCCTCACTGAGCCCTCCTGCTGTTGGTTTTTAGGATCTGCAGATGCAGCTGGTGGATCCTGAAGAAATTCCAGCCGTGGAAAGGCTGACACAAGAAGTCCTGGTTCTTCGGGAGAAAGTGGCTATAGCAGAGTCAGGAGGACAAGAGGCTACTGGGAACAGAAGGCAACAGGTAATGTCCCATTGTGGGGTGAGCTTGGATGTATTTATATTTCTGTTGGTGCTCAGTTATGAGGCTTTGCTTTCAGCTTTTGGATATGCTGAGATGTACTTGTGCTTGGAAGATGGCTGAGTATGATGGGGGTAATACAGATGAGGGGATTGGTTCCCTTGAGCACTTGTCTCAAGGCCAGAGTCTGGGGGTGACGCTGATGAACTTAATCACTTGGACACAAGCAAGAGAGGAAGGGCAAGACCCTGTTTCTCTGAGGCAGACAGATGCCTCCTTTGATTTCTGTCTCAAAGTGTTGTATCTTGTCTGTTTTCTCCAACCAGTTGTTACTGATGCTGGAAGGGCTGGTGGCTGAAAGGAATCGGTTAAACGAGGCTCTCCAGGCAGAGAGGCAGCTTTACGGCAGCCTGGTAAAGTTTCACACGCACCCAGACAGGTAAGCGAGGCTGTCTTGGCTCTGTGCTGCCCTGCTCCACTGCTGGGGCAAGCGTGGGTGGACCACCTAAAGCAGTGATCATTCTGCAAGTCTGAGAGCCTTTAATGGGAAATAGGGAATCTGAACAACGAATGAGACAAATGTGGCTTTGGGAGTCCAAGTTTTAGGTTGCCTTCTTCCCTTGAAGAGGCTGCAGTGTCCAGCTTTAAATGCTGTAAACTCCCCCCATTGCCACCTCTTGTTCAGGCTGTGGGATTTCCATCTCTGTTCCCTGGCTTATCCCTTCCAGGCTCGGTTTCCCACCCACACTTGGCCACCTTTCAGAGGCTGCTGTCAAATTTCCAACCAGCTGCTGGGTTGATAAAGATCTATGTAGGTGTTTATCCAGGCGGTTGTGCTGCAGTGCAGTATGGCCTGCGTTCTCTGTCCTTCGCACTAATGTCCTGCCCTTCATGGGGCTGCAGCCTCTAGGATATTTGAGCTACCTGATAGCAAGAGAGCACATAAGTTAAGTGCTTGGGTAAGTACTGAGTAACAGCTGTGACTAGGAGTCCCCTACCATGGGCTGGAACCTTTTTTGGGGATGGCTGTGCTCTGGGGAGGTTTAGAGGTGAGGCAAGAGGTGACCAAGCTGCCTGGGGAGCATGTAGGGCCTGTGCCTGGAGTTAAGTGGCAGTCCTGGATGGAGGGGCCAATTTGGTAAGTGCTTGCTGTAGCGTGTCTAACCCTCTTCCCTTTTGCGTGGCGTGTCCGCTTAGTGCTGCGAGAGACCACACTCTGCAGGTGGAGCTGGAGGGGGTCCACGAGCTCCGGGGACAGCTGGAAGAAGCTCTTGGAAGAAGCTTGGAGCGTTTGAGCAGGCTGGAGACGCAGGGCACCATAGGAGGTGGGGAACAGGAGCGTGTGAGAGTCCTACCCCAGCATGCCTTCTGAGCACTGGCGCTCACCCGCCTGCCACGGAAACGGTTCACTAACTGAGCGAGCCTGTTCTCACTGACTCTGGGAGGGTTGCTTTGGTACTTAGTAATGGTACGATAGAACTGGTGCAGGGCTTTTTTGTTTTGTTTTTGAGCTGCTTCGGAAACAGCGATCAGTGCAATCCAACCTGTGTCTCGTGTGTGTTCCTGTCTGACCCACCCTGGTGGCTACTGATGTATTTGCACATTCAAATCATTCCATTTTAGTTGATTTCCCTTCATCTCCCTTCTCCTCCCATCCCCGTGGGCCAAATAAAGATTCCCTTTCTCTGAAGGAAACACCAAATGTTCTCTATCCTCTCCCAAGTGCATGAGTGTGAGTTTATGCATTCCCTCACCATTTTGTTTGTTTTTTTTTTTTTTTTACCCAGTGACATCCCCTGCTTGGGTTGATGGTGGCTGGCCCAAAAGGAGAAGGTGTATATGGAAAAGCGGGTTCCAGAGCCAGAGAACTTGAGAAGGGCTGCAAGACCTCCTGGCACTTGCCAGTCTGAGTGTAGAACCAGCCATTAATTTTATGCTTAAACCAAATCCTATTCCAGTATTGATGATTTTACTGACTTTTTTTTTTTTTTCCCCTTCCTAATTATAAGTTGTATCAGCCTGGCTTGTGAGTGCCTTCAAGGGAGAGCTTCCTCCTTTTTGACAGATGATTTGGGGTGACTGAGATCTGTCCTTACTCCAAGGGTAGTCTGGGCTGGGTTTGTTCCCTCACTTATATGTGCACATCTTACACTCAGGCTTCACACACCCCATGGGCAATGGGCAGGGCCCTATTTCTGCTTTGCTACAGGCGGTCCCATGTGGCACTACTGCATACCTTTTCTAGGTCATTTTTTACCACCTCTGTGAGTGTGGGGCTGGCGTAAGAGCTGAAAAACAATAGCGACAGCTTTCTGATGACCAGCACTTCCCATGCGCAGGGGTCTGTGGATCAGCTGCCTCATACTCAATCCATTCCCAAGGTGCCAGGACCAAACTTTATACCTCTCAGCATCTGCTGCTGAACTAGGAGCAGGTGGAGAAGAACTCCTCGCTGGGCTGTGCCACCAGGACCTGTGACTGCTCTGCTGCACATCTGCTTGTGACTGCTTCACTGGCACCACCTATCTCATGCCTTGCCCAGTGCTGAGGTCTTCTCTTCCCTGCCTCAGACAGGGATAGGAGGCAGCACAGCTCTCCCTTCACACGCAGCAGGTCAGCACTACTCCTCCGCGTCTGTGCCTAGCTCTGCGGTGAGTTCAGTGGTTCTCGTGTGAACTGAAGGGACACAGCTGGCTGCCAGGCAGCTCTGGTACTTGGTTAGCTTTTCCTTTCTTGTGTTTCATCTCCTTCCCTTCCTCTCCTCTTTCTTCTCTCTGTAGCACCATCTTTTCTTTCTCCTTCTGCCTCTCACTTTGTAGGAGCCTTTGTGTCCCTGTCCTTATCTTTCCACCTTTCCTCCTCCATCCTGGCTCTGATGCCTGTCTGGCTCCCTGGTTCCTCGGGTACCATGGAGCCCAGGACCCAGCACAGGCTCCTTGGCATGGCATAAGGGAAGTCTTGGCTGGTTCTCCAGCAGCTACTGTCTCTTCTTGTGTGTGTGTGTTTTGCTGCAGCTCTGTCCCTGCCCTCTGCTACAGTCATTGCTGTGAAGTGCCCCATGGGGGAGCATTATCCTAGGCTGAGGGGACACAACTTTTCAGCTCTGTTCTTCAGGGCCTCTTTTCAATGCTGATATCCCTGGATGTGCTCTCCTCTGCCCTGCAGAAGGACCTGAGCATCCCACGCCCGAGACCACCCTCTGTCAAACTGTGCAGGGCCTCGTGCTGTCTCATAGCTCTTTGTGGAGGTCTCTCCTTCCTCTCTTACTTCCCCAGGGATGTTGCTTCTCTTCCCTTGTTCCCAGCAGTCTGAAGACTTCCAGGGCAGCCAATGCACTTGGGTGTCCTGTGCCTCTGTGAGTCAAGTGCAATTTTCAAGCCACGCCACTAATATTCTTTGCCTTCAGGCTGAGCGTGAAAGGCAGAGGAGTCTGTGAGAAGTAGTGCTGCGGTTGCCTTTCTTGTCTCCTTTGCTGGCAACACACAAGGAGATGAGCTGCCCCTGTCACTTTGAATTTGCTCCCTGCCATGCTCCTGCTCTGATGGAGGGTTCAAACACTTGGAGCACAGCAGCTTGGGTGCAGTATGCCCTACATGCAGGCTTCTCTCCTCCCCCAGCACCACCTCCATCTTCCTCTGTGGTTTTTTGTTCGTTTGGTTTTCTTTGGGGTTTTTTTGTTGGTTTTTATTTTTTTTCTTCTTCTTGAGCTTTGAGCTCCCTTTTTCTGCCTCAGTCCTCGAGTGCTGGGAGCCAGGAGGAGCTGTGGGTGATGGTGAGAAGTGGGGTGCTGGCACAAGAGGTGGTTCTCTCATGACCCCAGAGCAGCTATACTGACTGTGAGCCACCCTGTCCTGGCCTCTCAGCTGTGGTGGCCCAGCCTGAATGTCCATAGCCTTCAACCCCCCAGCAAAGCCCGCAGCCCATTCTCTGTATCCCCTCACCCTTCAGGGCTCTGCAGGCGTTGTGCTGTAGCCCTTGATGGTTTGTCACCTGGCAGGCTGTGTCCCTAGGGGCTCACAGGGCTGTGCTTTGGCTATGCTGAGTGCCACCTATGGGAGCTGCTTCTTCCCTGGGGCGCTGCTGCCATTTCCAGCTGCCTCTAAGGTTTTGCTCCCAGAACAGTGCTTTTCTGTGGTGGCTGCCCTTACTCCCTGGGGCATGGCTGCTTTGGTGAACAGGCTCCACCGCCCATGGTGATGTCAGCCCAGGCCAGGCAGTGAGGTGCCCCTGGTTCTTGCAACCTTCTGGTAGTTTTGTCACAAGTGGGTCTCCTGAATGTGCAACCACCTCCCCTGCTGCAAGGTGTGCTCCTGGCTGGTCCTCTGCTCTCCTTCCCAGGACCTGTATGCTTCCCTGCTGGCTTCTCCTCCACCAGTGATGTTTGGCCTCTCTCCTGCCAGGATTTCGCTGCGTTCCCCTGCTCCATGTTCAGCCTTACCTGGGAGCTCCAGACCTGGTGGGGATGGGTTTGGCCACGGGCAAAGCAGTTGCAGCTGCCATGGGGCACAGGCACCTGCAAAACCTGGCCCTGCACAGCCCCAGGGGATGGTCTTGGACCCTGTCCCAGCTTCCCTCTCCCTGGGGAGAAGAAGGATTGGGCTACACCTGTGTCCCAGTCCAGGTGGTCTGAGCCTAAGCAGGGCCCTGCAGCTGGGTGGGAGAAAAGCTGCCCAGACAAGGGGTGCACGCCCTCACCTGGGGCTCTGGAGCTGTGTATGAGCTAGAGAGCATGCCCTCAGCTCAAGATCTGTGGGGCAGGGCAAGCCCCAGTCCCTTGTACGCTCTGGGGTGGGATGCAAGTGTCCCTTTAGCTCTTCTGCAGGGATTGCCAAGAGCCCAGTGCTGTGTGTGACAGCAGGGCTTGGGCAATGTGGGCAGGGTGGCTGTTGGTGCCCTCCCTGAGCTGCCCCTGCCCGGGCAGGTGGGGGCATGGGGTGCAGCCCCACACTCCTGCCAGGTTGGGAAAGCACCAGTGAAGCACTCTGACCAAGCATGTGCCTGCTGGCTGTGGCTTGTGAAGCAGCTACAGGGTGGGTGGCATGTGTGCATGTGCGTGGGGGCAGCAAGCACAAGGTGGGGTGAAGGCAGAGGTGCTGGGGCTGGGGCTGCAGGCAGCTGGGGCTGTCCCCCCGCTCAGTGCAGGACCAACATAGAGTGCTGGACTGAAGCTCCAGCATGCAGAGAGGGGGTGGCGCAGGGCACAGGGACAGTGGGGAGATTTCAGTCCTGCTGGGAGTGTCCCAGCACCAGGCATGTTGAGAGCAGGCACCGGCCCGAGGTTTGCCCACGGTGGCCTTGGGCATCACCACGGAGGAGAGGACAGAGGCAGTGCTTGCCATTGCCACTGTTTTGAGTGCCGTGCTGTGCTGTGCTGTCCCATCCCCCTAGGTCAGGCCACAGGCACAGATGGTGATGATGCCAGCACCAACTTCACCAACAGCATCAAGGAGGAGGCAACCCAGCACGTGAGTCAGGGCAGCGCAGCACTGGGAACAGGCACAGCAGAGGTGGGCACTGTGCCACTACCAGGCTGTGTCCTAGCCGCTTTGGAAACACCTCTGTCACTCTCTGTCTTTGTCCCTCTAGAACAGCTCTCGGGCCCCTAAGGAAAGCAGGGGCACTGAAAGAACCCTGATGGGGAGCACAGGGCCAGCCATGCCAGAGCGGGAGCTGCGGGCAGAAGAAGAGCTGCGGGAGCTGAAGGCGCAGCTGGAGGAAGCTGGTTTCTCTTCTGTCTCCCACATCAGGCAAGAGCCCCGGGATGTGAGAGCTAGTGGGTGGCAGCAGCTCAAGGGGGTATCCTACATCTTGGCTGCTGCCTGCCCTTCATGGCATCATGTGGCCCTAGGAAGGCGATGCTGAGCCTATGCCTGGAGAATGCAGAGCTGAAGGAACAGATAGGAGAAGCCACGTCGCTGCTGGAGAGTGGGGAGCAGGAGGAGGCTGGGCTGGGCAGCTCCCCAGTCCCCGAGCCCCGCAGGCTGCAGCGGAAGAGCCATGGTGCCCTTGGGGACCGCCCAGCTGGTGGCAGTGGGGATGGTCAGGGGGTCCCGGCAGAGAGAGGAGCTGTGCCCACCAAACGCCCAGCGCTGGAGGCACGATCCCAGGATGATGTGCCCAAGAGACCCTGCCCTGGCACCTCAGGTGGAGGGGACGGGAGCCATGTAAGTGCCCCAGGCACAGGGACTGGGATGGAGATGGGGATGGAAGTGTGGGCTCACAATCCTTGTCCCTTCTGGCAGGCAGAGGGCATGGTCCCCAGTGGGGGCTGGCCAGGGGTGGGCACAGAGCTGCACTCCCAGGTGGCGCAGGGTCAAAGGCAGTGCCAGGAGCTGCAGGACAAGCTTGCTGCCTCAGAGGCCACAGTGCGAGCACAAGCTGAGCAACTGGAGAAGTACCACGTCCTGCTCCGTGAGTTAAAACCCTGGGTAGGATGGGGGGTGTGTGGGGTGTGTGTGTGTGCTGAGCCTGGTGTGCCCTGTCACCTTGTGGTTCATGGGGCAGGGTAAATCCTGCCTGGAGGGGGACCCTGAGCTGATGGGGCTGCCCGGCAGGTGAACCCCATGCCCAGCAGCTCAGCAAGCAAGTACAGGTGGACTTCCAGGACTTGGGCTATGAGACGTGTGGGCGAAGCGAGACAGAGGCTGACCGGGATGAGACCACCAGCCCTGGTAAGGAGAGTCAGCGGCTCCAGGACTCCCTGTGCCTTGCCCACCTGGCATGGAGAAGTGACACCGTGCCCTGTCCCCTCTGTAGAGTGTGAGGACCCAGACGTATTCAGCGAGCCCAGCCTGGGTGAGGAGTTGGGGTCCCCGAGCCGGCTAGGGATGCCCAGGGTGGGCAAGGCTTCCCGGAAAGCCATGGCACAGGCAGATGTGGGGGCCCTGCACCAGCACATCCAGGACCTCAAGGTACAGCTGCTTAATGCCAACAAGGTGATCCAGAGCCTGCAGCGCCGTGCCCGCTCCATCTCTGTCACCAGTGGCTACACCTCGGGTGCTGAGCGGCCCCCGCCAGGTCCCACCGCCCTGGCCTCCCCAGCCCACAGCCTCACGGATGAGGATGAGGGCTGGCAGTCAGATGGCCATGGCACCCTCTGCCCGCCTGCCCTACGGGCACACCGTGACCTGCAGCTCCTGGTGCACCGCGTCGCCCTCCTTGAAGCACAGCTGTCTGCAACCAAGCCTGGAGGCATTTTGCCCAAGGAGCTGCAATCTGCCAGCTGGCCAGGGTATGACCATGGGGATCGGAACCAGATAGGGGGCTGTGGGGGCTTCTAGGGGTTGCCCAAGTGTGGTGGCTTCTTGTTGCATGCTTTCCCTGCAGCCAGGGTTGTTTATACCATGGGGCAGAGCGCCAGTGGTGGGCGTTGCACAGACTTCTCCCGTGGCACCCTGATCCTGCCATGCTCTGGGGGGGTTCTGGCAGCCATATGGACCCCCAACTTGCTGGTCCCTCCTAGGAAGTACGACTCGCTGATCCAAGCGCAGGCTCGGGAGCTCTCCCACCTGCGGCAGACGCTGCGGGAGGGCCGTGGGGTGAGCCGCAGCCTGGCCCAGCACCTGTGCGATGCCCTGCGGTCCTTTGAGGACCTCCTCCATGGCACTGATATCGACTACTACCTGGGCCAGGGCTTCCGGGAGCAGCTGGCCCAGGGCAGGCAGCTGGCTGAGAGGCTCAGCAACAAGCTGGGCAGCAGTAAGTACCTTTGGGGGGAGGCATTGGGGCTGGGCATCATGGGGTACAGTGGGATGGAAAGGGATGCTTTGATGGGTTCTGTGAAGGGCTGGGAATATTTGGATACCTTGTGCTGTGTGGGCTACCTACTCTGAACTTGGCTGTCCTGCTATGGCTGGCCACCTGGACCACAAAGGCACTGACTGTCTCGTCTCTGGCTTGGTTTTTCAGGAGATCGACAAGATGGGGAGGATAAAACCAGCCATGAACTCCTGGCCCTGAGGTACTAGTTCCTAGGGAGGGCTTGGGGGACCTACTCTATGTGGGCACTGTGGGGGCTGTCACTGCTCTTGGGGTAAGGGTCCAAGGTGGTCTCGGGGTCTCTGCTCCGTGTGGATATCCTGTAGCTGCCTCTCTTCTGGGGATGAGGAGCCCCAGGCTTGGGCTGGGCACCCAATGGCTCCAGGCAGCTTTGCAGCAGGGGTGGGACATGGCATGTGGACCATGCACAGCACAGCGGGGAAGGGCTGTGGGATGGAGGTCACCCTGCCCTGCCAGCTCTGGTGATGGGCCACCTACACAGGCTCAGCCGGGAGCTCCAGGAGAAGGAGAAGGTGATTGAGAGCCTGGAGGCAAAGCTGCAGGAGCGCTGTGAGTCCCCAGGCAGCAGCCGCCCACCCTCCGAGTCGTCCCGCTCTGCCACCAGTACCTCCTTCGTGTCCGAGGGGCTGGAGCCCTGCTCTGATGGGGATGTGGCCAGCGAGTGCAGCCAGTGCCGTGAGGAGCCTGCCCGGCTCACAGGTGCCTCGGGATGCTCAGGGGGCCACAACTGTGGGATGGGGACACGCAGCCCCTCTGTAGCATGTAGGTGGCTGCAGCAGTAGGTGCCCATCAGGCTTGGGCAGGGGCTGTCTGTATGGCATCAGTGCCAGCCTGGGATGTGTGTGGGAAGCATCTTGGGGAGCTCTGCCATCATACCACAGGCCTACAAGACTGGGACCTAACCAGCCTCATCTGGGGCACCCCAGCCTGCAGCACCTCCAGACTAGGCTGCTCGGAATGTGCCAGGGTCCCCAGTGCCCTGGGAGAGGAAAGGTCCCTGCCAGGTTGAGCCAGAGCCACACTAATACCCCTCTCTGTCTCTCTCCTGTCTCTAGGCCTTCACTTTGACTCCTTGTCCAAACCTGTTAATGCCCCCTTGCCTGCGTTGGCCCCCGGGCTGCCCCCCTTCCTACCTGCTGGGCCACCCCCTCCTGTGGTCCCCCCGCTCCTGGGCTGCTGTGGGACCCCCATCTGCTCCCTGGCCGAGGCACAGCAGGAGCTGCAGGTGCTCCAGAGGCAGCTGGGAGAAAGTGAGCACGTTTCTCTGGCATGGGGTTGGTCCTGACTGCCCTGCATGCCATGCTGTATCATGCCACATGGACTCCCACCCTCTCTGACCTGCCTGTCCTGCCCTGGCTGTTCTCCTGCTTCCCAGGGCTACTGCTTCAAGGTTGGGTCCCATGTCTCTAGCTAGGGGACGATGTGGCTCTCATGTAGAGAGGACCTGGTGGGTAGGATGGACGCAGCCTGAAGCTGCACTAGCCCCTGGTGTGAGCATTTGCACATCCTAGGCACTCTGGGAACGGGCTGGTTTTGTCAGTTGTTGTGTAAGAGTTGGGCTGAGACCCTCCAAACTCATCTCATGTAAGCAGCGAGCCCTGGGGGAGCCTCTGCTGTTCAGGGGGAATGGGTTTGACGGGGGTAAGAGATCAATGATGGGGGATCACTACCAGGGGACATTGCTCTGTATTGTTGGGCAGAGCAAGAAGGGGGCAACAAGTACATGGCTGGAGTGTGTTACCCCCATTCTTCCTCCCTGCTCATTGCCCTCTTCCTCCTCACTGCTTTGCCCTGTGTGTGCAGGTGTGATGCTGCCCATGGCACCAGCAAAGCCCACAGCCCCGCTGGGCCCCTTCGGAGAGGGCAGCAAAGCCCCAGCATCCCTCTGCCGACATGGTGCACTGCAGAACTTGGCTGACATCCCTGGGGCCACTGAGACCCGGACCCTCTGGGATGTTACCCCTCCCAGCCAGACGCTTTATGGGGCCCTGTCATCGGGGTACCCCTCCAGCCAGAAGCTAACGGGTAAGGTCAATGTTGGAGAGCATGGGGGCATCCTGGCTGAGTGTGGGGGAAGGAGGAGGAGACTTGGCACCAGAATGGCTGTGGGACAGGGCTCTGGAATGGGGCAGGATAGTGGGGACAGCATGAGGCAGGTCGCACATCCATCCGTGTCCTGAGCCCTATCTCCTTGGCTGTGGCAGGGGCAGACCTGCTGGAGGAACACTTGGTGGAGATCCGCAGCCTGCGCCAGCGCCTGGAGGAGTCCATCTGCACCAACGACCGGCTCCGGGAGCAGCTTGAACGACGCCTGGCCTCCACGGGCAAGGCTAGTGGTATGGTGCTGCATGGGCTGGGGCTGCTGGGGGCACTGCCCAGGCTTTGCACACCCCATTGCATGGGGAGAACATTCACCCTGTGCATGACGGGGTGTCGGGGACAGAGATCCAGCACTGGTTCCCCTTTGCAGGGCTGCCCAGCGATGTCTGCGCCCAGACGCCGGAGCCGGGGCTGCAGCTGAGCGGGGAGAACCAGGCTCTGCGCGAGGACAACCGGACCCTGCGGCTCCAGCGTGAGCACCTCTCCCAAGGTAGGGCCGGGCCACCAGCACCCCAGGTCTGAGTCCCAGAGGCCACCGGCTGGGTGGGGTTGTGGTGACACGTCCATGCTCTCTGTCCCCAGAGCTGGCACGGGTGCAGGAGGCGCTCCTGTCTGCCTGCTCCCGGGCACGGGAGGCTGAAGCAGAGCTGGGCCGGAGGCGCGGGGAGCAGCGGAGGCTGGCAGAGGAGCTCGCGGAACACCAAGAGAGTGTCCGGCAGCTCCGGGACGAGCGACGGTCTCTGCAGGAGGACAACAACAGGTAAGGTTTGGGGCATTCTGGCCTTGGGTGACACGGCTGGCACCCGACTCACGTGTCGCCCCTCTGCAGGCTGCAGCACACGGTGACGCTCCTGCAGCAGCAGGACGAGGAGCACCGCTTGCTCCTGCAGACGCTGCGCACGGAGCTGCATGTCTATGAAAGCCTTCCTCGCCCCTCTGCCGAGACCCGTGCAGGTACAGGACCCGTGCCCAGCTTCCCCAGCTCCTGGTCTTGGGGTGCCTGGCCCCTCTGCAACCCTTGAGGGTGGTCCCAAACACCTCTCCTGTCGTGGCCCTGCTGGCAGGCAGAGAGGGAAGGCAGGACCCCAGCAGCCTCAGGCACAAGACCATAGCCATCTGCAGGGGCCTAAACTCTTTTTGCTCCAGGCTGCTTCCCATCTCCTCCGGTGCGGGATGTTGGCACAAGTTCAGCAGCTCCCCTCTTCTCCCCGCTGCCCTCTGACATATCGATGGCCCGGCAGATGGATGGTGGGTACCTGATCCTGCACCATAGTTGTGCCTCAGGGGCTGCTGAGACCTGACAAACTCGTAGCAGCTCCTTTACTGAGCCAGGATGGAAAGCCCAGGGCAGAGTCAACCCCTGAGGATGGGATGGGGAGCACCACAGCGGGAGTAGGCAGTGGTCCTCACCTAGCCTTGCTTGTTCCACAGAGCCACGTGGGGCAGACTCGCTGATGAGGAAGAGTGAGGGACAGACAGGGGCTCACGTTGTGGGCCACCTGGACACCTACCGGGCCCTGGAGCAGCACATCCTGGAGGGGAAGACACTGGCCTGTGAGCTGATGTGTCTCACACGCCCAGCACTTGGGCTGTCCAACTGCCCGCTCCCAGGAAAGGAGGTAAAGTGTGGGCAGGAGGGGGGCGGAGGTGGCCAGGGGCCAGACCCTCTGTGGACCATCCATAAGGTGGCTTCTGAGCCCAATAGCAGCCCTGATGCTTGCATGGCTGACAAGCAGCAGGTAGCCTCCGGCCTGGGGGCTGTTGCTGGTATCGCCGTGCCATATTGGGCTCGGCATGGTGGATCTCTGGGCACAGTGGGATGCAGGTGCCCCGGCAGCACCCGCTCCCGCACCCTTTTCCCGCAGGCCCTGGGATGGACGGGTGCGGGGCACCTCTGGGGCAGTGCCAGCACCCTGCACCGTGTCCTGGAGGAGTGCGCCTCCCTCCTCGCTGCCTTCTGGAGCACCGTGTTGCCTATCAGCCCTGCCCACCACCAGGGCAAGGTAGGCACGGGGCCGGGAGCTGGCAGGGCGGTGGGGCTGGATGCTCGCCTGGCCGCTCATGGTGCTCATCTCGTCCCAGGAGCAGGCACTACAGGGGGAGATTGCGGCACTGCGGGCCCAGCTCTCTGAGAGGGAGGATGCTCTGCAGAGCACGGCCGAGCGGCTGCGCAGCACTGCCCAGCTCAAGGACAGCATGGAGCACTTCATTGTGAGCCAGCGTATGTGGCCCCGGGTGGCATCCTGCCGTGGGGTGGCACAGCCAAGTTGGCCTGCTCCCCATGTGCTTGGGGTGGCTCCATGGCACAGGGACCTCACTTGACCCCATCTCTCTCTCCCTTGCAGTGACCAGGACCCACAATGTGCTGCGCAAGGCCAGGACAAACCTGGAGGTGAGTTTGCCCTGGTAGCTGGTGCAGGATAGGGGCAGGTGCCACTGCCCTGATGAGCTCTGATACCCTGGGGATGGGCACAGATGGTGGATACCCCGTGCTCTGCTAGCTGTGGTGGCTAATGGCGGGTGCAGCATGTCTGGCAGGGGCGGAGGGCACAAGGACACATTTCCCTTGGCTGTTCTCAGCCTTTGTGTCCATGTGCCCAGGGCACAGCGGTTCCCTGGCCTGCCCTGGCTTTGCTCCCCCTTATTGCCCTGCCTGTTCTCTCACCAGGTGAAGGCCCATCAGGCCCTGCCCGTCGCATGAGCTCCAGGCAGGGCAGGGATCGATGTCCCTGGCCCTGGAACAGCCTGCCGGAGGGCTGGAGCAGACCCTGTGCCTGCTACTCCAAGGGCTGGGGCGGACAGAGGTCTGGAGAGGCTGGTGCCCACAGAGTTAGCGGGTTTGGGCTGCTGTGGTGGTCGCATGCCCTCCACCTGCCTTTGCTTGGCATCACAGCAGCAGCTGCTGGCTTGGGCTTTTCCTGCCCCATGCTTCAGCGCTTGCCCCCTTCCTCACAGGGTGCTTAGAACAGGGTGTCACAGCCCTTCACGCTGAGCACCTCTCGCCCTGGGACTTGGTCCCATTTGTAACCCTGCTGCGTACCCATCCTTGCTCCTGGATGTATGTATATGTATATAGATAGTGATATCAGAGCTGTGTTTTGAGGGCACCCCGGGCATGTCGGGACCCCAGCGTGGAAGGAAGATGTAAGAAATGCCATGTTCTGTTCAGTGCCTGGAGAGTCCCCAATAAAGGTTTCCTTTGGGTTGTGGTGTTTCTGGCACGCCTGTCTCTGCAGCTGTGCTCCCCAAGCTCCCCACAGCCCAGGGTACCAGGACTGGCCCCTAGTCGATGTCTCCAAGTCCCACCCCAGCACCCCAACGGCAGCTTTGTGCCCCACTGGGCACTTCCTTCCCTCCCCTCACTGCTTTAGAGTTCCCCGCCAACACCAGGCCAGCAGCACCGAGAACAATAAATACTGTAATAAATAAGAGAAAACCCTGTCACATGGCACTGCTCAGGCAGCAGGCGGTGTAGCCGGGGACCTGGGGTACCTTGCCCTGCTCCGCTCTCCCCAGGCTCCCTCCAGCGTGGGTGTGCACGGGTGTCCCTCTGGCTGTGATGGTCAGCCCTGCCCCACAGCAGCACTCTGTGCTGGGGACGGAGCAGGCGTTCAGTCCTTGATGATACTGTCCCAGCAGCAGGTAAGTGCGGCTGCGTCCAGCTGTATCGTCCCTCCCGCTGGCTCGACGCTCAACCTTGCAGAGGGCTGGGGCTGCAGCCAGAGGCAAGAGCCTTCCTCGAAGCTGGGGAGCACAAGGAGGGGGGCAGCCCCACACACAGGGCTGTGGGACAGGGGGCAGGTGACAGTCTGGGGTGTCCCAAAGCCCCTAGGGATCAAGGTGGCCTTGGAGGCTCATCACTGGGACTGCACAGCAACCTTCAGCAGGTAGGACTCGTTCCTGGAGGCCTGGGCTGGGGACAGTGCCAGGATGGCCTCGGGGCCTTTGCAGGCTGGAGAAGACGGGTGAAGTGAAGCCCTTTCTGTGTTGAGTGCGAGGAAAGGCTATTCTGGTGAGCAGCAAACACAGTGGCCTCAGAGACTCACAGAAGCCAAGGGGAGCTGTAGGTGGGCGGAAACCAAGGGTTAAATCAAACCACACCAGCAGGATGGGACAGTGTCACAGGTCCCAGCAGCCCTGGGCTCATCGCGGAGGCCTGTGTCCCTGCCAGGTTCAAGGCTGGAGCCAGCAGCCAGTTCTCACACAGTCCCGTGGCCCAGTGTGTGCAGACAAAGCGGCGTTTCGTGTCCTGTGTAGGGAGCGGGAGAGGCCCCAGCTCAGATGGGCTTGTACAGCAGCGTGGTGACATACTTCTTCTTGTAGCGGTGCGTGGCACTGAGCACCATCACGCCGTCCTGTGAGAGGCACAGCATCAGCGGGAGCAGGTAGGAGAGCCTGGCACCCAGACCCAGGAGTGTGGCAACCCCAAGGGAGCCATCAGGAAGAAGGGTCCAGGGGCTCAGGGAGCAGCCTCAACCTGTCCCTGGTGTCCCAAGCCTCACAGCCAGTGAGACATGTCCAACACCCACAACAGGGAGCCAGGGCAGAGTGAGGGAAGGGTCTGGTATGCAACAGGAGAGCCCCGGGCTGCCCAACTCTGTCACACTGTGGGGAGGCAGCTACAGGGAACTGGGGGCTGTAAGAAGACCACAACCTACATCCCTGCGTGTGCTACGCTCCACCAGGCAGCCAAGCTGTCCTTATGTTGGTCCTCCCATCCCTGCACCGCTGTCTCCACCCCACCGGTGTCCAGGTTCAGCTCCCTGCAGGTGCTGCAGGCTCCTGGGAGCCACCACAGCTCTCCTTCCCTCATGGGACTTGCCCTTACCTTGATGGAGAGCGCGTAGAGGTGATTGAGCATGACGTGGTTGGGTTCAGGCAGCAGTGCTGGGTCACACTAGGAGAAGAGGAGTGTCACAGGGGAACAGCAGAGCCCTGACCGCCCCCCTCATAGCCCCAGCCATGATGAGAGCTACCACCTCAGGCAATCTGAGCTGCTGGTGTCTGTTCTGAACAGGAACAGAGCCCACCTCAGCACCAGGCAGTAGGAGGGCCCAAACCAGTGTGGTTAATGGGAAAAGCGATGCTTTTCTCAGGAAACAGCAAAGTGCAGGCATTGGCCAAGGGGAGACCAGGCTCCCTGCATACAGGACTCCCTTTCAACCCCAGTGTGGCTCTCTGTATGCAGGCAGTATGCTGTACCCACCGAGATATTGGTGTCCTTGTTCAGGATGACCTGGAGGAGGTGAGGTGGGAGGATGGGTGGGGATTTGAAGCGCTCCTCGGGCCGGTATACGTACATCTCTTGGCCGTAAGGACCAGGTGGTGAGCTTGATAAGTCTAAAGGGAAGAGACAGGAGGAGACATGAGCTCGCTGAAGCAGGACTGGTGATCGCAGAGCAGCTCCTAAGATGCTGAAAAGGAGCCAGCAGGGTCTTTCAGGCACAAGCATCTTCCATGAGCCATGGCCATATATCCTATAGCAACAGCTCAGCCTTTTCAGAGAGGAACAAGCAGCCAGGCTGGCCCTGGGCATTTCCAAGCAGGGCCATAGACTGGTACGTGCAGACACAACACAAGCACCCTGGGGTGCCCACCCCAAGACCCCTGCACATGGCTCTCAGCACAGCTGGGTCCCTCTCTCTGTAGGGAGCAGCTGGCTTGCCCCAGAGCTGCCCCCTTTGCAGCAGGGACATGGGCACAGCAAGCAGCAGCATGCCTGCACACTCGCCATGCTGCAGAACTAGAACTGCCTGATGAGGTCCTGGAAAGGGCAGGTGGGAAGTCCAGATGGAGCAGCTGCTCAGCCTGTGTGAAGGACCCTAGCTGCTTGTGGTCACTGGAAGCTGGACTGGCCATATCTCCCAGCCACATCTGAGCTGATCGTTTTGGAACAGTCAGCGCCCAGAAAGGCTCCATCTCCCTGCAGCTGCTTGCTGGCTTCTTTACAAGGAAGCATCTCTTGCCCAGGCTGGGCAAGGACATGGAGCTGAACTCTATCTGAGCTATATCTGAGATGGGGTTTGTAACAGGAACAGCAGGACGCGTTCAAAGTGCCTTGGACCAAAACATGACTGAGCTACCTGCCAGCATTACTGCCGCTGTCTGCGTGGTAACCCAACCCGCTGCTGTAACACAAGTGGAGAGGGAGGTTTCCGATGCGCTAGCACTGCTACAAATTACCTTGGCAAGAAAACCAAGAGTAGCTCCTGAAAATAACCTGGATCCTGCTCTCACCTGGCTTCTACCCCGGATCAGATGACTTACTCACAGCTGAGCAGACAGAAAGGGATGATGTTCCCGGTATTCACCAGTCTGAAATGGCTGCCTCAGCCACACACAGGAACTGACCCTGCTCCGGGATGGTGCTAGCACAAAACAAGTTACACCAGCACAGCCCCTCCATGGAGACAAGGTCTCAGGTGTGGGCTGCTGAGGACAGGCTGATAAACACTAGTCTTCCTGGGTACAGGCCCACACATCTGCTCAGGGGGTCTGTTCACCCCCAGAGCAGTAAGTCTCAGAGCAGAGGAGGTGGAAAATAGCACATGCAAAGCTCTAATGCCACAAAAACTCACCCCGACCTGAGGTTTCTGAGCTCTCCAGGGAATCCACCTTCAAAGCATCGAACACCTCAAAGTCAGACTTCTTGACGTGAATCAGGTTGTTAATCGTCCCCATCTGGCTGGTGACCACAGGCTGGAGAGAACTGAGGTAAGAGTCTTCCTATGTTCACCTCCAATCAAAGCACAGGCAATGCTTCCTACATCCTCCCAGCCCAAGCTCTCTTTGCTGTGCCATTACCTCAAAGCACAGGTGGCCAGCATCAAGCTCTGCTCTACGCTTGCAGATCCCTATTGTTTACCCCGGAAGGTTTTTCCTTTACTTCCAGGCTCCTACACCACCTCCTATTTTCATTTTCCATCTTGCTACATGCCGATGGGTTAAGTGTCCTCTCCTTCCCATGCTGCTACTGCATGATTCAGTTTGGAGGAGAACCTGCAAGTGAATGCTGACCCCATGGTCCATCCTCCTTTGTACTCAATTCTGAATTCAGAAGGCTTAAAGGCCTTCTGGTGTCTCACTGCCCCTCAGTTCCTCCCTGACCATTCCCCTGTACAGCTCGTCTAAGCCCAGGGGAACCAGCCTCTGAAAGGATTTATGGACTGGAGGTGCCCCTTTCATTTTGGCAGATACTCTCTGCTTTTCCTGCTCCTCCTCTGCTACAGATACATCATGTCTAGTCCCCTGAAAAGAGCAAGATCCTCAGGGTTAAAGCTTTGAGAGTTACCTCAGATGGGTCATGGACCCACTGGCCGTCCACAAAAAATTTGTACTGGTGTTCTCCTTCCGGGAGGTCCAAGATAGCTACAAAGTCATTGTGGCTGTGCAGAGAGAACAGACAAACAACAGCATTACCCCTCTGATGCTCTGGATGCTGATCTTTCACAGGACTCCGGAAAACAGCACTTTTTCACACACTGCCCCGCCGCTCCACCCCAACAACCTTCACACTTGCTCATCACCAGTGATCTGAGGCACAGACACAACAGATGTGAGCATTCAGAGCACCGGTATGGCTCAAATCCCACTGCATCCAGCCACAAGAAGCAGAGGAGGCAGCTCAGCTTGCAGACTTGCCCTATGTGCCCAGGAAAAATCGGTGTGGCAGACACCCTGTGCAAGATAAACTGGAGGGGATGTATGGGCAACACATCTAACCCAGGGCTGGCGCTGCAGGATGGGGGCAACAAGTGTATAAACTCTGTTAAGCCTGCAATTGAGATAAACCCATTGCAAATGCTTTGCTGGGATTAAGCCCGGAGTCCTACACGCTCGTTCCACAGAAATCACAGATGTATTATAGAACAGTAAGGACATCATTAGGGCAGAGAGATATGTGAGGAACAAATAAACAACGCCCGCTGGCAACAACACAACTAGGCATGGGGTAAGGCCACAGCCAAGGGAAGAGCTGACAGCTTCTGGGAACTGCCGCATACCTGGGCAAGGCTCTGCTGCCAGGACTAGGTGATGTGTGACATCCAGCTGGGCAAGCAACGTGGCCCATCCTGTCCTGTCCCTCTGTTTCACAACTCCCCACCACCCTGGGAAGAAGCTGACTACATATTTGTGCTCAGACCCTTCAGCTTGGGTGAACCGAGAAAAGCCAGGTGAGTAAAGGGAACAGCAACCAGCACAGAGAAGGGAAAACACTCCCTGCGATGGAATCGAGGAGAACATAGTGTGACCTGAGCGACAGGCTACCTCTTGATGAGTGGGATCTTAGTGCTCCAGTTGTTGAAAGATCCAGAGATGAAGACCTCTTTGCCTCCATCGGCCCAGCGGATGACAGTGGGACGAGCTTGTTGGGATGGTTTCACTGACTCCTCCAGATCTGGCTGCCACGTCACAAACTCCTTGTCCCCAGGAATCTGAGCAAAGAAAACCAGAGCCTGACTGAGACACAGAGACAACCGAGACCACATTCACTTACTCCTGGACTCTACCAGCCCACCTGCACATCCCAGACAAAAGCATTGCAGAGCTACTCCAGCCTCCCAACTCTCCACAGACCCCTCACAGGGCTGGGAGAACAGAACCAGTGAGTTGAAGCCCCAGCTAGGGCCCCAGAGTGCAGGACAGGAAAGGCAGTGGCCAGCCCTTACCTTGGAGTCGTGGGAGCTAAAAACACTGGGGTCATCGGTGCTGCCCACCATGATCTTGTGCGGGTGCTCCTTGGTGGGGTGGGAGGCACCGGAGCCATCTGAGCGGTGGGACTTGGAGCCATGGCGCTCCCCACTCACTCGCTCGCTGGTGGTGTTCCCCATGATGGCTCAGCAGCCCCTGAGACAGAGAGAGAACAGCAGTGTGTCTGTGGCCACGGGCTCCAGCAGCAAGCAGAGGAGCAAAGGCGCTGTTTCCCAATGCTCTTTGCCAGGGAAGACTGACAGCAATCCTAAAAAAGGCCCAAAGTTCATTCCCACTGCCAAGTTCAGGAGCTGAAGGGGAATTTAACAAACAAGACAGCCTGACCTAATTATAACCATATCCTTACGAACCAACACTCTAGTCAAGCTGGTATCAAATGGATACCAAGCTGGTCAAAATGGATACTAGTAAGACTGTGTTGCACACAAGCCCTCAGCAGCCAGCACAGTAGAGGGGCTGATGGGAAAAATAAAGCCAACCTTTATTGGCAAATCAATTGCTTGCCATTAACAGAGCTTCTTTCACAATCCCACAGTCAGGCTCTGCAGACAAATCCCCTACATCCAGCAAGAAAACAGACAGAGAGTGAAAGCAGCAGCTGTTTAACAGCTCCCAACAAGTCTCCAAGAGCTTGCGGGCAGAAGAGCAGAGCCTCGCGCCTGGCAAAGGCGACGGGGAGCATTTAAAGTGTCCGAGTGGAATCGCCCAAGCTGGAGCTTGGCCAAGGCGTGGGGCTAATGCCGTGGTGTCTGCAAAAAGCTCAGCTCTCAACAGCATCCACTTATGATTCACCAGGCAAGCCACCATGTCAGCTGCAGCACAGTGCAGCAAGGAGGTCTGTTTGTTGTGTCCCTTACTGGCGACGCCACCCCGAACGCGCCAGCATCTGCCCAGCCATCCGGAGGCACAGGACGAGGGAAGGGCAATCCCAGCCATCTCAGTGCCCCTCTGCAGCTGGAGATAGGCTGCCATCCCCGATCTCACCCACCTCAGAGAAGGCAAAGCAGAACAACTGACCATACAGTGCCAAGCCATAAACAACTACACACCTCTCAGGACAAACGACAAAGCCGCCACAAGCTACATGTGACTCTTCAGGCCTTACCCGGTTTCCAGGAGCTGCGATGGTTTGGGGCTCTTGTCCCCTTCCCAGGCCTATTTCGCAGCTTTCAGCTTACTGCGCTGATCATGGGCTCTGCAGGGCAAGGCAAGAGGACAGCCAGCCTTGCTTCACGCACTTAGTTGTGACATTTGGGGATTTGTTTAGAAGATCAAGTTATACAAAGGGTGCCAGACAAGGCTACCAGCCAAAGCCAGGCTTTAGAACATTACCGAGCAATTACTAAAGTATTTCTTAAATCCTGAGGGCTAAAAGGAAGCTTGAGAGAGCAGCTAACCCATACCCCCCACTCAGTGAGGATCAAGTGTACCTGAAGATCCAGGTCAGATGACCTGCACCACTTGCTCTGACATCTTTCCCTTCTGCCCTGGAGGAGGCTCAGCCAGTTCCTCACAAAACCTGTCCCTGTGTCATCAGACTTACTGTTAAGGAGCTTCTTTCCCAGTATCTCTGCTAAGGCTCCCTTACTTCTCATTTATGGGGGGGAAGCAAAGAGGGGCTGAACATCTTCTTGTACCAAGACACACATGAGAGAGATATGTGCAGATGTCAACAGATGTGAAAACTCCCCTTTCTCTTCTCTAAAAGGAATCCAGACCCACTGGGCTGTCCCTTACAGGTCATGCTCTCCAAACACCTCCTGAGATTCTTCCCACGTGGTGACACCTTTCTGGCAAGTGTCATGCAAAACCCCACGCAGATAAGACCACCCCACCCCCTGCACGGCACCTGGTGCCAGGACAGCGAGCTTTTTGAGTACAGCCTGCAGTACTTGGCTTTATTGAATTAACTTCTACGGCTCAAAGCCTTCCGTGTTCAGGCAAGCCCTGGAGGCACAGCATGCTCTGATGGCGTAGCACAAGTCCATCCAAGTCTCTAACGCAAACGCTGCCCCTACCAGACCCCGAGGAAACCTCCGCAGCCCCTCGGCGCACCTGCTCCCGGCGTGGCAGCTGCAGCCCACAGAAAGGTGGGCGCCTGCCCCCCGGAAGACAAGCCCCTTCAGTTTCACCAAGCCCCACGTCCCCACTTTGCTTCTGAGAATGAGAGGTGAGATACACCGGTTCCCTCCCCGCCCGGGCTCTCCCGCCTCCCTCTTTCAGAGACGGTAACGGGAGCTCAGCCGTGAGGTGAAGGGGGTGAGCCGGGAAACCGGGGAGAGAGGGAACGTCTCCCTCCCCCGGACTGGCGGCAGGCAGGCACGGCCGGGACGAGGGCTCTGCAGAGCGGGGGCGGTGGCGGTGGCGGGGCTGTCACGGCACGCTCCCCCGCCCCGTCAGGTCACGGTGAAGCGGTGCCTGCCTTGGCCCTGACAGGGAAGCGGGCCGCACCGGTAACGGACAGGGCCCTCCTGCGGGGCTCCGATCCGGCTGCGGGGCACGGCTGGCGCCAGCCACGACAGGGGGGTCCGGGCCACGGTCGCCCATAGCAGTGTCACCCATGGGGACAGCAACCGCGCCTCACCCACCACCTCCCGCAGCACCACCCAGCCGGCGGCCACCCACCCGCGGCCGGGACAGCACAGCCCTGACAGCCCGCTGTCACCCCCCCACCCCGACCGCGACCGCGGCCCCACCTTGCCACCGCCGCCCCGCTCTCCGCCTCCGTCCAAAATGGCGACACCCCCCGCCGCCACCGCCAGCCTCTGCGGGGCGCTCTGGCCCGCCCCCGCCTGCCGCTCTATGGCCGCGCCCCCCCGCCGCGGACCCGCTTCCACTTTGCCCCGGCAGCCGCCATGTTTTTTGAGGGCGGCTTCGGCTATTGTCGTTAAGGGCGGCCGTCCTGGCAGGGCTGGAGGCCGCGCGGCTTCACCCGCCATGTCGGTTGAGGGCAGGGGCCCGGGGATGGAACCCCGGGGGTAGCGGGGAAGGGGCTCCGAAACGGCTGTGGGGCTGCGCTGCCGGGGAAGGGGGTCCGGAACGGCTGTGGGGCTGCGCTGCCGGGGAAGGGGGTCCGGAACGGCTGTGGGGCTGCGCTGCCAGGCCGCGGGTGGGCCGTCTGGCGAGACAGGGAGCAGGCCGGCTGGGGCGTGTAAGTGACCAGGGTGCTGCCCGTGGGCTGGCCAGGCCCTGCGTGGGCAGGGCAGAAGCCTCAGAGGGACACTGGAGCCGGAGACTAAGACGGCCCATGCAGTCCCTGGTCCCCTCAGCATGGGGACAAGCTTTATTGACCTTTTCCTGAAGTGCCCGTACCAGGCAAGTTCATGGTTTCCCCACTGCCTCTGCACCAGCCTAACCCATGGGTAAAGCTTGTGGAGCTCCTGGGCCAGGATTTAGGGAAAGGGAGTGATCCCTGTCCTCAGAGCAGCTCCCAACAAGACCTTCTGTGGCCCTGGAAGGTGAGACAGACCAGGCTGCATCTTCAAGGAACCGGCTTCCTCCGAGCCTCCTGACCTGGCAGCAGACCTAGCAGGAGACTACAGAAATACCCAAACCCAAAGGAAAGGTAGAAGGTTGCCAGCAGGACCTGCTGGCAAACCTTTGTTTTGGGTTAAGGAGAAAGTGAGACATAGACAAGGGTGGCCACAATCAAACCAATGCTGAAGAAGACCTTGAAGATGTGGGGCACGCTGCTGGCATGGCCAGGGCGGTCCCTGGCTCTTGTTCGCAGGGGCCTGATGACACGCTGTCGCTGGGTGAGGATGGCCTCCCTGGCTCCTGCCCACTTACCTGGGCCCCGCAGGCGGTACTGGTATGGCGTGCAGGGCCCAAAGACCACTTCCAGTGCCAGCTTGGGGTCAGTGAGGAAGAGGATGAGCAGGTTGGGCTTGACTCCCACGTGGCAGGCGAGCTCATCCATGTAGGGAATGTAATCCACCTGGATGGTGTGCCGCTGGCTCTTCACATACCTGTGGGTGAGGAGGGCTTGGCACATAGGCCATGGGGGTAACAGTGGCAGGGGTGATGCCTGTGCAGGGTCCTTACCGCTCAGCCATTTTTTCCTTGGTTTGTGTGATTTCAGCCAGCATGTTGGCGGATGGTGGCAGGTCCTGCAGCCCTGGGGAAGAAGAGGCCATGGCTGGAGTGAAGACTGTGTTCCCACTATGGTCTGGCTGGCTCTGCACTGACAAAAGTCTTTGGGGCTTTAAGGAGGTGCCACCATGACAGGAGCAAAGCAGGACGCACAGGCAAAGAAGGTAGTGGCAGGAAAGGAGAGGGAGAAGGTGGTTTGCAGGCAATGGGACCTGTTAGCAGCCTGTGCAAGGGAAAATGAGCATGAGGCTCATTGCAAAATGCAATGGTGGGTTTTGTCCCTGTAAGCAAAGGAGGTCAACAAAGGTGGATGGAGGGAGGCAGTGTGCAAGGGGATGCTGCCAGTTGAATGGCTCAGCCTTGCCATGGTAAAGGGAGCCTGGCTGTGTTCCCACACTTTGCCTCACTTACCCTTGAAGACACGGGTGGCCCAGCGACACTGGAGCTCAGAGATGGGCATGATGGCACCCAGGGGCTGGATGAGGCCGATGAAAGCCAGTGTTGGCTTCTCCAGGTGAGGGGGAAACATGAATTTGTAAAGCGGAATCTGGTTCTCCACCACCTTCACACAGCCCTCAAGGAAGGGGAAGGAGAAGCTGTATCCTGTGGCGAAGACCACGGCGTCGATGTCTTCCCTGGTGCCATCTTCAAAGATGGCAGAAGTCTCTGTGAACTCCTGGATATTTGGCTTCACCTTCACCCTGCCTGAGATGATGCGGTTGGGCAGATCATCGTTGATAGTCGGGTGCTGGTCAAAGATCCTGGAAGGCACACACAGACCTTGTGAGGGGCTCAGGCAGTGGGGCCAGCAGTGCTGGGGCAGGTCCCGAGGGTGCTCACCGGTGCTGGGGCTGGAGGCCATAAAGTGCATGGTCAAAGCGGGCATTCAGCTTCCTCTCCATGAAAAAGCTGGTGGTGTTGTGAGGCAGCAGACTCAGGAGGAGCTGTATGAAGCGGCTGATATAGGTGAAGTCAAAGGGGTACCCCCCATCCGCCACCCGGTGCATCACCCAAGTCCCACGCTTGGTGCTGAGGAAGACCTGGGAGGAAGGAGAGGGGATATGGTGGTATGGCAGCATCTTTGTGACCAGGTTGGGCCCCTGCCTTGCTCCTTGGACAGGGATGCTGGCACAGGTGCTGGACCTCAACGGTCATCCTCATTGAGAGGGGATGGGGTGCTGATGGCTAGGTCCTGGAAGGAGGGAAGCCCATGGGATGGTGGGGGGGTTTCTTGGTGTTCTCCAGGGTCTGAAAAATAAGCACCTCAGCCCTGGGGGCTCTCCCAGCACACCTGCTTGGCTGTGTGGCTCAGCTCCACCGCGATGTCGATGCCTGAATTTCCAGTGCCGACCACAACCACCCGCTTCCCCAAAAATGACTGTGGGCTCTTGTAGTCCCGGCTATGCAGGTACCAGCCTTCAAACTTTTCCAGCCCTGGAAGAGAGAGGGAAACCATGCTGGGTAGGGATGTGGGGCAGTGTGTGGCTGTCCCCCTGCTCAGACTGGTGGTGTGTTTTGGGAACATGCTGGGACCAGCATGACCAATGGGAGTGATGCAGCCCTGGGGTGGTCCCCAGAGAGAGAGGCGGTGGCACCTCCAACCTGGGAGATGCTCAGGGTGACCCTGAGCATCCTGCTCTGGCTTTGGGTCTGGCCTGACTTGGCACAGGGCTTGGACTGGAGACCTCCATGCCCCCATCCCAAAATCCTCCTTCAGTTCCTGCCTGGTGCCAGGCATTGGTGGCAGAGGAGCAGCCAGGGGCTGTGCTGTCCCACCAGACTGGTGACTGTGTTCTAGCCTGAAAGCCCTCCAGGCGTTTTTGCCCAGAGAAGGCCACCAACAGTGCCCAGCTCTCAAGCCTTTGCTGGGAAGCCAAAGAGCCCAGTGGGTGTGTGGCCAGCAGCTTGGGGAGCCTGTCTCTCATGGGGAAGGTGAGCTGGAAGTGGTGGCAGCTGCCAGCCGGGCACTTTGGTCAGGTGCTGATGGCATGGCAAGAACCACCAAGGACAGACCACCAAGGTGGACGGGATAGCAGCAGGTTTGTGCGATCCCTCCCAGTCCATTAATCTGTGGAAGCATTTTTGGCAACAGCCAGGGTGGGGTTGGGGCTAAGCTGGAGAGAAGGGTGGTCCCAGGTGTGTCAGGGACTAAGCAAGCAGCTCGTGGGGCAGTACCTGGGAAGGTGCTCAGCGGGAGATGTGCCTCGGTGTGATGCCCGGTGCACACCAGCACAGCGTCGAAGATGGCTGACTCCTGCTTCCCCTCGCTCTCCGTCACCACCT
>JAOTQQ010000004.1:4325325-4351081 GCA_026546715.1 Gallinago undulata | reverse complement strand
ACAGTTGCGAGTGCCCACCACACGAAACAGGGGAGAGGAAGCTCTGTTTTGGCGGTGATCATGCAGTGATGACAGCGCATTGTGGGGTTTTGTGGTGACAGAGCAGTAGATGCTGGCACAGCCCTCCTTGGGGTGCTCCTGCAGGAGCGGAGCATGGCTCAGCACTGGCACAGGGGCAGTGATGGGGAGAGATGGCTGGGGCTCTTCGTGTGGAGCCTTGGATCTCAGCCTCTCCCCCAGGATCCTGACATGGTGGGCCGCGTGCCACCCCACTAGCCACCACAGCTACTGTGGTGCTGACCCCCAGCAGGACATGTGGCTGTCAGGGATTACCTCAAACCTCCAGAGCCCTCCGATGTCCCCGGTCCTCTCGAAGCAGACAGGCTCCAGCCCCTCTTGCAGGCAGGCTTTGATGGCGCACAGCCCACTGCTGCCCCCTCCAATGATGGCCACCTTCTTCACCATGCTGCCCTCCACCACTGGGTCTCAGCCTGGGGACAATGCCAGAGAGCAGGGCTGAGGGGGGCAGCTGTGCAATATTTTGGCCCTGTGCACCAAACAGGACCCACACTCAGAAACAGCCCCCCCCACAAAGTTTGTCTGGGACTGAGAGGCAACTGCTGTTCCCCCCCCCGGCAGGGACCTGTGGCCAGTGCTGGGGTTTTGCACCACCGTGGTGTGGCTTCTGGACGCCATGGGGAGCAATGCTGCTGAGTGCCTAGAAATCCCCCAGCCCACGCCGAGTCCCGGTGATGGAGGCACGCCAGAGTGCCATGCCCTGCCTTGGGTACTGATGTCTCCCTCCCGGGTGGGTGACAGCCCCTCCGCCTGCCCTTCGCCCTCTCCATTCCCCAGGGAGGTGTTCGTTGCACCGACCTGGCACTCGCAGTGTGCCGGCAGCCCGCCGAGAGGCTCTCAGCCAACCTGCGGCTGTGGGAGCAGCAGCCTGGGGATGGCCGGCACCAGCAGGGAGCCACAGGGTGGTCTCTACCGGGTTGCCCCGAAGCCGTGACGCAGGACGTGGATGGCCTGGGATTATGGTGTGTAGCGGCAGCAAGCGGGGCCTCCCCCTCTGTCACTCCTCCCACGGAGCCGGGGAGAGGAAGCCAGCGCCTGGCTGGATCCTGGCCACCTCACCAGCTTTTCCGGCAGCAGCTCTCACTGCAGCCTGGTATAGCGGGGTAAGGAGCCATTCCAGGCACCCTGCTGGGGACCCCGGTGTGGGGACACTGTGGGGACGTGGGGTTGCAGGAGAGGCAGAGAGGCAGCTGGTCCCCAAGGCATCTGTGCTGGGTAAACAAACACTGCCCTGAACTTCAGGATCAGCCCAACCCTGTTTGTGCTGATACCCAGGGGCACACGCAGCTCCAGCTGCTCCAATGGCACCTGGCATCGCAATGCCTACACCCCCCGTGCCCCTGGGCTGGGCATGTTGGCGCAGCATCCCCATAGCCGTGGCTCGCTCCTGAGCCATTGGAATACCAGGACCAGCAGGACCCTGGTGTGAGGAGCACCATGCTGCCAGGGTATCCCTGGTGCTGGGGTGATGGGAGCGGTTAGGAAAAGGTTCTCCCCAGCAGCTGGAGACAAAGAACGGGTGGCTCAGGAGCACACTGCCGGTTGTGGGTGCACTCACAGCCAGACAGCCCCCGGAGGCTGCAGGGGAGGTTTGCTCTCCTGAATTAGGGGAGCTTCACCCCAGAGCTGAGCAGGGCTTCAGAGGGGCCAAGCTCTGCAGCTGAAATGGTTTTAACCTTCTAAAACTCAACGCTCGGTGCCTGCCTGTCAAAAAAATTGAAAGCATCTCTTACCAGGCAGGGGGATCGGCACAGGGATGTCAGAGGCAGCACTGGCAGCGCTATCCTCCCTCCTCCTCTCTTAGATGGCGTCTGGCTCTTTTGCAAGCTCTGCAGGGGCTGCCCAAGCACGACAGGTACAGGGGACTTCTCCCAGCTCTCAACCCCACCGGTGTGCTATGAAACCTCTGTGCAGGTTGCCTTTGAATTTGCCCTTCTGCCTGGGTGGCTACGAGAGGCTGCACAGCCCTGGACTTTGCCCCCACTGTGCTTGGATTCATGGTCCGGCTAAATCACCCCGTCAGGCATAGGGGACAGTGGGAATGTGCTGGGGTCAAGCCATGGCATTTTGGCCAAGACCAGCTTGTTCATATCTGCAGGAAAGCCACGGTCCTCTGTGCCCAGTGAGCAGCCAGGACAGACAGCACAATGGGAAATGCTCAGACAGCACAATGGGAAAGTCCAATCTGGGCTTTCACAGTGGGCAGAGGTGCTGTGGGACAAGGCGAGCAGAAAGCACCCATCTCCTGTTTCCTATCAATGCACTGCAATCCATGCTTGGAGGAGCAGTGACAAGTGACAAGCACAAGAGGAGACCAAAAGTCCCGCTGGTGGAGGTGGGGAGAAGCAAAGCAGCTGTGAGAGGGTGGCAGGGCAGCCTGTGACCCAGTGGGACTCTGCATTGGTGGCAGTAGGTGACACCAAGCAGCTTAGAGAGGTCCTGCAAGTGAGCCAGGAGCAACTTTTGGCATGCACATGCATGTGGGAACAAGCCACAAATGCACAGGGTGCTACTGTACTCCTCTGTGGCCTGGAGAGGAAGACACCAGTGGCTGTAAGAACTGCTTGGATGAAAGGCAACCCGTGCTTGGCAAAAAAAGTAGAGCTAAGATGTTTTGGCAAGCCTTAATCACCCCAAGCCCTGACCACACTGGAGCATGCCGCCTGCCCGTGACCCCACAGCCACCACAGAGCTCGGCTCTGCCTTGGGGCAGGAGGACTGGCCGGGGTGGCCGGGTGCTGCTGTGCGGATGCTGGACTGGCCCAGCTGGCTGCCTGGCATGTGGTGCAACCCAGGGGATTATGGTTTTGTTTTTTTTTATTGCTGGAGTGCAAACCCACAGCTGGTAGCTTCACTGGCTCACTATGCTGGTGGGTCAGGGCTCAGCTCTGGGGGAACCTGGTCATGCTGAGCGCTTTTGTTTCAACCCCTGTATAAGTGACATTGGGTAACAGAGAGAGATGGTGTGGTTGTACCAGCAGTTCTCAGGCTGCTCCTGCACACTTCAGCCAGAGGAACAGCGCTCACCAAACACTGCCTGGTTTTAATACAACTTTATCCATGCTTTCCAGGGCTCTGAGTGCAGTAGTAGACCTTAATGGCCATGATGAGCCTCACCTGGACCCAATCACCCCCACCTGCATGCCAGGAGCACTGTTAAGCTCAGCCCAGAGCCTTCACTCCTTTCTTGGCTGT
Source organism: Gallinago undulata (assembly GCA_026546715.1). NCBI lineage: Eukaryota > Metazoa > Chordata > Aves > Charadriiformes > Scolopacidae > Gallinago > Gallinago undulata. The sequence continues at coordinate 4,347,808 of JAOTQQ010000004.1, read as the reverse complement.
GGTCCCTTTTGGTGTGGATCCTGTACTTGTCTGGCTCAGTCTCAGTCCCATCTCGTTACAGAGGTTTATCACAGTCTTCTCCTGCCAAGGACAATCAGTCCTCTAGGAAAAAAGGCTGCCACAAGGACCAACAGTGCCAAGGTAGGAGAGCCAGCCTGCCTGGACCACAGGGAGTTGTGGTTGTGGTGGTGGTGGTGGTTGCAGAGCGAAGGCCCTCTTGCTGCAAGTGGTATAAGTAAGGCTGAGCTCCTGGGGCTGCCCAGCAGCCTGGGTGAGGGCTGGCCAGGGCTTTGGGGAAGGGGCTGGCTCTGCAGCATCAGTGATGTGCTGACAGACAGGAATTGCTGTGAATGCACTATATCCCTTGGGAGACTGAAAATCCTGAGGAGGGGGAAAAGGAGCTGTGAAGCTCCTTTTGTGTCGGGTGAAGCACAAGGGCTTCAGGAGCAGGCTGCTGCTGGTTTCCCTGGTTACTTGCTTTTTTCAAGATGGCATGAATGGACTAAACATTCAGTTGCACCATCCTTTCCCCATGGTACTGGGAGTCAGGTGCTTGTGTTCTTGTTGGTTGAGATCTGGCCTCAGCATGGTGCTTAAACCAAGAGCAATAGGGAAGAGACACACTCCTTAGGAAGGCAGAACTCTTTATAAACCCAAGGACAGACACCAATGCGTCCCCTCCAGACAGATACTATGGAGCAGGCTGTGCAGGGCATGCTCACAACAGCAATGCGATTAATGTATTTACAGCACACAGATACATGGGCAATCGCAGATGAACTTCTGCAAAGCCACAGCTGCCACATACACCATGGGCTAATGCAACAGGTGACCAGCAAGGGCACACTGATTCACAGTATCAGCAGTGAGCTGACGGATGAATGCGCTGAGCCCTCCCTGGGCTCTGTAGGGACTGGTTTTTCAGGGGAGAACAGTCAGTGCAGCTGCTTGGCCAGTGCGCACCCTGCTTGACAGCCCACTACGAGGGTGAGACAGCACCAAACGTCTAAGAGTGGGCCCAGGAGCCTGCAGCACTGCTAGTGTTGAAATCTTGGCTGGATAGGTGGGGTCTAGGATGTAAGTCCAACTCCCAGTATCCCCTCCCTTAGAAAACTGGGTGCATGCCTCCTCCTTTAGGAGGGACCCAGCCATCAATGGCTCCAGAGGGCAAAGAGGGCAGGCGCGCTGAGTGGGGACAGCCAGCAGTACTCCACCACGCTGTACAGTGCGTAGCCCAGCAGCAAACCGAAGAGCACGTCTGTCACGTTGTGCCTGCCCAGCATCACCCTTGAAACGCCAACGATGAGAGCCCAGAGCACCACGAGGACCCGCAGCGGGACGGCGAGCACCAGGTGGTGCAGAACAAAGCGGCAGACCAGGGCAGCTCTGGTGGCGTGGCCTGATGGAAAGGAGTACTTGTCCACCGAGATGGTGACGAACATGTCCATCTTGTTGTGGGTGGGCCGCCGTCGCTTGACGATCCCTTTCACCACTGCCACCAGCACGAGATCCAGCAGCAACGCTAGGAGACAATAACAGTGAGTGAGCAAGGTTTGGGTGGGGCTGTTTTGTTTTGGTTTTCCTCAATGGAAAACAAGGCAAGAATCAAAGCAGAGCCAATAGTGAAGAAGGTGGTACTTGGCTACCAAAACCTGCTAAGAGAAGGCAGTATTTCCCATGGCTACAATGCCTGGGCAGGGAGAGCATCCAGTGCCTGGCCTTCTCCAGCATGAGCACATCTTCAGCCTCCGCTCTGGCTGCATGCAGCCCCTGGGCGGTGTCAGACCCTCTGCCTGCCACAGCCAACAACAGGACTTGGCCCAGCTCACAACAAAGGGCTTTTCTTTCTGTGTAAAATCTGATCTTGCCACAACTCGGAGCTCACATTGACCCTTAATCCGAAGGCAACAGAGAGGTTAATATTCCCTACAATTTCCTCCCTGACAGCCTGTGCTGACAACTTTGTGGCTGGAGGTCAAATGGACCCGGGTGAATGATCAACCCGCATCCACCAGGGCTCAGGGTGATGGGCCCTGAGCTCCCTTGGTGCTGCCAGGGCTCCCACGGTCTGGCTTCTCCCTGCTGCTGGGAGGGCTAATGCCAGAAAGTTAACCACACTTGGGTTTTCAAGAGCTGTAAAGGATGATTTAAATAATGGTGGCTTGCCCTGAGAAAGCTAAAGGCTGTTGCGGTAGAAGTCAGAGGCAAAGCACCTGTGAGAAGTGTTCAGCCAGTATTGGGCAAGAGCAGTTTCTTGTGTAGGGCAGAGGATGCTTTCTCCATCCCCAAGCTCAGTGCTCACAGCCAGGGCTACTTCTTGCGTAAAAGACTGGTTTCTGTTTGTCCTAAGGCTTGTTTCTGGGCACCACACCTTTTGATCATTTCAGTTCATTCCCTTTGGTTAATCATTTAAGAACAATTATTTTTTTTCCCCATATGTAAATCTAGTTCAACTGCTTTTTTTCTATACGGTTTGGAAGATTCAGCTTGGACATCAGGGATAACTCCTTCCTCACGTGGGTGCTGCAGCCCTGGAACAGGGCTCCAGAGAGAGGTTGGTGGCTCTGGCCCAGAATGTTGAGAGCTGGACAAGGCCCTGGTGCTGGGACAGACCTCCTTGGAGAAGAGATTAGGTTGGAGGCCTCCAGGGAAGGGACTCCCACAGCTCTGCTGTGAGACTGCAATTTAACCGTGTGTTACTAGACAAAAAAGATGCACAAAACCATATGTTTCCCACCAAGCAAACTTCAATTCAAATGATATTTCAATGATTGGTGAGATACCAATTATTTGCAACTTAATAAAAGAGTAAGAACTAGGAATCTGAAAAGGTCTGTTGCTCTGGAACTACTTGTTTCTCAATGAGCAAAAATTAAGAATCCAGGTATACCTAGTAAGACAGGATGCTGGGGGGGGAATATTACACCACACAAAATTAAAATGCAAACTTTAAACCAAGTTTCCTCACTGGCTGATACAGATCAATCCACAGAGGTACTGCCTGCAAGGAGCCCAAGGGTGCAGACATCTGTGTGCAAGAGCGGCTTTTCAGGGAAAAGGGCTGGTGTCTCAACACTAGGAAGCTGCACCTGGAATGCACTCTTCAGATAAGCCGAGGAACTAAAAGAGAGTTCAGCTCCCTGAAAGTTTTGTGCAACTGCAGGAGGAGCAGTTTAGCTGTTGGGAATGTTGCAGTGTGTAGTGGGAGTTGTGACAGATGAGCCATACCCATGCCACCATGCCTTCCAGCTGCAGGGTTACTCACCCGGGAACCAGGCACCCCAGATGAGCCCGTACCAGCTACTCAAAATCAGCCAGCTCCCTCGGGGCTGCAGGAGGCTGAGGCTTCCTCAGTTCTGCCCCATCCTTTGGGTCTCATCCTCCCCACCCTTGGCTCTGACCAGCCCCTGCCTGCAGAGCCCTGTGGTGAGCCCCCAGCCTCACCAAAGAGCAGGTTGAGCAGCACCTCCCTGGCCGCTGAGCTGTCGCTCTGGCAGAGTCCGTAGAAGGTGCCGAGCAGCCAGGGGATACCGTGCCCGGAAACCTCGATGACCTTCATGAGGGGCCGTGCGCTGCCCCAGGCCGAGCCCTCCCCGGCGCAGACACCCAGGCGCTTGGAGGCCCAGAGGTCGATGGCGAGCAGGGAGCTGAGGGCGATGCCCAGGAAGGAGGGGTTCAGCTTCATGCAGTCCTCCTCGGGCAGCGGGGCCGCCGCGGAGCTACCCGACTCCCTGCGGCGGGAGGGGCTGTCCGGGGGGCCGGGGCTGCGCTGGCTGACGAGGGACAGGAACTCCAGGCGGCCGGTGCGTCGCTCTCGGCTGTTGCGGGGGCTCGGCATGGCGAGAGGAGGTGGCCTGCGAGAGACGGGAGCCGGTCACCGGCTGCCGGGCCTGCTCTGGCACCGGCACCCCGGGCAAGCCGCCCCGGGAGCCCGCATCCCTCCCACCCCCAGCCCGCGCCTGCTTCTCCCCGCTATGGGCCCTACCGCCTGCAAGCTCCGCACCGTGCCCCCCACCTGGCGGTGTGTCCCCGGGACCCTCCCCCCCAAGGACAATCCCGCACCCCGGCTCCCCCCGGTACCAGGCGGCCCCGGCGCGGCCTCGCTTCCTCTTCCGCCTCTCCCCGTGACGTTGGCCCGGTTGCCATGGAGCCAGGACGCCCCGGGGACACACACACACACACACTGACGGACGGGGCTGCGGTGCCCCCTGGCGGTGAGGAGGCCGGCCCGTCTCTCTCCGAGGCGGGGCTGGGTGGGCTCACCCCGCCCCTCCCCTTCCCCCCTTCCGCGCACGTGCCCGCCCCAGCCGGCGTACGGCAACCGGCGAGGGCCGCAAAGAGGCGGCGGCGCCTTCGCCCTGCCGGCGCCGGTGCGGGCGCCGGTGCGCGGCGGGCGGCGATGCACGGCGGCGGGCGAGCGGCGGCGGCTGGGGTGGAGGGGGGACGGGCCGCCCCCCCGGCCCCGCGGCTGGGCGGCGGCGGGTAACGGCGGCGCGGCGGCGGCGATGGGGTGCCTGCAAAGCGTGGCCTGCAAGGCGCGGGTGCGCCGGGAGCAGATCGTAGTGTCGGACGTGTCGGCCACCATCGAGCCGGCGGCCACCGCCATCGAGGAGAGCTCGCCGGTGGTGCTGCGGTACCGCACGCCCTACTTCCGCGCCTCGGCCCGCGTCCTCATGCCGCCCATCGCCCGGCGGCACACCTGGGTGGTGGGCTGGATCCAGGCCTGCAACCACATGGAGTTCTACAACACCTACAGCGACCTCGGCGTGTGAGCACGGCGGCCGCCACCGGGACCGGGGGGGGGCCTCGGGGGGAAGGACACGGACGACACAGGGTTTCTGACGGCAGCGGGGGAGCAGCGGGCCCCCGGTGGCGCCGGCTGGCATCGCGTTGGAGCCATTCATCCCGAGGCACCGGAGGGTTTGGGGAGGATGGAGCCGAGTGGAGGACGGGGGGTGGCGGTGGCCTGTCCCCCGCTGCTCCCCGGCAGCTCCGGAGCCCGGATGGGTTTGAAGCCAAGAGCTGGGACTCGGCCAGAGAGGTGTCCCCTCAGCTCCCCGCTGGCCACGGCTATGGGCCATCTCCCGTGCTGTAGCCGCGTGGGGTTGCTAACGCGGTCGGTGGCCAGGATTTGGGCTGGGATTTCCACCCACCCCCCCCAGCCGTATTGCAGGGATTTCATCGCACCAGCGGCAAGCGTAATTGTGATGTTTCATTATTGTAGGTGCCTCTGTGCCGGCGCATGTATTTAGGGGCAAAAAAAATGCAGACTTTTATGGCAGGAGGGGGGGCTGCTGATGGGCACGGCCAGCACCGCGGTCGATGGGGAAGGCTGTTCTCCTCCGGCACAAGAGCTGATGAAGGAGACAGTGGCCCCAGAGAGACTCAGCAATGAGTTTTGGCCCAGTTGGTTTGATCGCAGGTGAATTAAAATAGTGTTGTGCTGGTAGAGCAAAGGCTTCAGCAAACCGTGAGCAACTTGGTGAAGGAACCAAAGCCGAATGTGTTCTTGAAGGAGGTCCTTGGGAGCTTGGCTGCAGGTGGGGAGGGATCCCCAAGCTGCCTCCCAGCCCCTTGCTGGGCGCTGTCGCTGCCGTTTCCCTGCTAACCTAGCCTTTCTCTTCCCTTTCACTAGGTCAAGCTGGGAACTGCCTGATCTGCGAGAAGGAAGAGTAAAAGCCATTAGTGATTCAGATGGTGTGAGCTATCCCTGGTATGGAAACACTACAGAAACTGTGACCCTGGTCGGGCCCACTAACAAGATCTCTAGGTTCTCGGTGAGCATGAATGACAATTTCTACCCCAGTGTGACGTGGGCTGTCCCTGTCAGCAACAGTAACGTGCCGCTGCTGACCAGGATTAAAAGGGACCAGAGCTTTACCACATGGCTGGTGGCCATGAACACCACCACCAAGGAAAAGATAATCTTGCAGACTATAAAGTGGAGAATGCGAGTGGACATTGAGGTTGATCCCATGCAACTGCTGGGGCAGCGGGCACGGCTGGTGGGAAGGACTCAGCAGGAGCAGCCCCGAATCCTCAGCAGGATGGAGCCCATCCCACCAAATGCACTAGTGAAACCCAATGCCAACGATGCCCAAGTCCTCATGTGGAGACCCAAGCGAGGCCAGCCTATAGTTGTGATACCTCCCAAGTAGAGCAGCGCCCGGGCACATGCGTGAGGACCTGGGTGCTGCCAGCCTGCTGCAAAAGAATGGGGTTTCTGAGCCAAAGCAGACCTCTTGGGTTCTCCTGCCTTTGTAGCTGTGGTGGTTGGAAACGTGGTTCTTCCTTAGTCAGAAAGAGAGCCTGGCCAGCACAGGGGTGGGAAAAGGGATCGCTGAGCTGCAGGATTTCCCAGGAAGCAGAATTGAGTACTTCTGGAGTCTTGTGGCTGGCAAAGAGGCTGTCTGACCTAAATGACTGGCCTTTCCTTGCAGGGCCATGCAAGGAGCATGAGTGTGAATGAACCGTGCCTGTGGCAAATGCTGCTTTCCACCCAACTGGAGGCAGAAATGGAGACCATGCCTGCTGGACGCGGAGGGTCCTGCCGTGACCCTTCCCGCTGGAGCACGGGTGTCCCCACGGTGTCTATACCTATGCATTTTGGATGGATAATCGACCCTTTGCCCTGCTTGCTGGGACTGGGCAGGAGGGCCCAGGAGCGAAGCAGTTGCTGGCAGAGCCAGGGCGCTGACCTGGAGCCCGGAGTGAGCTGTTGCTGCTGCCCAGGAGGGGTTTTCTGCAGCCGAGGGGAAGCGGGATGTTTTGCATGTGTTTGGGTGTGTTTGGAGTAGTTGTGAGTGTAGGAGATGCCATAGCTCTTTTCCGTCTTGGAGTGAGATCTAAGGGCAGGTTAGATGTCCTTTGCTTTTAAGGTGCACTAAATCTTTGCAGTTCCTCAACCTTCCCCCCATCCCAAATCCCACGCGCCTTTCTTTTATGGAAGCAAAACCGATTCGCAGCTGTGTGAGAAATCAGGAGTGGTGCCTGTTCACCCAGTGCAGGGCGAGCAGGCGCTTGCTGACCGTGGGGTACCCAAATCTGCTTGGAGGTACCCCGGGACTCACACACTTTCTCTGCAGACCCAAGTCTGTTGCAAGAAGTTGGGTGCTTGCTTATTTTTCCACGCAAATGCTGGCTCCCATGGGGACCCTCCTCCTCCTCCTCAGCCACCTTCAGGAGCAGTGTGGCTACAGGTGGGGATGCCAGTGGAGGGGACGGCATGCTTAGCGGTAACTCTGCAGCTCTGCAGGGCTGGGGGTCTCCTCTCCGTGGGTCGGAGGCAGGGATGCGAGCGGAGGTTGCGCCGGGCAGGCCTGGGTTTGCCTGGGAAGGAGGAGGCGGCGAGCACGCTGCCTGGGCACTGCCTCCTGTGGCTGCAGGTGTTTGGGGGGTAACAGAGGGGTTTATTTGCCTTTCTCCTCACTCCTTGCCGCCTGGGTCGCTGGCATCATCTGGTCTGCAGGGCGGTGCGGTGGGCTGCGGTCCACGGTTCCTGACATCTTGCCCTCGAGATGCAGCGGAGGCAAAAGCCGCAGGTACGCTGCTGATGGCCCAGGTGCCCTGTCGTGCCTGGGCACGTGGTTATGGCTTTCTCTGCTTTCTCTGCTCCGGCGCGAGCCCTGCGGCTCCTCTGGCTCCCACCACTGCCTTTGTGCTGCGGGAGGTTTGCGCTGCCCTGGGGACGTGCGTAATTCCTGCTGGGAGGGTCCCGTCTTCTGTCCAGCTGCCAGGAGAGCCTGGGAAGGGTCGCTGTGTTGGGCGCTTCCATGCAAAGCCTTTCCTGGGGCATTGGCAGCTCTGCCCTCAGCCTGGCTGTCAGGACGGCCAGCCCAGCCCAGCTTTGCTCCCCGCAGTGTGCCGGCACACCCCCGCGGCGTCGCTCCTCAGCACGGCTGAGCTCCTGCAGAGCTTCAGCCACAGCTTGTGCTTTTCCAGGGTGGGATTTGCCCCCCGGTCCCTGCCGGTGAAGGGGCTCCCCAGGCATCTCAGACCAAAAATCCCTGTGAAATCCCCATGCTACTTACTATTCTCAGTAGTGTTTGCTGCTTATTCGATTCTTTATTTATTTTTCCCTTCGGGAGTGTTGCATTTTGACGCCTCGACGCACACTTCCCCCTGCCGGGGCCGGCGGTTCCTGCTCCTCCGGCTCGGCCTCGTGGCTGGCTGGGAACCTGCTGCTTTCTGTGCCTACGTCTGGGTTTTCCTGGGGCCAACAGCCTCACAGTGGGAAATGTTTGCAGGGAGAGGGGGCTCTGAGCTTTGGTTTGCTGTGTTTTCTGGAGCAAAACTTCTACTGGGAGCTTGCTGGTGTGGGAAGGTGTCCCGCTCTTGTGTCTGCCTGTAGTTTTGTCCTGGTCCGTGATCGACGGCAGCTTTTGCCATCACCTATGTTTTGTTTTTCAAATAGTGTGTGTGTGGAAGTGGGTTAGAAACTTTAAATACAATTTTCCTTGAGATTTGGGAGAGGAGGAGGGGTAAGTACCTTTTGGTTTGAATTAAGGCAGATCTGTATTTTTGACCCAACGGGACAGAAATGTCTCTGGCAGTATCAGAGCTAAAATGCCAGAGGGAAGGGATTCCCTGACAAACAGGTAGCCCCAAGGTGTGCTCCCAGCCAGGAGAGGATGCTGCATGAGCCTGCTCCCCAAAACCTGCAGGGAAGGCTTTGGGGCTGCGCTCGGGGGCTGCGCGCCGGCCGTCAGCCCAGGGAGCTGCTGCGGCACCGCCGTGGTGGCAGCTGGCTGGGAGAGCAGGGATGCTGGTGCGGGGATGCTGTTGAATTTGTTGCCGTCTTTTAGGATACGCTGGCTGGCTGGAACCTTGGCACATCGTCTGCTGCCTTGGCATGACACCAAGACAGCAGCGGCCGCTGTTCCTGTCCGTCTGTGCCTGCAGCATCCCCAGGGAGGTGCTCGATGCCGTCTGGTGTTGACATCGGGCTTGGTGCCCGGCCACAGCTGTGTGCCTGGGCTCCCAAGGCTCCCCAGCCTGCAGGCAGGCTCTGTCTGAGCCCCGGGGCCGTGCCTGTTGTTCCCTTCTCCGGGCTCCTGTGCTCGCTCCTCAGAGGGCTGGATTTGATGCACTTAACTTGGTTCGATGCATGGGTTGTCTTCATGGGCATTTCCCTGTTCAAAAAAAAAAAAAATAATAGAAAAAAGTTGGGAAAAATTGTTTGCAAAAAAATACTGCAAACAATGTCTGTCAAAATTTGCAGGCATTTTGCATGTTCAAAAAAGGTGTCTGTTCACACTGGGATGGAGGTGCTGGGTGAGCATCTCCCTGAGCACAGTGGTAGCACCGACCGGTGAAGCTGGTGATGCTTAAGGAGGGGAGGCAGCGGGCGAGAGCTCCCATGTACGAATCCGGGTTCAACTCGCATCCCTATGGCCCGCAGCCATACTGCATACTGACAGATGCCCCGAGTGGGAGCCCTTCCCTGTGCCCCTCTTTTGTACCAGCACCCCGTTATCTCAGGAAGCGGGGGAGGTCATGGAAACACCCGCCCTCCCGATCCCCTCTTGCTCTGAGCCTCGGGGTGCCCCTTCCCCTTTGCCCCCATCCTTGGGTTACTTATTTATTTATTTATTTATTACTTATTTATTTAAGGTTTATTTAAGTTATTTATTGGTATTTATTAATGGCTGGAAGTCGGGGGGGGTCATTTCTGCTGCATGGCAGGGGCAGCTGGGTCGTCCCCCCCAGCCCAGCCCCCTGCATTTTGGGGTGCTGCTGCATGTTTGGGAGCACCGCTGGGGAGAGATCCTTGTGGGCCCCTGCGCTCCCAGGGGCGAGCCGGAGGGGAGAAAGGAAGGGGAATCACGTTGGTGCCTGCAGGGAGGACACCTGGTGCCTGTCCCCTTCCTGCAGAAGCTCGAAGCCCCTGTGCCCCCTCCCCAGGCGCTGTGCTCCTTCCTGTCCCCGTCTGTATTTATTGACCCGGCCTCCTGGGGTTTCTCTGTTCGGCTCCCGCTGGATTTGCTGTTGCCAGTTTCTGGAGATGGTGAGAAGAGCCAGGACCTGTGGGTGTCGCTACGGAGAAAAGACCAAACCAGGTATTCTGCTGCCGCGTGGAGAAAATCAGGAGGAGGAGAAGAGGAAAGCTGGTTTTGCAGAGTGCCTTAAACACAAATGACTCTACTGAGTAGGGGGCTTGGACTTCTGTCTCTGGATGTTGTTACCAACTCGAACAAATGTTGCATTTCACTTCTCTGGGATTAAAAGAAAACCACTCGAGCTGTACTGGAACCAAACCCTGTGTTTGCTTGAGTCCGTCTGGCTGGCTTGTGTCTCTGGAGCCACGGCAGCGCTGGGGAGCAGGCAGGAATTTGTGGGCTCCTGGTCATCAGCCACTGCCTGGCTGTGTGGTGGGACCAGCAGCTGCCTTGGCTTGCTTTTAGGGCCCTGCTCTGGTGATAGGACTTGTTGCCTCTTGTCCTGACTCGCCAGTGGCTTTGCTGGTGTCCCAGAGAGGTTGTGCTCGCCCTGCAGTGCCCCTTTGCTGGGACTCTCAGAGCAGCCTGTTCACACAAAGCTTGCTGTGGGACCGTGTCCTCAAGCGTCTAGACATTGGGCAGTCCGTTGGAAAACTTTGGAGCGGGTGGGCAGGCAGCCCTTTTTCCCTCAGGCAACCAGATCAAGGCCATGGCTTTGAGCCGCAGGACCGGCAAGAAACCCAGGAGCTCGTGCAGCCCCGCTGGGAGGAAATAGGGAAGCTGCCAAGCTTGATAAAGCTAAGAAAGCGATATGGAAAATGGATGTTTTCCCTTTGAAATTGCAGCTCCCCCTCCTACTTCTTGCAGAGTGAAATAGGGGGAACAAGAGTCAAAACAGACTAGGGTTTTTTCTTCTTACAGTAAAAATAATACATGAGGATAATGCAGGTTTTCATAATGAAGGTTTGTTTAAAAGTCATTTGGGGAAAAATACAAATATTCACTGATTCACCACACGATTCCTGGAGGCAATTAAGTATTAATATATACTTTTTTTTTTTTTGATAATGGAAGAGGGAGGTCTCTGAAACGCAACCCTCTTTGGGGGAAGGATGTCCTCAGCCTGCTCGCCGGGGTGGAGGAGGGCAGCGACAGGAGATGGGAGAAGCCAGCAGCTCTGGACGTTGTCTGAGGACTGACGGACCATGTCCCAGGTGGGTGTGGGAGCCACCCCAGGATGAGGCCCTGTGGGATGCTGGAGGGGAGCTCATTGCATCCAACGTGTTGCTTACCAAGAGCCCCCGTTTGCTGTGGGGGCACATTTGTGCCCCGAACCAGCTGCTTTCTTTAGCAGCTGCTCATGTCGAGTGTTGTTAATTGGGCCAGGCACTGGGAAGTGCTGGCAGACCGCCCACGGGCTATTCGCTGGGCGGCTTTATTTCCTAGCATTTTATTAAAACATCGCTCATCTCGTCGGACCCCCGAGGTGGAGGCGCGGGAGATGAGGGAGGAGTTCACACGGCTTGTATCATGCCCGCTCATGCCCTGGGAAGCAGGGTAGGACCCCCCACCCTGCAGCCAAGAGCAGGCCAGGCTGAGGCATGTTCCCGGAGCAGACATCTCCTCCTTCCCACCACCGAGGCTCTGCCGCAAAGCAGCAGTATGGTGGCTGCCCTGGGCACTGCTGCCTTGTCTGAAATGGTGTGCCCCGAGACAACCTGCACTTCCGGAGTGCCTTATTACACAGCGAGCCCGAGGGCAGCCTGTGCCCCTGCCACCCACCCCCAGCATGGGCACACATCCCAGCTGCACAGCCCAGGGAGCAAGGAAAGTGGTGCAGGGTGCCGTGAACACCAGCAGAGGCAGACGAGGGATACTGCAGGTAGTACTGAAGATCAGTTTATTTGCTCTATTCCCTCTTCCATAAAACCTGAAAGCAATCAACTTCCAGCAAGAGATGAGAAAGCAGTGAGAGATTGGGCTCTGCAGCTCCTCCCCTAGGCACGGGACCAGACAAAGGTGTTAACGCGTTAGTGACGGCTGCTCTGAAAGGCACGCAACAGTTTGGAGCCCCGGATGGGCTCCTCATGGGAGGCGTGTGAGCCCAGCTAGGACACCCCTCCGGGGCCTGGCTTGGCTGCTGACACCACGCTTCCCACCGTGCCTCCGGGAAAAGCTCAGCTGGTGCCAAAAAAGAGACTCCACAGCGTGAGCTCTGGAGCCCCCTCCAGTCTGCTAACCTCCTCCTTGCGGGGCTGATTCAAGACAAGAAAACACCCAGGGTTTTAGTTTTGAGGGGAACATGGGGGATGAAAGGGATGGGGAGGATTGGTTTAGTATTGCCATGTACCATCCAGGTGACAGTACGAGGCTGCTGATCGTGCGGTGTCAGGGAGGCAGGAGGTGGCCACGGGGAAGGCTCCTGATGCCGAACGACTTGCAGCCCGGCAGGATGGCTGGGCAGACATGCTCACTCTGGCTGTGGGGTGTAACGCAGGTACTTCTTCCCTGACGGGAGGTCTTTTGTGAAGACTCCTTTGGGAAAGAGCTTCTTGGCTTCCTCATCAGGTAGGGTGGGCACAACCATGACGCTGTCACCAGGCTGGGGAGCAAATGGGAACCGTGTGAGCAACAGAGGAGCTGGCAGACTTGGACGCAGGTGGCACTGCCTCCCTGTGAACCCTCAGCCCCAGTGCCCCAGGCACATCTCTTGCAGCTCTGCCTGGAGCTGGCAATGAGGACTGAGTGGGAATTACACCAGGAGATGTGGGAGATGTCAAAGGGACATCTCCCTTTGACAGCTGTCTGCCAGCCCTGCCAAGGGGATCCTACAGACCAGCTCTTCCCCACAGCACTCCTATGGGAACAGGGAGTAACAGGAGGGGAATTTGGGCATTTCTATGATGCAGGAGGGAGCACAGCCTGCCCAAGTCTGCTTGTCCATTTCTATTGCTCAGGCACCCCAGACAGGCAGTGCTGGCTCCCCCTTGATGTGCCAAGCCCCAGGGGAAGGTGTGCTTCCCTGGGAGGCGGGTGGTGGCCGAGCTGGCCCAACACAGCTGGGAGCTTATGCTAGAAGAGACAGGAGTCTTCAGAGGCAAGGCTGCCTCCGCACTCTGCTTTGCCCCAGGAAGGGAAGGTGCAGTTTGTTGTATGCTCAGCACATGGAAGCTGGAGTTGAGGGGTGGGGAAGCACAATGAAGTGCACCAATACCCCAAGTTACTCAACCTCCGAGGCTTGTGCCTACGGGGCCCTCATGCCCAGACAGAGCAGGTGTCTGGAACTATGCTCTGGGAGCCTGGCCCTGCCTCAAAACACAGGACTTCTTCAGGACGCTCTGCAACAGCAGGAGTGTGTCCTCTGGCTCCGGACAGGCAGGCTTCCTCAGTAACAGCTATCAAAGCCAGCGGCAGGACAGGTCCAGGAGCTAAACAGCTCTGCTGGGCTGAGGAAACATTGGCTAGCTACAGCAGCCAGACTGTGCTGCTTGTTCCTGCTTTATCTTGGCCCAAACTGTTTTCTGGGGAGTTTTAAATAATGCTATTGGACAAGTATGGCCACAACTAAGCAACTCCAACTAGTAATTTTCCACAAGGAGAGGACTCAGCTGTGTACATGGCTGGGTGAAGTTGGGCTGTGCCCATACTGGCCCTTGCGGGTTCAAAGGCAGGAGAGCAGCAAGCCAGCCCATGAAGAGGTGTCCCATGCTTGCTGCTTCACTGGCTTTGAGTGGACTTTGGCACACTGACACCTGGTAATGTCCTTCCTTATCACAGGCAACGAGGGCAGGACCTGCCTTGGCCCAAAGGTGATAGCCAGAAGGGCCAGGCCAGTATTTTTGGCAACAAGGACCAAGGGCAGGGAAGGGAGGTTCCTATGGCTGACTCAGGACTGCAACAGCCCTGCATCTTGGGCTGGGATCTAACTCGTACCACAGGACCTCAGCAGCTTTCCCCACCGCATGGGTCCCTCCAGTCCAAGGGAGGTTGGCTGACGTTCCAATGCACGTTTTCAGTGCTCAGTTGTGAGCTTTTCTCCCCTCCTTACCTTCCAGTCCACAGGGGTAGCGACCTTCTTGTACGCTGTCAGCTGCAGGGAGTCCACCACTCTCAGGATCTCATCAAAGTTTCTCCCAGTGGTGGCCGGGTACAGGATGGAGAGTTTCAACTTCTTATCCGGGCCAAAAACAAACACCTTAGCACAAGGAGACAGAGTCAGGGGCTGGGGAGAAGATATTTGTCCAACTGAACTGCTGGATCTGCTCAGCCCTGCTGCTCCAACCTTTCCTGGGAGGTGGTCTGCTTGATCACAGGTGTTGGGACAGGGGAGATGCCATGGTGGGAATCTCCTAGAGCAACAAGTAATGCCCCAGGCACAGAGAACACCACGTTTGCTCTGGCAGCTCCTGTTTCCAATGCCAGCTTGTTTTGCTACTTGCAATTTTTCCTCCCCTTGACCTGTGCATTTCTGATACAAGCACAGGTGGGGAGAGGGAAAGTCCAGCAGATTAAGCACTTTTGTCCCTTCTGTGTTAGGACAGGCACAACCAGGATGAGCTGGCAGCAACAGCAACGTGGAGCTGTTGCCAGCAGGCTACCACAGCGCCAGCCTCTTCCTGCAGCACAACCCATGGATCTAGCCCAAGGAAGTCAACCTACTTCCTGAAGATGCCCCTTATACCTTCAAGCCCAGCCCCACAGACAGAGGGCAGGATGGCAGGCAATGCCTACTGCTCAGAAAGCTGCTCCAGGGCCAAGTACTCACCACGCGAGCAGTCAGGGGCATGCCGTCCTTGTCCCGCTCGTCTGGGTCCAGCATGCCCAGCTTGACAGCGAGTTCCCGGTTCGCATCAGCAATTATTGGGAAGGGGAGTTTCTCCTCGGGTTGTTCCCCATTGTACGCATTGATGTCCTGCAGAGACAAAACCATCACAAGCTCATTCTCCCTCTTGTGGGTACCACCATGGGAGACAGAGGCCAGGGAGGGAGACCTCCACACAGGCTCTACGTGTGTGGGGCAAGCTTCTGCAGAGGGGCCATGCAGAAACATGTCCAGCAGCTGCTCTACAGGAGCTTGTGACTTGCTTGGCCCCAAGGTCTCAGGCTGGGACGGCACAGCCAGAGGCTCATGGCCTTCTCTGCTTCCAGAAACAATGTGACAAAACAGAAACCTGTGTGCCAGGCCAGACTCTGCCTCGTTCCTGGAGATCAGTTGTTAGACTGTCTATGCTCACAACCTGTCACTTACCAGCTGCTTTGCCCAGGCCGTGGGTAAGGAGAAATAGGGAAGTCCTGCCCATGCTGGTGACACAGGAAGATTTACCCACCTTTCGCTGAGAACAGAGGTGTCCCTCTTCCAACCCTCTCCCAGTAAGTGATTTAGCACTACTGACAGACGTGTTGGTGTCACACCTGAACTGGACCGTGCTCTTAAGGAACAGTTTCTCTCATGGCAGAGCAAACCAGCTACTCTATGGCTAAGAAAGGTCAAGTGTTGAACACTTCACAGGTCTTGTGCACGGGAGCAGCTCCATTGAGCACTCCAAGCTTACTTAACTAAAGGCTCTTGAAAACAGAGTGAAAGTCTATGTGCAGCTGCTGGGACACTGCACATTCCTTTCTGAACCACAGGTGGGACAGAAGACAAAACCATCCCCTTCCACAGCTGTGCAGACTCTCCCTTGTGACCACGGTTTATGAGGTTGCTCCCTGTGCTTGTCCAAACTTGAAGCATTCCCCGTGCTTCACAGGGAAACTGTATTTTGAGAATCTCTGAATCTGATCTGGACTTGGCCAAAACATTCAAATTACCCTTGTAGTTGTGGTGCTAGCTTTATGGGTCACAACTGAGCCACAGCGGGGCTGGGAGGAGCCTGCTCCAGGCAGCAGAAGCAGAGCAGCTGCCAGCATTAAAGCAAGTTTAATCCAAGGTTTCTGCCCCAGAACAGAGCTCCCTATTCCTTCCCTCCTCTTTACGCTACAAGGAGACAAAACTGACTCCAGTGCTGACACAAGCCTTCCGCGCACCACTGTGGTGCGTTATCCGCTGAGCTGATAGTTTGAATGTACAAGTCTCTCCCTCTTCCCCAGGCTCTCAGTGCAGGGGAACAGGCTGTGGCCTGCTCAGGGAATTTGGGGAGGGCAGGGTTGGAAACGCTTTCCCTTAGCATGGCCCACTGCTGCTCAGAGCACACCAGAGGCAGCAAGAGCACCACTCCTCAGCCCTCCTATGCTGATGGTGGTGACACAAAGAAGGGGCTTTAACCCTGTCCCAGCTGCTGCAAGCAGGTCAAGTGGTGCACACATGGCAAGATGTTTCCTTTCCAGATTTCCTCTTCGCTTGCTTTCTCCCCAGGGCTTCCTGAATCAGCACTGGACTGCAAAAAGGCTGTTTTATCTCGGCTGTGTTGTGGTCAGGCCTGCCTTGGAAGGAAGGAATTGGTTCTGTTCTCCTGCAGACCTGCCTTGTCAAAGCAGAGTGGGGAAGGAAAGCAGAGCCAGTGAGGCCAGCCCAGGCAAAATGTTTCTGAATGCCCCAGAGAGTTGCAGGAGGCTGCAGACGAAGGTCAGACAGTGACATCCCCCAATCTCTTCAAAGTGGGGGATGGAGGATGAACAGAGCTTCTGAGAAGCAATATCCAAATCCTATGGACTGTAACTCATTCCAAAATGCATGTAATTTCATGACCTCGGGATCTCTGTTCAAAGCAGCCTCCCAAACCCCACCCTGTTTTGCAATAAGACACCCAAGACTCACTCACTTCCCTATGAGCTATTTTTCTTTCCAGAGTTGTAGCTGAAACCAGACATCACTGGAGTCATTTATTCACCCCTGACTCACCAAGACAAAGGAATCAGTGGCCAAAGAGAGCATTGAAACCTCCTCTGACGAGCACAACGTGGGCCAGTCAACCCTGCTTCAGGAGCTCATGCATTCAGCCAACCCTTGGAGCAGCATTGCACAGACAGGGGAGGTAGGAGAGTGAGACCAATTCCTGGTTGAGCTACAGGCTTGTTCCGAGTCTTGCAGTGAGCTTCTGTGTCTTGGCTAGGGATGGCTAAGAACAGCAGTGACATCTTTGGCTAGGAAAGCATAGCTGAGCAAAGTGACATGAGAATTATTGGCTATACTCTGGTCCCACCTTTCTAGGCCCCATCTGCCCACTGAAATCTGGCAGCAAAGCAAACAGAAGTTTCTTTGTCTTTTTATACAGGATTTCAGCCACCCCTCCTGCCTACTTGCTTCGTCACAGGCTGTGTTCCAGATAAAACCAGCTTCATCCTTTTAGTACTGCTAGGAGCCTCATCCAAAGAGAGAGCACAGGTACATAAAGGAATGTTGCACAGAGAGTTCTGGCTGCCCAAAGTTTTACTCACTTTTAGGACTTCTCTCTAAGTTAAGATTTAGTGAAAGAAATTGCAGTTTCTAGATCCCAATCTAGGATTTAATGCAGACTGCTTTTGTCCAGGCAGGCAGCTTCTGCCAAGGCTTGCTATCTCTGTTAAGCTCCTTTTTTCCCTATGGTTGGGCAGGAGAACCTCAGGGGCATTGCCCCTGGTCTCAGACTTGTGGCAGGCCTTAACACCTGCCTTCCTAGTTCAGCTTTTTGGCTCTTTGCATTATCTGAAGTTCTTCTCTGCTTTGTCAAGGACAAAAGAAAAGGATCAGATGTAAGGGCAAGGTCTAAGAGCAGAGCAATAGCATCCCTGTCCTCTCTTATGCCCTCCATGATGCATGTATGCTGTGTTCATTGCTCCTCCATGCTCCTTGCTCCACTCGTGGTGTTGCACCCTGACACATCCTCCTGTTCCCAGGCAAAAGAGCCCTAGTTGCTCTACACTGAAGCAAACCTGCCCAAATCTGCAGGCAGCTTTGTTCCCTCTTTGCACCTTTTCTTGTTCCCCTGTAGCCTGTGAGATGGGCAATTTCAAACACAGGCTGCATGGAAGACTCCAGCACTATGTGCTATGGATTTGCACATACCAATTGGATCTTACTCTGGAGGACTTTCATGGTTTCCTTTCAGACAGGTGCTGAGCTGGCATTGCCAAACTACCGTCTCTGAGGCCTCTCCCGGCCTGACAGAAAGCTCACCGCAGCTTGGATCACTGCCCTCTGCCCTTCTCTGTGTTCATTGCGGAATGTTTTCCAAACGTGCTACACTGCCTCCCATCAATCAGCACAGAGAAGCAGTTCTGCAACTTCTGGTTTTACCCAAGGTTGCACTGAATAATGCCATAGCATCAGCAAACTCAGCTCGTGGTTCATCTCTTTTCCAGATCGCCCAAGTGTGCTGAGCCCTGCAGACCCTCAAGGGAGCTCACCACTTCCCTCCCTTGGCACAACCTATCGCTTTCTCCTGTCTCTCTGCAGAAAGGAGCCTGCCCTTCACAAAGCTGATGCCTTTGATGGGAATTCAAGGACTTTGCAAAAGTCAGCAATATCCTATCGTTCTTCAAATGGCTCTAGCCAACCAGGAGAGGAGACTCCCTTAAAAAAGCAAAACCCAAACTTTCCATTATATTTAGCGAAATGTTATCTGCTAATTTGACTGGTGGTTTCAGCCAGTTTGACCAGCACAGAAACTTCATTAACTGTTGTGGTATTTGTACACTGTTTTTCCCAAGCTCTTCTGAGGCTTGGTGGGACATCAGCCATGCACCACTTGGGTACGAAGGTCAATTTAAGCAATAAGGCAATTAGGTAATTTCTAAAGCCAGTCAGACATGAAACAACATTTCAGTGTGGAAATTCCTCCTTTACTACTGTTTGCATGCAGGCCTCACCCCTGGAAAATGTGTGAGAATGTTCCCTATTTTAAGAGGCAAGTAATTCACTCAGGGACTTTTAAACTCTGGCCATATCTGTCTGAAATGCTCATTTTACACTCCTATTACTTATGAGCCCTAGAGTCATACTCCCTGGCAGCACACCACTGCTGAGGCTGCATTTGAAGTTCCTTTTATGTTCCTTCAGCAAGCTATTTCGTTCCCATCTTTTTTTTATATTCCCTTATGATGGTTTTACATTTAACACGATCCTATTTGTGGTTTTATGTTTAACATGCCCTTGTTTGTTCTCTGTTTTCTTTTCCCTGCCTGGGCATGAATTGCACCCTTTTAAGACTGCCAGTTCACTTCTGACGCCTCCTTTCCTGTTTTATTACAGAACTTTTAGAGGGTCTGTGGATAGATTGCCTTCCTCTGAACTTTTGGCACCACATCCACACCCTTTCAGGTGTGGCATGAGAGCAGTAATACTGTTTTCCTCTTGTTTTAAAGTGCTCTGGACTTTGCGGAGTGCTCCATGAAGATGGAGCAGACCTTCCTGCCCCTCCTATCCTACATGCTTTGAGATTCAAGTGTCTTACAACATTATCCTCAGCAGGTATGTAGTTCCAAGTCTGTGCTCTGTTCTGTGTGGGCTCTTCCTCTGGCCTTCAGAGCAAGATAGCAGCACAAGCTCCCCTTTGCGCCTCCCCATGGCCCATACCTTGCTCCAGGAGAGGTGGTCTTGGACGCTGTCAATGGAGAGGGCGATCATCTTCACGTTGCGCTTGCTGAACTCAGGTGCCAGCTTTGCCGCCCGGCCAAGCTCTGTGGTGCAGACGGGGGTGAAGTCTCGCGGGTGGGAGAAGAGGATGCCCCATCTGAAAGATGAGAGGAGGAGATAGCAGTAGACGAGATGTCATTCCGGTTTGTACTGCAGACAAAAAGCTGTACAGATTGCAGTGTACAGAGACAGTGTGCAGGAACAGCTCATCTCCCTGTTAAGTGGAAATCCTGTGCTGGGAACTCATCCTTCCCTATGTGTCCCTATGCCCTATGTGCAAGGGCACATAGATACCAACTCGCTGACCACCTTATTGCAGAGATCAGTACTGATTTACAAGGCTATTCATGATCCTATATACCTCCCCATCAACCACTGTGAGGAGAAAGACCCCGGGTATCTTGCAACTTAAAAGAATGAGACAGGACCGAACCCTAACCCAGCCACTACCATGAGCTGCTGAACATACTTCATGAAAAAATAAGAAATGATCAACTAAAGGGGGAGGCCAGATGTTACTATCACATTATGGGTACAGTCACAACAAAACTGCCACCTCACTTTTGCCCACTATTTCCCATCAGTGGATTTTGCAGTCTTTAGAGCAGGCAAATACAAGTCACCCCACTTTACAGGTAAGGCAACCAGCACACAGAGAAAGGCAGCCATGCAGCTCAGCAGCAAGATGGGCTTATTGCAAAATGGCTCTCAGGACCTTCCACAGGCTAACACAAAGCCACCCCCAGCACTTAAAATTCCCTGCCAGGGACTTGTCGCATCATTTCTTGGCTCAAGGCTCACAGGGCTTACAGCACCGCTCTTCACCTGGCCCTCAGCAATCAGGAAATACAGCCAGATGCCAAAGGATCTGGGGAAAGACCTGTCTTAAGAGATTTAGGAAGGGAGCTGGAGGGATGAAGACAGCACCCTACAGTTCTGCCAGGGTTGCGGGGTCCTGTTACTGGGGCAGCTACCTGGCCACTGGTGCTACAAGTCTCTCTATATTATAAGAATACTACTTGAATAAAAAGGCAGCAAACAACCAAGTAGAAGCTGGCCATGAAAGCTGCCATGTGGGTGATCAGGCTGGAACAGCCAATTTTAAGAAGGCCTGCAGCTTATTTTCTCGCTAAAAGGGTTCCTTTTTCCCCATTTGCCCAAGCTCACAACGCTGACAGAAGCGGACTCAAACGCTGATTCAAGCCTGCCAAGCGCTGCCGGGAGCGAGTCCCAGCCGTGCCGCGCCAGCACCTCCCGCTCCTGCCAGAAACACAGCAACAGGCTCTGCGGGAAACAGCGCCCGAGGGCACGTGGCTTTCCACTCGGGGCTCAAACAGGGCCAGAGCCCTGTGCCACCGCGCGGTTACACACCTTCACATGCCCGCGCTCGCTCGCAAGGGACACAGGTGACACATGAGCTGATCTGTGGGACTGGCCTGGACTAAGTGGTGCTCTGGCAAGGCTGGCTTTGCCCTTCTCCGGGCTCTGCCATTTTCAGAGCAGCTCTTCCCTCTCCTGGAGGGCTCAGCTCACCCTCTCGCCATGCAGCCTGTGGGAAGGGGTAGGAGAAGATGGGGAGGGGTGGCTCTGCTCACTCAGAGGAGCTCATATGCACCCCACCGCCAGGCTCCCCTGCAAAACCACAGTGCCCAGCTGCCTGGCCAGGTGCAACGGCTTTCCTTGCCCCCAGAGCACACCTGTGAAGGCTGCTGCTGCGGCTCAATGGGCAAAAGAATAATTTCTGGAAGAAGCCCAAGGCTCCTCATACTGGTCACATGCCTGTGGGAGGCTCCCACTCAGGGTTGAGCTGGGCTCGCACACTGACCATGCAGTAATTTGGATTGGAAGGGACCTTTCAAGGTCATCTAGTCCAACACCCCTGCAGCAGGGGAGCAGGGACATCTTCAACTAGATCAGATTGCCCAGAGCCCCATCCAACCTGATCTTGAATGTTTTCAGGGATCGGGCATCTACCATCTCTCTGAGCAACCTGTGTCAGTGTTTCACCACCTTCACTGGAAAAAATTTCTTCCTTATATCTAGTCTGAATCTCCTCTCTTTCAGTTTAAAGCTATTACCCCTTCTCCTATCACTACAGGCCCTATGAAAAGTCTGTCCCCATCTTTAAAGTCCCTTCCAACTCTAACCATTCTACGGTTCTATGATCTTTCTTGTCGGCCCCCTCTAGGTGCTGGATGGCTGCTACAAGATCTCCCCGGAGCCTTCTCTTCTCCCGGCCGAACCCTCCCACCTCCCTCAGCCTGTCCCCATGGCAGAGGAGCTCTAGCCCTCACAGCATCTGCGTGGCCTCCTCTGTCTGCAACCGCTCCCACAAGCCCAACATCAAAAAAAAAAACCCAACCAGCGTCACATAATTCACTGCCGCGCTCGTCTGGAAGGAAACCATTCCCCCTCGGTATCCGGGAGCCCGGGCCGGTTGTGCCCGCCGGCGGGAGAGGACAACCGGCCCCCCGGGGGGCCTCGGAGCTCCCCGACCTCCCGCTGACCCCTCCATCCCCCCCCATCCAGGCGCTCACGAGTCTCCCAGGAAGTCATGGAAGCGGATGCGGCCCTGCGTGGTCTCCGCCTCGAAGTTGGGCGCCTCGTCACCCAGCAGCAGTCCCGGCATGGCTACACCTGCCGCCCCCGCTCCCTGCACCGCCGGGGCTGCCCGCCTCCCTGCGCATGCGCGGCGCCACCGTCCACCCCCCCCCCCCCCGGGTGTGGGCGGGTGGTGGGTAGGGTGTCACGTGACGGCAGGCCGCCGCTCTTTACGGCTGCTGTCGCGCTTTGTGGAGCTTTGCGGCTTTGGAGGAGGAGGGGGGGGGTTGGGGAGGAGGTGAGGTGAGCCGAGCCGAGCCCAGCCCAGCCCAGCCCGCATTTCTCCGGTGACGGGGATGGCGACCTACGTGAGCGAGCTGGAGGCGGCCAAGAAGAGCCTGAGCGAGGCGTTGGGCGAGAACGTGAAGCAGTGAGTGTGGGGGGGGGGTGG
>JAOTQQ010000004.1:4264033-4321581 GCA_026546715.1 Gallinago undulata | reverse complement strand
CCCCCCCCCCCCCCCTTTTTTTCCCCCCATGTAAGAATGGAAAGCTAATAAGGCTTTTGTCTCTACCACTGCCTTTTGGGTAGAAGGTGTTGATTTCCTGTTTCATGGAAACAAGTAACTTTAAAGAAGTGTGCTTGATGCGCTTGGCACGCCATCACAAGGGTTATTGATACGTGTACTTTCCACCTCTGTAAGAGAGATAAGGCAGAAAGAACCGTCTTTAAAATGCCAGTTTGTATTTAAAAAAACCCCAATGTGGTCAGGATCAAAAGTGTACTTGATATTGTGGTGTTTGGAATAGGAAGCCTTTTAAGGAGTAATTGCAACACATGTTGAACCATGCAAACAAACCCATCTGATCTGAATTTTGCTGTGTCTAGTAGAAGTGGTTCCACCTGGGCATCTAAGGGAACACTGGGTGAATGTGGCCCTTTGAGAACACTTTCCATTTCCCCCTCATCTGCTTAGGCTGTTGGTCATGCAAAATTCAAATCCCAGTTCAACAGCCTGTGTTGATATTTAATATATTGATACATGACATATTGTTGATATTTAGGCACAGGATATTTAGGATTTGGTAGAGAGGGAGGAAGGTTCATGTCTGTTCCAATGTGAGGAATGACCAGTTGCTTTAATTGCTGCTCAACTCCTATTGAAGGCATGGCAGGATCCTGAGCAATCCTAAATCTGACTTCACTGCCCTTTATTAAAAATAGGGGATGTTATTCCCTGTGGTAGCCATGTTTGTAAAGACACCCAGAAATACTGGAGTGGCATCCAGCTGTAACATAGCTGGCAAGCTGTGAAAATGCCTGGAGAGAAGAAACTTCCCAGGAATGTACTATTCAAGTTACTTGGAGAGTGACTTAACATTGGTTTTAGGTTGGCTCTACCAGCCCCAGTGGTGTGGCACATTTCCCATAACAACAAAATTGTTTTCTATGGTATTCTCTTTTTACCAATGTTTTCAGAAGTGCTTTTCTGAATTTTTATGTCTGGGATTTTTCTTCCCCAAAAAATTCCATCAGGAGGAACTCCAGTTTAAAGCCTTTCTTAACCTTGCATGGGGTTGCTCCCTGAGCTTATTTGTTGGATGATTGCAAGCAATCAAGTTAGCAAGGTTTGAGTTAATACATCTCTCACCTGAACTTTTACCTCCCTCCTTAGCTAAATGTTAACACTAAAACTGAGACAATTGCAAGTACTTGAGTTAATGATACAAGGATTTAATTTATTTACTAGTAATCTGGAGCAAAGTAAGAGATGGTTCCCTGAATTTCACTGAATTTTTTTAGAGTTTGAAGGGACCATAGAGATCATCTAGTCCAACTCCCCTGCTGAAGCAGGATTGCATAGAGCATGTTACTCAGGACTGCATCCAGGTGCGTCTTGAAAATCTCCAAAGAAGGGGACTCCATGACCTCCCTGGGCAGCCTGTTCCAGGGCTCTGTCACCCTCACCGTGAAGAAGTTTTTCCTCATATTTGAGTGGAACCTCCTATGTTCCAGCTTGTGCCCGTTGCCCTTTGTCCTCTCACTGGCAAACACTGAAAAGAGTCTGGCTCCCTCCCCCTTCAACCCACCCTTTAGATACTTATAAGAATTGATAAGGTCTCCCGTCGGCCTTCTCCAGACTAAAAAGTCCCAGGTCTCTCAGCCTTTCTTCATAAGGGAGATGCCCCAATCCTTGAATCATCTTTGTTGCCCTTCGCTGGACTCTTTCCAGTAGTTCCCTGTCCCTCTTGAATTGGGGAGCCCAGAACTGGTGAATTAGAACTCTTGCTGGGATAGTATCAGGGTTGCCCACAGGCTTTGCTTGAAGGGTTGCCAACTGTGAGATGGACTCAGGTTGCTTGTGTTCTGCTTCCTTCCAGGGGGTTGGGTAAAGGAGGAAAATGAAAAAAATGGGAGTATGAGTTGTTGACAGAGGAGAGCTGTTGGAATATATTTGACTAAACCCTTGCCCCTGCAGAAAGATAAAAAATAATGCTGAAGATCAAATAAATTAGGGTGGGAAAACACGTGTTTCCCATGCCTGGCTGATGTTCTCTGTCGTGACTTTCTCTATATCTTTGTCCTTTCCTCCTGTGTGGCGCTGGTGCGGCACGTCAGGAAAACTTGACGCCCTCTGTCTGGGCTGGCTGGTGCCACCGCCACAGAGATGAGGCAGCTCTTAGAAAAGTGTTTGTATCTGTTGCTCATCTTTGAAGGTGTATCAACAGTCATTGCTGTGGCTTGTTAACATCTGATTCTCTTGCTAGCAAGATTAAATAAAAACTGCTAACACTTCTGAAGTTGCATGCCTGAGCCACCCCAGCTTTGTCATTTGTGGCCAGGAAAGCAAGTACTGGTTTTCTTAGAATACTAGAGGGAAATTTTGCTTTCCTCATCTAGTGCAAGTCTGGCTTGGTAATATGAAAACCTGGAAAAGGAGCCCAAAAAAAAAAAAATCTGCTCTGGGCTCATAACGGAGAATTGGAGATACTATCTTAGCTTTCCCTTGTTCTAAGATAAGCCTGGCAAGTTTTTGTTAAATGTGCAGGCTGAGAGTCAACAAAGCTGCATCTTTTTGGGTCTAATGTCAACGTCTAAAAAGTTAGTTGCTGTTTAAAGGTTACTGTGTTATTTTTTTAAAAAGACATGTTTACAATTTGGACTCTGCTATAACCTGTTCATCTCTAATATATTGTCAGATAAAAGGGAGTTGTTTGCTTTTGCTGTTGTTTCTGTTCTACTTTATCTCTGCTACTTGGTCATGTGTTTAATTAGGATATTTTAGTGAAGGCTGTGAAGCAGCTGTATTGGACTTCTGACAAGAAGGGTCTGGGGTGACATTACGAGCTACAGAGATGTGCTTTTAGCGAAAGCTTTGCAATGGGCCAGGTAACTTCTGTGTCTGTCCTTAACAGACTTAATCCCCCCTGCCTAGAAGGGGTCTGACCTGCTCTCTAGGGGAGGAGAAGGAAGAAGAAAGGATTGTCTGTAAAGAGCAAAACATCCTGTCAGAAGTAGTGTTACATTGCTAGATCCTAAAATGTAAGTACTGAGATCTTGATGAAGGGCAAGAGTGGTCCTTGAGATCATTGTCCACAGTGCTTTCCCACACTCCTTTGTTTGGCCTCTGCTGTGGTGCTGTACTGATAAATAGTGACTTCAGCTTTATGATTTTTGGAGACGGTTTAATTATTATCTTTTAATTTCCTATAATTGACGGGTAGATTTTGACAACAGGGTTTGTTTGAAGACCATTGGTTTTCACCTCACTAATACAATGTAGCTAAAATTTTTAATCAACTTTTTTTTTCATAGTGAGAATGTCATCTGGGGGGGGGGGTTGTTTCTAACCTCTTCTTAGCAGCTGATCATTCACAAACTTCACCTGAATTCTCTGGTTTAGTCTGATCCTTAAAGTCATGCTTTAGAAGTGTTTTTCATGGTAGAGGACACTGTACTCGTGCTCCAGCCATAAGCCTGGGAAGCTCCATGTAGCCAAGGTCTTCCAGGCAGTGTTCTTCCTTATAAACTGGGCTCTAGTAAACTGAATTTATGAATTCCTGATTACAGCAAATTAAACGCAGTTGCAAGAGCTGGAGGTAAATGTGCTGGTTGGGGTGAAACTGGTGCAGAGCTGTGGCAGCCTGTGGTAGCAGGAGAGAGCCATAACTGGTTTGTTATCAGTACTTGGTGAAGGGGCCTGAGGCTGGCTGAGCTGTGGGGTGACTGCTGTCACCTCTTGTCTGTCTCGAGGAAATGGCAAATGCTGGTTCAGGGGCGGCTGAGGAACATCTGAGGTGTTGCTGTGCTGTCAGCACCTCCCGGTAGCACAGCTTCAGCCTCCACTTCAGAGGCAACTGAAGTATCCTCAGGGCTGAATTGTCCAAGCTCGCTGGAGGCGGGCAGGGACCCTGACACAGGGCAGGCTCTGCTACAAAGGAAAAAGGCTGCTCCCTTGCTGTGCAAAACCAAGGGAAGAGGATACTGGTGACACAAAGCAGCGTCTGCCTCTGGCCACAAGAGGGCTGTCCAGTCTTTGGGTTGCACTGCTTGGTGACTGTCAGCAGGCGCATACGCATCCAATGTGAAGTTGTCTTAAGCCCCAGTGCGCCTGAAGGAATTGTGCACAGATCCCATAAACCACTCAGCAGGAAATCTGCTAGGCTGACCTTGCCAAGGGCTATATGATTATCAGGATGTGGTTTGGCCTACTGTAGGTGTAACTGTCAAACAGTCCATACAGAGGAGTTTTTAGCAGCCTCCTCTAGGTGATGTGGCCAAATGTATTTATTTATTGATACAACATTACCATTTATTGTTAATCTGCCTTTCAGCTGCTTGCCAGTTCTGGTGAGTCACAGCTCACTGCCCGTGTTGGTGGTGTCCTGCTCCTGGGCTCGGTGGCCTTTGCAGTTCTTTCCCCCTCTCCTTTCCCCTCAGCGTAACAAAAACAATCAGCTGTGATGTTTAACAGGGTTCTGGGACCAAGCTTGCTAAAACTGATGGGGAACTGTAAAGGCAGATATAAAGAGTCAGGTTGCTCGTTGCTGCTGGTTAGCATCTGACCTGATCCAGGGGCTGGTGGGAGGACAGTCACCCTCTGGGCAAGCTCCCTGATGGATGTTCCTGATGGAACAATTGGCTTGTTCTTTCCTTGTAGCTTTTGGGGGGGGCTGTGCTCATATCTTCCCTTCTGCCATGGGTTTTTGCATGGATGTAAATTTTTACTTAAGTAATGGGTCATGAGTTTGTCAGGGTGGCTGGGGCTGACAAAGGAAGGGCTACTGAAAGCATTCTCCCCTGAGAAGCCCTTCCTCTGGGCATGGCTGTTGGTTTTGGGTTAAGCCTTAGCCAGGGGCTGAATGGTAGGGTTTTTCTTCTGTGGACAGTTTCATACTGGCCTTAAATCGGCAACACCTGTTGAGTGTGGGTTTTCTTTCTCTTCAACTTGTAGAAGGTGCTGGATCTCTGCCATGGCCAGCTGGCTCTGCAACTAAACCTGGAAAACCCAAAGGGAAGAAAAAGATTTCTTCAGTTCGTCAAAAGTTTGATGTAAGTGTCCACAGTCAAATGGTGGTGGCTCTCTGATGTTCTGTTGGGGCTGAAGAGCTCTGCACAGCATGCAGTTTTGTTACTACCAAGGATGATGAAAGCCCGTCATGTGCAATGATGTATATTTGTTTTGAGTTCTGCTTTGGGGCAGAAGCTGGGGGTTAGTAGCTACTGCCTGTCCTGTGGAAGCCTCTTGGGATAAAGGCTATAGTATGACCTGGCTTTATTAGGTGCCAGAGAATCCATGGAAGTACACCTAAATGTCAGAGTTGTATTCCAGGAATCCACTTCATATGTCTGCTGAATTCTTGAAACAAAAGTGACTTCCTATTTATTTGGGCAGAATTCCTTGATTATATGATCTGTTCTACAGAACTCTACAGTCCAAAGGGTTAGAAGTAAGATGTTCCTTGGATGGAAAGTTTTTAGATGGTCAAGTTGATTCAGAATTGGAAAATGCTTTGCAAAAATGCTGTATTCTGGTATGTGGCAGAGAAATGCATGAGATAGACTTTATTTTGCAGTGAAGCCTGTATGTTCCTCTGATGCTGTTACACATCTGTTTTACACGTTTCTGTGCTGCCAGACCAGTGGCCTGGTGTGAAAGAGGACTGGGATGGGGCAATGTCTTCCACGGGCAGAGTTTAAGAAGATGGTTCCAACTGAATTAACATTTTGTTGAAAGGGAGAGTGCCTGTCACTTACTGAGCCAGATCTATCGGGTACCTGAGCACATTGTGATCTGACTCAGTTCTCTGACA
This sequence comes from Gallinago undulata, assembly GCA_026546715.1. Classification (NCBI taxonomy): domain Eukaryota; kingdom Metazoa; phylum Chordata; class Aves; order Charadriiformes; family Scolopacidae; genus Gallinago; species Gallinago undulata. The sequence goes on along the minus strand of JAOTQQ010000004.1, from coordinate 4,315,775 downwards.
AGGCAAAAAACTAACCAAGCAAAAAACATTCCTAACCCCAAATTTTTCCTGCTGATTTATTCAGCTTGATCAGTACTCCTTGTGATTGGATGAATGCCAAAGGAAGAAGGGGCAGCCGTCTGGCTGGGGATGGAGGAGGAGGGTGGGCACTGTGAGAAGTTATCTTGGCTCAGCCAAAGTGCATACTGTGCTTCTAGGGATTATAATTAGGCATTGTGTGTGTGCTTCAGAAACTAGTATTTCAAAGGGATGCGAGTCCAGCTGAAGGCTCCTTGTATTTGGAAACTGCTGAAATATTTTGTGGTGTTCACAGCTGCGACTTGAATTCTGATGGCCCTCTATGTTATTTTTTTTTTTTTTAAAACCTCATGGTAACTTTTCAGTAGCAAGTAAAGGAGAGTTTGAGAAGCAAGTCATGATGTAGTAGAAGTCTTGGAATTCGGTATATGCAGATAACCCTGTGTTGTACCATGCTTCTAGTGTGTGTTTATTCACGTGTTCCCAAAATGCTTTGTAGTAAGTACTATATGAACTTTGTTATGATTAATGGGCTTGTCTATTACTAGTGGAACTCCAGAGTAGTGTGAACTTGAAGTGCCTTGATATTTCCTGATGTTTCCCTTATCGGTCAGAATAACAGCTGTGAATGACCACAGATTCCTTCTACTTGGTTTCTGCTCTCCCAAACCACATTCCTGTTAAGAGTTGCTTACATTTCAGAGGTCTTTTCTTCCAGGCATGCAGTTTTCCTGTAATGAAAGCATAAGTCTTCAGAATTACGGGGAGGAAAACCTGCTTTCACATCATTAGTGGGTGGATTGGTTTTTCACTCTGAGTTAAATGCCATACTGTCCTTTGAATAAAACAGCCCCCTTCCTCTCCTGAAACTAAGATGTGGGAAATCCACTTTGCTGTATATTCATTGTTAATATTTAAAGTATGTGTCTTGGTGCAGCAAGAGCCTTCTGACAATCTTTATTCCAGAGTCACCAGACTTGTGGCTTGGAGAGCTGAGGGACAGGAATTGTGGGAGTAATTTGTGATCCAGGGCCATGTTGTTCCTTTGTGGGTTGGAGCTGGGCCAAGCGTGTGTCTGGGCCTAAGGATCAGTCATTCCCATCTGCTTACTTTCTCGTATTTACCTGGGGTTTGAGACTTCCTGGGTGCCACTACAAACATGTCAAGGGAGTTGTGCTGGAATACATGTGGCCTGGGAAATGGGCCTCCTTCTGGTATGAATTCCTGGTCTTTGGTGTTTTGGGTTTCTTTTCCTAAATAACTGAGTCATTTCTGAAAAATAGCCGTAACTCATCTCAGAATCAGTAGGTGCTCAGTAACACAGCTCTGCTTAGAGTATTGAAAGTGCATGGGCAGACTAAATTATGAAATTCAGAACTGGAATTCAGCTAAGCTGTTGCACTTAAAATTTTAAAGAAACGTAAGAATCACTTAAACACATAAGCTTAGGATCATGGTTTTTAATCTTGATGGAAACTGTACAGTTATTAAGTAAAAAAAAAACCAAAAACACTTCTGTACAAGAAATGACTAAATAGACAAGAACTCTTCAGCATAGAAGGAAGTGGCTGAGAGATGTGAAAGTCCATAAAATCATTGCTGGCCTGGGTAGCGTGAACAGAGATAAAAAAGACAATGACTGACCACATTTGACACAGGAGAATCAAATTAATCTAGCAGGTGGGAGGTACAGAGCAAACCAGAGGAGGTGACTCCTCATGGCGTGTATTATTACACTGTAGGAGTTCTTGCTGCAGGATGTTGAGGATACCCAAAGTTTAGGGGTTGATGACAAGTTCATGGGCTGTTTAATAAAAGGGCACTGACACTGGCTGAGAAATTTCTTTAGACCCAAATTATTGTGGGTTGGAAGAGTATGTTGGGGAGGAATATCACTGCTTGCCCTACCATGATACATTTTTATAGGTGTTTGCTTTCTGATTGTAGAAGGGATGCTTGGCTAGATGTATCAAAGGGTCTGACCCAGTATTTATCTTCTCATGCTCTAATGTTGTGTTCATAACAGCACCGGTTCCAGCCTCAGAATCCATTGTCTGGAGCTCAGCAATTTGTGGCAAAGGACCCTCAGGAGGATGACGATTTGAAGCTGTGTTCTCATACTATGATGCTTCCTACACGTGGCCAATTAGAAGGAAGAATGATCGTAACTGCGTATGAGCACGGGCTAGACAATGTGACCGAGGAGGCAGTGACAGCCGTTGTTTATGCAGTGGAGGTGAGACTGGGCCAGGCAGCAGTGGTGTTCCCATTGTACCAGCAGCAGAAGGCTCTGTGTGCAGTATGGGGTAGCACCCCTTAATGGGGAAAGGAAACCCACTTCTTTAATTGCCCTTTTGCCTTGGGAGGAGTAAGATGAGAGGGATTCCAGATGTGTGACATCATTGATGTAAAGTCTTGGCTTTCTGCCTGCAAGTGTTAATTTTGAAGTACTTGCGTATGAAGAACTCCAGACATGCTTAAGTAGCTGTTTTGGAAAATGATGTTCCTATCACTTAAAAGTAGAGACAGAACAGGAGCTCCACTTCAAACAGCTCTATAAAAAATATCATAAAATAATCCATTAGAGGCACAAGTATCTGGCACGAAAGTGAAGTGACAGGGTTGGGTAATGTCTGCAGGTGAAGTGCCTGCTGGTGCTGGTTTTGGCTGTCAGTGATGCACTACCTGACGTATCCCGGGAATGATACTTGGGATGTTGATGTGTGGATGGTTTTCCGGAGTCGGGATGTGAAGCCCAACCTGAATTCCTCCTCTGGGAGTGAGGCCAAATTAGGGAGCAGTTGTCTGCTGTTTTGTTCAGACAGCTTTTTCTCCAGTACTTTCTAGGCAACTGAACAGTCTGAAAAAAGAGGAGTGACTTTTCACTGTAGTTTTAGAGCCAGCATTTCAGTAAAAGTGTAACATCTAGTGCCAATTATGAAGTCTCTTAACTCTTTATCAAAGGGATCAGGGGTTGGGAATTTCCTAGCATTTAAGAAACCTCTTTGACATTTGAAGCAGCAGTCGCATGTTAAAGTATAGTTCACAGGCTAATGCATACAGTACTCTCTCACACAGTGCCATATTGTCTGTATCCAACTCCGTCAGAGTGAAAATTTGCTGTAAATTTCCCCGATCTTGGTCCCTGATCTCGGTTCCCTTACATTTTTAGGTCCTTGCGGTCATAGCAGCACTACTTTTGTCTTGCCAATTGGTGAGGTACTTCTCATAGCTGTGGCTTGGTAGGGTGAATAAATCAGCATGTGGAGTAAGATTGTTTTTCGTTGCAGAACCATCTTAAGGATATTCTGACATCCGTGATATCCAGGCGGAAAGCCTATCGTCTGAGAGATGGCCATTTCAAGTATGCCTTCGGAAGCAATGTTAACCCCCAGCCGTATCTGAAGAACAGCGTTGTTGCTTATAACAATCTAATTGAGTGGTAAGGAGCTCTCAGCACGCTTCTGATTTCAAATGCAGTTTGCTAGTCCCAGGGTTACTACATGGTGCTGATTCTCTTTTTATTTAGTAGAACCCATCAATAGTGGTGCTTAGCTTTCACACAGTAAGGAGGTATCAGTACATAGGACTGTACAGCTAAACAGGGAGGGGGAATATAGGCATTCCTCAGCAGTGGAGTTCAGGACAGTGTTAAGTCTCTCTTTCTTGCCTGCGCTTGTCCATCAATTTGTGAAGGTTACCCCTGGCCCTCTGAATATTCCTAGTAATTATTGCTTTTTTGGAAGACAAGTTCCTGTGAATGACAGGAATTTTGCTGCTTTTGGGGAAACTGTCCCTGGGCAGAAGAGCTTTGCCTTCTTGGGGGAACTGCTGTTGTGCCACTGGAATGAAATGTCAGTTAAAACCTGTGGGACACTGCCATCCTGTCATTTCTTGCATCCAAATGTATTTATGGTTCCTTGGCAGGCCTTTTTGGTTGGCAGAGCTTCAAAGTAAGCTTGTTTTCCAGAGTCTCAACATCAAACAGCTTGTGCTGTGCATCTGGCAGAGTGTGTGTATGAAAAGGCAGATGTGTTTGTCTATGAGCGCTTCTAGCAGTTGACAGGAGGTTGTGGATGCTTTAAGATTTGATTATAGATTTGATTTGATAACACTGCAAACACTAGAAATGCAATCCACTCCAAACGACTCTGCCTAACAGCTAATGTATATCAATTTAATGCTGTGGGTGCCATAATTTTTATGCTGGGTAGATGCTATGGGCATTAAATGAAAAGTTGCCCACTCGAGATCAGTTACAAAGAAGGTTTGAAGCATGTTAAGGATCGGTTTGCACTATTTCTATTAAGCTGGAATTTTAAAGGTTTATACTGCCTGCTCTGTCTACAGCCCTCCAACCTCTGCAACACCTTCTGCGGGTCAGAGTCTCACCCCCCAGCCCCCACCCGATGATGCTGAGCAGCAGGCAGCTCTACTCCTCGCCTGCTCTGGAGACACCTTACCAGCATCCCTCCCGCCAGTGAACATGTATGACCTTTTTGAGGCATTACAGGTAAGCTGTTCGCGTTACACTGTCGGGTCACAAGCAGCGCTGTCCTGCGTGCCAGCCACGAGTCTTGGATTTGGTTTACATGCCTGGAGGGAGGCTTGATTTCTTCTTCTACCGTCTGTTTCCTTCTTTCCCCTCTCAAATTTACAGTTTTCTGCCTTTGATTTGTTCCCACTACTAGGTAACCGCTAGGCTACAGTCAGCTCATGGCTTAATGCCTGTTCTGCTCTCTGTGGTGAGAGTTGATGAGGAAATCCCTGTCTTTTGTTACAGCTACATAAGCAGGTTGAACGCTTCCTTTCTAGCAAGACTGCAGTGACTATATCAGAACTGAGCTGGACTGAGATTTTTTTTTTGACAGTGATGCAGCAAAATGACTTGTCTGGCATGTCCCTTGCTCCTCACATTCCCCCTGGGCACTTAAAGGAACACTTAGTCTTGGCATGCTGGCTGCTGCAGTGGGTTAGCTGTGATCACCCCAGCCCTGGGGAGGTGTCAAAAGTAGCAGGCTGGATGAGTCTTCCTGTGGAGATGTGTGCCTGTGGTTTTCTTACTCTCTGGCAGCTCTGGGGACATTCAGACTACTTTGAATGTCTAAAGTTAGCTGGGAGAAATTCCCCCTCAATCTCTGCTATTGTGAACTTGGAGGGGCAAGACTGTTCATTGTAAAAGCTGTAGTTGAGCATTTGTCTCGTGTCAGAATTGTTTGTAAGATTTTGATGACAAACTGTTGTTTATCATTGTGAAAGCAAAATGATGATTTCCTTACCATGCTGCTCCCTTATAAAATGGCACTGTTCTGTGCTGGTTGGTGCGGCAGCACTGGCAGCTCTATCTGTGTGACAGCCTGTGCTTTGCTCTCTGGGCTGGCTCTCTGATCATCCTTTAGTAGTGGGTGGTTATTCCATGGGCAATATGAGGAAATGCGTATGAAAGCATGAAACTTGTTTTCTAATGTGTATCTCCAGGTGCACAAAGAAGTTATTCCTGCACACACTGTCTACGCTCTAAACATTGAGAGAATTGTCATGAAACTCTGGCATCCAAACCATGAGGAGCTACAGCAGGATAAAATCCATCGCCAGCGCCTGGTGGCAAAGGAGGGCCTTCTACTCTGCTAGAGCTAGGCAGCCATGTCAGGCCTCAGACAGCCGTGGTGCTGTTCCTTGGACTTGATATTCAAATGCGTCTTACAAACCTGTGTCAGCGTTTCAAGGATGACATAAGTTATGAGTCAACTTTTCCTATGGAAATATGACTGATTTGTGGTACACTTTCTCTGCTTCCCCAGAGTTGTGTGCCATGGAGCACTTGCAGCAATCCCACTGAATTGGAGAGGAGAACCAAGAGATTTGTTTGCAAAGACTGTTTTTATTAGGAAAAATAAATGCAAGAGTGGAAAGAATTGATTTTAAATAAGGTGGATTTGGTTTTTTTTTTTGTGAGCATGGGGAATCTGCCTCTTTGCCCTCTCTGTTTCCCTTCTCCAGGGGCCTTGTCCAACTTCTCTTGCAGCTGGTGGGACCTTTTTCCATTCATTTAACTGGAAAACAGGGTAGTCTCTTAAGAGAAGTGAAGATAAGCAATTCTGTAAGCTGGCATCATTGCTCTTCTACTGGGGGAACTACTGATTAGAAACCCTGAGAAAATGAGGCAAAAAGGGAAAGGTCCTTTCTAGCCTGTCTTTTGAACTGTTTGGTTTTTTTAAATGAATCAAAACATGAAGGTGCACACTGTCACAGGAATTGCTCACCAGTTACAACCCTGATTTCATTGTGTATTTTGGTAAGTCATGTTTTTCTAACTGCCTAGTCCTTGACTCACCCCTGTCTTGTAGTGGTTGTGATCAGTTGTCCTAGGAATTGTTGGACCTCTGTGCCTGTCAGTACAGCTAATTATTTAGTCATCCCAGCAGGCATCTTGGGCATTCCTGAGGTTTCTCCCAAGAACATACACCACTTCATTGTCTCAGTGTTGCAGACTCCTTGGATTCGCAGCATGAAGTAGGTGTCTTGTATTACTTCATCATAAAAATACATAGCCTCATATTCATTGTAAAAAAATATGCAGCCAACACCTCTCTGTGGGGAGAGCAAAGCGGATCACTGTCTGTAAAAGCAGAAGTTCCATCTGCTGTGTTTCAGATTTCTACTGTGTTCCTTAGTCAGCTGCGTGCTCCTCAGATGCTGAAGGGATCAGGCTTATTATAGTGTGAGAATTCTATTAAAATGTCTTTAGTTACTACACTACTTGGTTTTTAACCACACCTGTGCAGATACCCGCTGAAGGATGACTTGGCTTATTGTGCCTCCAAGATAGCAGAATTGAAACAGCTTCCTCAGGGGGGATAGGAAAGTAGAAGCTCATGGTTTCCATCCATGCTACTTTTCTTCTGTGTGGGAAATATTTAGATAGGAGAGCTGTCATCTTTCCTGGGCAGATTCCTTCTCTGTTCTGCCTCCAAGGTGCAGGTCTCTGTTTCCTCCCAGTTGTCTTTTTTTGTAACTTCTTTTCCTGACCCCTCTGACTGTTCATGTTGGGCTGGAGTTGTAGCAAGGGGCTGTGCAGTGATCACTGTCTTCCTGGCTTTCCTGAATCCCCTTGTGGGATGGTGCTGTGGGGTTTTGCAGTGCCCTTGCAGGTATCAGTGGCTCTCATTGTGAGAAGGCCATTTTAGGATTATGAAGAAGCTGGAAAAGGCAACTGCGGAGAACTACAGGGACTGGCAGGATGACAGTGGTTGTACTTCATAGGTCATGTCTCTTCAGGTATGGCAGTATGCTGTTAAGAGGGGAGTAGGAGAGAGGTGAAGGGAGACTTCTTTTGGTCCCTTTTGCTCAACCACCATTTTTTTCTGTATTTAAGCACATATAGCTGTTCAGAGTGAGACTTGGCTTAAAAGTTGACCCCAGTGGCTTTTACGTGACAGTTTTTAAAAGCAACCTTGAACCTGAGTAACTGTATGTGGTGAGATAAAGTCACCCAGAGCCCGGACTCTGGGGTGTGGGAGGGGGATTTCCCAGGTAATTGTTGTGCTTCTAGTGTAAAATGAAAGCGTTAAGTTTGTTTGCTAGAAACTTTGGGGCAGCTCTGAGGATTTCAGATCTGAAGAAAGCACGCAGCCTCCAGCAGCATTACAAGTGAGTTCTGAAACAAAATACAGAGTATGGCACAAGAAGTGCCTCTCTCTCCTGTTTGCATGGGCTGGGGGAAGGCTCTGCAGACAGAGCCTCATCTTCTGAAGACCTGAGTCATCTATTCCACAGTGAGAAGAGTGGGTTAGCTGGGACGCCTGCTAGACAACAAAGGCTCTAATAAGGAAATCCCGTCAGCCCCATTTCACAGATCGGAAAACTGAAAGGGACATGTTCTCAATGCACTTTCCCACAAAATGTGAGGTCTTGTGAGAAGTGGTGCTTCATAGACTTCTGGGATAATTTAGCTGAAAGGGATGTCTGAAGGATGCTTTGTCCACCCTCCTGAGGAAAGAAGGGCTGAGTTCAAAGTTAGAGCAGGTTGTCCATCTCCAGAGACTGGACCAGCAAAATGGTGTTTCCTGTTCCAGCGTGTGACCATACTGAGGATGAAGGTTTTCCTTGCATCAAATCAGAATTCCTTATGTTGTGCCTGTTGCCTTTCAGCTTTTTCCATGTGTCTCTTTGTGGCTCCCCATCAGAGTAGCAGATGATAAGAGCTCCCTTTTGCCTTCTCTCCAGGCTGAACAAACCCAGCTTTCTCAGCTTTTCCTTATGCGTTGTACGTTCCAGCCCAAACCATCTTGATAATCTCCACTGAACTTGCTCTGGTATGTCACTGTCCTTGTGCTGGGGAACCCAAACTGGACCCAGCTCTCCAGACAGTCTCAAATGTGCTGAGCAGAGATGCAGGATCCTGCCCTGCTGACTGCACTCATGTTAACCGTTGGCGTTTGCATTATAGGTGCACTGCTTACTCCTGGGTTGCTTGTCCACCCATGCTTCCAGGTCCTTTCCTACAAAGCTGCTTTCTCGCCTGTTGTCTCCAGCCTGTTTGCTGCAGGGGGTTACTCCATCCCAGTGGCAGGGCTGTGCCTCTGCTATTGAACTTCCAGAGGTTCCTTGCAGCCTGCTTCTCCAACCTGTCTAGGTCCCTCTGAATAGCAGTTCTGCCTTTCAGTGTATGAATGACTCCTCCCAATTTGGTGTCATCTACACACTTGTTGCCCATATGTTCGAACCTAACATCCAGGTTAGTAGCAAAGATAGGAAAGCATAAGAAGCCCCAGTATTGAGTGCTGCTAGTAACCAGCAGTCAGCTGGACGCTGAAATGCTGACCATGGCTCTTGAATACCTGCCTTGAGAACAGGGTAATGGCACTGATGTGTATTGCTGTTGGGCTACTGGCTTTCACTGTGACATGACATATGTTTGCCTTCACTATAATAATCAACCTGCTAAGACTGCTGAATTTCAAAGCAGCAGCTCAAAATAGCACTGAAATTAGTTTGGAAGGGTCTACCTTCTGCCCCAAGAACCTGCCAGGTCTATGGCAAGTTGAGCTTGCCCAAAACTGTTCCCGATAGCTGTTAGCTGAAAAATTTAACAATGGAAGCTTCCATTGTTATCTTAGACAACTGTTGTTTAGTGGCCTTCACCACCGAAAGATTTTTCCACAGTCCTGTCCTCTTGCTGCAGCCCAGGCCTAGAGCTTGTTATGTTACTCCCACGTATCGTGTGGAAAGATGAAAGGGAAGGAATGAGACCACATCTGTCACAACCTGCATAGCAAGAATTGCATCCTACATTCTTAATCCAGTAGGGTGAAAGTTGCCACTTAGAATCATAGAATGGTGAGAGTTGGAAGGGACCTTAAAGATCTTCTACTTTCCACTTCTAGATTTGTAGTGGAAAACCACATTGGGTACTGCATAAAGGAGGAGGGGAGTGTTTGAGAGATTAATGGGGCTCACTTCATGGCCTGAGTTTGGTTGAAGATGGCCGTCTGATCTCGGGATGTGGTCAATGCCCCTGGGAGTGTAGGATGCAGAAAGAAAAAAAAAAAAAATCCCTTATTTTTCTGTTCCAGCTGCCAGACCTGGCTTAAGTCTGACCAAGCCTTTCCAGGTGGGTGCCAAGGAGGATCCTAGAGATGTGAACATAGCTTTCCTCAACACTTCCAAACAGCCAAACCTTTGCTCTCAAGACTGGTGACTAGGAAAGACGTTTCTTGTTGCTGGTTCACTGCAGAAACCTGGAGCATAGTCTTGCTTTCAAGTGTGCACTCCACTGTGTTTCTCTTAACCGCTCATATATACCTTCCCACTCTTTCTTCTGCAGCTGAAGTGGACTTTCCTGGTTGTCACCTCAGTTATTCCTTCCTTGCATAAAATCCCTCCATCGCAGAAAGGTGGCATTTAACTTGATGCAGAGAGTGGTTCCTCTGTTTGAGGGCCAGAAACTGTGTGCTAGCAGTGCCTATAAATGCAGATCCTAGTTTCTTAATAGAGAAAAAATTAAAATAGTTACCTTGTACCACCTTCTTCCTATTGACCTCTAGGAAAATTCTGACAAAGAGGGGTAAATGAGGAAATGAATCTGCTTGTAATTGAGAAGGAACCATATGTACTGTATTTGTGCCCTTAACTGTGTATGCCCAAATGGTGTTGCAGAAATGTTCTGCTGTCCAGCTTGAAAACAATACCAAGAAAGGAGACCGCCTTTTGTGCTCCTGGGGTAGAAGGAAGCGTGTGACCTATTGCTATGGTCTGATGTTGTCAAAGAAAGAAGTCTCCAGAGAAGAGGGGCTGCCTCCCAGTTCTGAGAAGGTAGCTGTAGCGAGGGGTGGTGGTGGCTATTCCCTGTTGAGAACTTGTAGGTTGGATATAGGATGTGGACACTGGTGGATGTGTCTTGCTGGCCTGAATGATGTGCAGAAGGGTTTGCAATAGTGCTGTGGCAGTAGTGTGACGCCAGCAAGCTCTCCTCCTAGTGAGAGGCACAGCTTGTGCTGCTAGAGAAGGGCTTCAGCAGCATAACATCAACAGGTTCCTAGAAGGAAATAATTTCTTTGAGCCAAAAAGCTTGCTTGTGGCCTTGCCTTTCTTCACCAGTGGGGTCATTGGTGGGGTCTGGTTAGCAGGAGAGGAAAAATTCACAAACCAGGCAGTGTCAGGCAAGTGCAGCCTTGGTGTCCCTGGTCAGTATTTGTGAAATCTTGAGGCAAGCACAGCTCTTGTGTGCTCCAGACACTGCAGGCTGAAGGGACGATCATGGGCTTGGCACCCCTTGGACTCCTTGGCACAGCAGCAGAGTTAACAAAATGTGCAAAGTCCAGGCTTAAACACTGGTGTCTACCTTCCTTAACTGTACAGAGAACTTAGTTCATACTGAGACCAGGGCACTTCTGCTCCCTCTAAGTCTTTCCATCTTCTGAAGAGTCCTATTAAGCATTCTGGGCATCCCCATGCAGACACAGCTCTGGGTGGGGTTGTGCAGTAATGACAGATACACAGTGTAGATTTCTTCTGGGTCAAGCACAGGCGGCTGGCCACCGCTGAGCTGCTGCTGTAATCTGCCTCTGGTCTTGCATTAGATTATGGTCCAAGATCATGATTGATTATATTATTAGTTTTGGGGGTTTTTTCCTAGGTCTAAAAAGGCAGAGATCGCATTGAGTTATAACTGGACAGAAAACTCCTATAAGAATAATTTATCACCAAGAAGTGCATCCAAGTGAAGTTTTTTGATTCACTTCTTGCCACGAAATGAGTTTGTCTCTCCAGATAATATCAGGCCAATGGGGTTTTTATGACTGTGGGCTATCCTCGGTCTGAGGCTGCTCTGGTGGAGTACTGGAGGCCTGGACTTGGGCTCTTGCCTATGGGACATTTAGGTGCAGACAAAAAGTTCCTGCATTTAAGCAGTAGTACGTGGTGCTTCTGGGGCTCTGTGTAGAGCCTTGGTCTCCCTGCAGTGGGAACAGTCTGTGGAAAAGAACTGGCAACTGCCACTGCAGAGGGTGTTCGTGGCCCCTTTGCCAGCTCAGGGGTGCCTAGCGGAGCTGTTTCCGTTGCACAGCCTGTGAGCAGTCCCTTTGCCACATGTCTGGTCCTTACCCTCACCCTGTGGTGCCAGGTGCTGGACAGCTATGCCCAGGAGCAGGGCTGGATGCCTGTTTGGGAGAGTGCTCGGCAGCTTGCTCTGCTCCATCTGGATCTGGTGCCCTCAGAGGAATTGTCTCTGAAGAACTCTCCTTCAGAAAGGTGGCAGGCATCAACTTATTGACTGCCTCTCTGGGGGTGTGTTGTTGGTTATCATTAAAAAGTATTGTTTCCATTTGAATTTCTGAAACCAGTTTCCCGTTGGTGGGTTTTGTAATGTCTTTGTTAAATTTAAAAGCACAATCAGATAGCTGCTTCTGTGCAATGACAGCCACTTCTGAAACTCCACTTTGATAAGAAGAAAGAGAAGGAGCTCGGGTTGCTTTTATCTCACAGGAAGAGCTACTGGTCCTGGCATAGAGCAGCCCATAAACTCTTTAAACCCCTTGAAGGTTTTTAGATCTTGTTTTGGAATATGGAGGCAGTGTTCCTGTCCAAGTCCTGGCAGCCAGGCACGCGGGCAAAGTTCTGTTCCTCTTTTCCTTCCTTACTCCTCCCTGCACACGTGCAGCTGGCCAGCTTGGTCTTGCATCCCTGGTGGTTGACCAAGTAAGTCTTCCCCAGTAGTTCTTGAAATTGTTATCCTGCCACAGGTAGTTACAGAAATGCCTCTTTTAGATCTTTCTGTTTCAGTGTGAGCTGGGCTGCAACATAAAGACACTGCAGGGAAAAATCTCCCAGATGGTTTTATTTATAGCTCAGAAGCAGATACTCCACATGGTGATTTGCAAAGTCTATGTACTGTAGGAGGTCAATACAAAGCCCTTTCGTGAATTATAGCCTTGATTTTCAGATATTAATATTTTGTTATTAGACTATATGAAATGCTGATGGTAGTGGGTACTCTGTGTTGCTCTAGGGAAAAACAAATAATTCGGATGTTTTTCCTCTGAAACTTTCATTTCTCACTAAAAATCTATTTTCCCACCAGAGAGAAATCACAAGGCAGCTCAGCCTGCTTTAGTTTTGCCTCTGCCCCCAACCGGAAGATTTTTCTGAGTTGTGACATCTGTTTTTTAACTCTGTAATAAATAGAGTTAATAACTAACTCCATAATAAATGGATTCAGAATGATGCTTATCCACCAACTTCTCTTCTGTCCTCATCCACTCTCTACTGTGCTCCTTAAAGATAGGAAAAGGTGGAGGAAAAGCATGACTGTTGGCTCTGCTGGGTGCACTCGGAGGAGGTGTAGCCCTCACATTTTGTGGTGGGCCAATTACTCGCACCAGAGGGGTGGTACTGCAGGGGCAGGTCTTTCTCCTTTCTCACAAGTTGTCCATTCACCTGTACAAATCCCTCCTACCCTGCAAAATGTCTCAGCTGGGACTCCCTGGTGCCTGTGAGCAAGGGCTGGGTGAGAGTAGGGGCTGGACCTCCATTGTAGAGAGCAGACACCACACAGCATGAAGGCCCTTGTTCTGTCAGGACCATCCACCAGAAGGGGAAGGAGTCAAGGTGCCAAGGAGCAGAGCCTGGCTTGGTGACCCTTCTGGAGCTGCAACAAGCAGCACTGCACAGTCCTGGGAGCCATCCTGGGGGTCAGCAGCTGCAGTTCTTGATGTTGGCAGTGCTGAAAAAAGAGGAAAAAAAGCCCTTGGGGCAAAGAAAAAACCAAACCCACCCAAGTATTTACTCTCTTGCCCAAAATCATCTTACTCATTGATGTAGGGAGTCATAAATCATGTTAGCAGCAAATCAAACAGTTGTGCCCTTGCCCCGAGGGCAGCAGGGCCCCGTGTGGCACACCGCAGCGTGGGCAGGCTGCACGTGGCCATGCTCCCCGCATTCCTGCCTCTGCCAGCTGCCTGCCACTTGCCGGCTGCCTCTGCTGTGGCCATGGGCTCTGGCCAGTACAGCTGGGGTATGAAGCCCCATGTGGGACAGCCTGTGTTCCCCCCAGCACTGTTTGCCTTGCTGAGGCACGGTGCCCTTCCCTGACCCACATTTGAAGGGTGAGGGGGTGCCCCCGCTTGTCCCCACGCCCCCACGCGCGGCTGAGCCCTACGTCCCGGGGCTGCTCGTACGCTGGCTGTGTTATCCCTCCACTTCAGCTTTCTCAGTTTCACTCCTGCCGGCTGCGAAAGCCAGCGATGCTGACGCAGTCAAGTGGAGCTCGCACTGTACCCGAGCACAGGCATCCTGTTTCCAAAACAGCCCGCGCAACCCTGTAGTCTCCAGCATCCATGTTCCCAGGGGAAAAAACATGGGGAGCTTGAGAGCTGGGGCAGAAGGTGAGAGAACAGGAGGGTGGGAATATTCCTCCCCCCCCTTTTTTTTTTTTTTGGAAAAGCCAATTTGGAAAGTAGATGGGAAGGAAAGTTAGAAGCTGGTCTCCAGAGCACAAGAGGCTTTGGGGGCAGCCTTTGCTTAGCTGGCTGGGTGCAGGGAGCAGCGTGGGGTTGTGAGGCAGCTCCTGTGGTTTCCTGGCACTGTGAGCTTCCCCCTGCAAAGGGTGTGGGGATGCCAAGGAAGCCTATCACCACTGTCAAGGCATCACCCCCAAGTAAGTCTTCTGGAACAGCTCTCCTGACTTTTTCATGTGCTTCCCAGTGAAACACAACATGCAGAGCTTGATTTAGATTATTTTTTTTTTTTTCAGATGAGATCTTTTGAGCCAGCCCTCTGCCTGTGGATGCCAGAGGGACATGTTGGTGCTTGGTGGAGCAGATGCACCCTCTGGCCTCACATGCTCCCTGTGTTTTTGTGGGCTTCCGCTCCCCTTGCCCCACATGGACAGTGCCAAGGCTGATTCGCATTATTTGAGTCTTCAGGACGCCCACGTGTGGAAAAAAAACAAGAGAAGCAAAGACAAACACCCAGTAGCACGCACATACACACGCAAAAAAAAAACAAAAAAACCAACACCTGAGCACAGCCCAACTGCTGCTGGTTGCCAGGCTACTGGTGATGAATGGCCGCCGTCATCATGCTGGGAGCTGCTGCTCCAAAGGCCCCGTGTTTTTGTAGGCTGTTGCTCAGCCTGGCTGTTCCCTGCTGCATGGTCGGTGTTATGGCTCATCCTGGTCACCTCTTTCCAGCGCCCGAGAACTTGGTGTGCGAGTGGTTGATGCGTTTGCAGCTTCGGAATTATAGAGGACTAGTCCATTTCCTGGGTCATCTAAACTGGCCTCCTCCACTTGGATGCTCAAGAGAGGTGCTGGCCCCTGCACACAGCTGATCTCATTAAAACTAAACCTCTGCGCCCTCAGCCATAAAAGAAAGAAATAAAAAAAACAGAGGCTGAAAAGCATCATCAATACAGAGCTGCTGCAGCCATCTGGAGATCACACCTTTAAATACCAGTAAGCAGCTGGTGGGGCTGGCTTGGACCTAATGGCACCTGCAGTGACCCCGAGGGACAAACCCCCAAGTCTGAGGGCTGTTTGGGGCCCACTGAGGTTAGCTCTGTCTCTCTCATGCCAGGGAGATATTGGCATCACTGATATCAAGCCCCGCTTTGGGCCTGCCTTGCCCTCATCTGCTGTGGTCATCCAAGTAGCCCCTTGGCTGGTGGTTGCTCCGTCACCCCATGTGCTGCCAGGTCTGAGCAGCCCGAGCCCACCTCACCATTGCACTGGGTGGCAGTGGTCGTGTTCACCAGCCACGGTGTATAGGCATATCCGTCCTCCTGGGGTAAATGGGAGCTCCGGGCACCATAACCTCATGTGCAACATCAAAGAGGCTGAGGTAAATGAACGATGCAAATGAGCAATACCTCAGAGCTGGTGCTTAACCACAGCCGTGCTTTTGCACGTGCTATGGGAATAAGCTGACAGTTCCCTTTTCTGTAGCTTCTTGTGTGAACTTGGAGGTGCTTGTGGTCTACCCCAGGCCTTTGACCCCACCATCAGGGCAGGTCATGCATGGACTAAGTGCTGTGGAAGTACGTCCTCCATGGTCCTGAGGCATTGCTGGAGACCAGGAGAGGAGCAGGCATCCCATGGGCGCCTTTGCTAGCATTGTGGTGAAGGGCACACCAGACCCTTCTGGTTCCCCTAACGCTTCTGATCCCTGGGCACTTAATGGCTATTGCTTTTGCTGCTAGTAAAAGGGACTATGTGAAAAATAAAAGCATAGGCTTGACTGCACAAATGCTAGATCACCCAGGTGATAGAGAAGCCGCTTGGTGCTCCCAGGAACTGCTCACTCACTGCCTGGTCATTTCTATTCCTGAATTTTTTTATTGTTCTGCTGTTAAACTTGGAGGAAGCTTCAAGTCATGACTTCTGCTTTCTGGACTTTTGATGGTTTAGAATCATAGAATTACATGGGGTTGGAAGGGACCTCTAGAGATCATGTAGTCCAACCCCCCCAACCACCAGAGTGGGTCTACCTAGAGCATGTTACACAGGAACTTGTCCCCGCGGGTTTTGAATGTCTCCAGAGGAGACTCCATCACCTCTGTGGGCAGCCTGTTCCAGTGCTCTACCACTCACAGTAAAGAAGTTCCTCCTCATGTTTAGGTGGAACTTCTTATACTCAAATTTGTGCCCATTTCCTCTTGTCCTGTCACTGGGCACCACTGAGAAAAGACCAGCCCTGTCCTCCTGACACTCTCCCTTTAAGTATTTGAATGCATTTAATTAGATCTCCCGTAAGCCTTCTCTTCTGAGGACTAAAAAGACCGAAGTCCCTCAGCCTTTCCTCATAGGAGAGGTGCTCCAGGCCCTTAATCATCTTTGTGGTCCTTTGTTGTACCCTCTCCAGCAGTTCCCTGTCCTTCTCGAACTGGGGAGCCCAGAACTGGACACAGTACTCCGGATGGGGCCTCACCAGGGCAGAGCAGAGGGGCAGGATGACCTCCCTTGCCCTGCTGGCCACGTTCTTCTTGATGCACGCCAGGATGCCATTTGCCTTCTTGGTCACAAGGGCACATTGCTGGCTCGTGGGCATCCTGTTGTCCACAACAACTCCCAGGTCTTTTTCCTCAGAGCTGTTCTCCAGCAGGTCAGCCCCCAACATCTACTGGTGCTTGTGGTTATTTCTCCCCAGGTGCAGCACCCTACACTTGCCCTTGTTTATTCCTTAATGTTGTCTGAAAATGGCAACAACAGGGAAAAAAGTGGTCCCTAGCCAGAGGCTGAGCTGAATCAGCGGAAATGATCCTGACCATCATAGTTTTCTGTAACAGAATTTCCCATTGCTGTGGAAAGATGTTCTCGGTCTCATGCTCCCCTCTCTGCTGGGTTGATGTCAGTAAAATGGGACGAGACTTGCCCTGGCCACAGGACTACATTTCCTATTGGTGTCACAGGCGAGAAGAGCTGTAGCTGCTTTTCAAACCGAAACTGGGGAGGGAGAGAAGCACTAAGGATGTCTTTTAAAGAGCTGAGTGTGGAGACATGTCTGGGACATGTCTGAGGCACATTTGCTCCCTCGGGCCAGGGTAACGGTCCTGCCTGCCTGCTACAGTGGGGCAGGAGCACGCTGCTCCCTGGCTTCTTCAAAGTCTGGAGAGACGCAGTGTTGCAGCGTGGCAGGAAGGGGCTGGGCGAGCAAGAACTGCACCCACTGGCAGCCATACAGAAGGCGGCTGTGGCCAGTCTCCATGCCTCTCGGAGGGCTCACAGGGAGCTGGGGGGCTGGGTAGCAGCAGCCATACTCCTGTGGCACAGATGAGGGGTTCTGAAAGTCTCCTTTTTCTGCGCTGCCCAGTTGGGAGATGAGACTCAGCCTGTCCCTCTGGAGCAGGTGTGGTACCAGAGCTGCAGACCTCACTTGACTGGGCCAACGCTGCCTTTGCTTATGGCTGCAGTCCCAGGGGCTCCTAGCAGCCGGGCAGTTCTTTGGATCTGCATCGACCCAAAAAAATCCAGCAAGGGGTGTAGCAGCCCCATTTGGCATTGCTACCAAATCCAGAGCTGCAGGGAGCCCAGCCTGAGCCGAGCAGACACCATGGCTGGGAGCAAAGGGAGAGGGAGAGAGCGCCATGCAGCAGCCGCCCCATCGCCTTCACTTAATAGCTGGGGAAATATTGGGCTATAGAGGCTAAGCATGACTGCCAAGAAGCAGCCAGCTGGATGATGGCACCACGTTACATCTCCTCCCAGATGCATGGGGCTGGCAGAGGCTGAGGCTGGGGGACAGCAGGGAGATATGGGGTGGACCGGGGCTGCCACCACAGCTTACTCCGCTGGGGGAATTCCTTGGCAGTTTAGCTACATCTTTGCACCATCTTTATCTGTGGTTTTCTGTTCACTTCAGAAGTGAGTTCTCTATTTAAAGCACATCATCAAAAGTCTAATTCCTTCCCCAGATCACCCGGCAGAAGCCCGTTGCTCTTCAAGGATAAAGGTTAATGTGTGTCCTTGGTGTGTCCTGGTCTCCACCGGCCCCTGGCGAAGAGCTCATCTGGGGAGGGGGTGCAGGGTCTCGCTTGCTGTGGGGATGCTGCTTTCCCCCTTGTTGTGGGCTGGACTCAGTGAATGATGTGTCTGTGAAAAAACAGGACTCAGTGGTGTCTGGGTAAACTAGATCTTGATCTTTTTGTGCTTCTTCCTGTAGTGTTTTTGCGAGCGCTTTGGTTCAGACATCTCAGTGAGTCACAGAACCACGGGGCAGAGGAGATCCATCATTGCAGCCCCTAGTCAGCCCAGCTGAGGCCACAGCCAGCCCCTGATGGGCACCCACACAGCCCCTGGGCAGCCATGCACAGTGGGAAACACCCTCCAAAGCCTAATGAAGCCATAACGCAAATATCAGCGAGATAACAGGGGGATTCCTCCTGGCCCACTCTCCAGCCCATCTCTGGGGCGTGGGGTTAAGTGCAGCCGCCAAGACCTTGCTGCCTCTGTGTGTGGGCAGAGAGCTGGAAGTGACAGTGCTGGGCGGGAAGTGGGCTGAAAAGGGGATGCTATGGGCAACTGAAACTTCTCCGAGTGTTCTGCACCCAGCTGGGAGGCTTGAACCCTGGGCTGACACTCCTCAGGATAGCACACTGCTGAGGAGGGGGGAAGACAGTGAGACCAGCTCCAGCCTGTCCCCATCTCACAGCCTGAGACCACTGCCTGCTGCAAGGCAAATGCTGTGCACTGCAGCTGATACGGTTGAAGACGATTTCCTTTTTTTAAAAAAAATATATATTTAAAGGGTTTTAATGGATCATTTTCTTGACTCCCAAAGGCAGCTGCAATAAGAAGATTAACTTTATGGTGGGGAGGATCTTGTCAAATAGGATAGATAAAGAAACCCATGTAAAAACCTGATGAGAGGCACAATTTCAGCAGAGCAGTACAGCACAGTACCCAGCCCCTCGCTGCTAGTTAGGGCTTTTCACCATGTGCAAATACTCACCACTGATATGGGAACATGATGCTGCTTCCAGGAATATGGGGAGTGTGTGGGAAGGGGTATTTACCCCAGGCTTCACTCAGAGCACCTCCACTGATCTGGCTTCCATGAGTATGATCCATAGCAGACCTCACCAGGAAAATGCGTGACAGAGCAGTTGCCATCCCACTGCTGCCTCTGCATGTCCTCATTTCCTGTCATTTATCTTCTCTTGTACAACTTGCATGCTGTAAATGAGAGTGTGAATCTCAGAGAAAATTCAGATCCAGGAACTCAAAAGAAAGAATGTTGCAAAAGCCCACAGGAAACATGAGAAATGCAAGCTCATTTATCTTGGGAGACAGCACCAACCAGGCCATGTGGCCTAATGCCAGGTGGTGGTGTATATAAACACGGAGAGTGGGTAAAACCTGTTGTCTTAGAGCCTTAAATCATTACTGCAGATATCTGCTGTAAGTGAGCTGGCTTCCCAAACGGTAGGTCCCATCCACTAGTTTTCCTACTTCCAGTACTCTGAAAACCAACTTAATAACTTTATTCCTTCCATTCCTCCCACATGGCTTCTTGGAGCAAATCACACCTTGTTGACGAGGCAGAAGGCAAGTTAAGCTGAAAATGGGATCCCAATATTTAGCAGCTTTTACTGGGGCTTATTTTAAGCTAAGGGAAACACGCAGACAGGCATGCAGCTCTGCAAGCCATCCAGCCCTCCCTTGAGCCGAGGTGTCCCAATGATATGTGATGCGTTGTGGCATCTAGCAGTGATTAGGTTTGCTTAAATTGGTCATCCACTGGATGGCCAGCAGATTGTCAAGAGCGAGCTTTTTTGAGGCCAGGAGGCATCAGTTTGAAAAGACGTCTAAGAGAAGCATGAAAATCTGTACTGGTGGGGAAGATAGGGGGAGTTGGACAGCGTTTGTAGCAGCTCAGCACTGCCACACTGCCAGCTTGTGTTGAGATGGACAGGACACAGGACACAGGGCTCACTCCAGCGGTTTCCCCTGCCACAGCTCGCTCTCTTTTGCTTTTGGGGCATTGCAGGGTTATGGCTCCAGGGAAATTCCTTCCTGCTTCCTGTAAGCATGGCAAAACTGCCTGGTGAGGAAACTGGCTTGTTTTTCTCCCTACAGCTCTCAAATGGAGACTGGGAGTGGCATTCCCTATAAATACTGCTCAAAAATAAGATCTGCCCAAGCAATTTTCAGTTTGGAGAGTACCAGCTGTCCATGGTGCCACAGAGCTTGTGTGTGGCTTGTGTGCTCTCAGCTCTCTGACCCTCTGAAGCAGCTCCATCTGGGCATGAGTATGCAGCTCTCAGCTGCTTGGCTCCCTTCTGTGGCCTCGGGGCAATACTGGAGTTTCTAGCCAGGCTTTGGAGCTGCCCTCGAGCAGCTCCTGCAGCAAGAGCAGAATGGAGGATTGCACTCCGGGGGCACGACAGTGTCCCTGCTTTTGCAGGCAGTGCTCCTCTCAAGGACCTAGTGTCCATCACTGACAGAAAATGCCACAGGAGCCTTTCAGTCTCTGGCAGCTGGGATTTGGTTTTTCATCTTTAAAGATGTCTAGAAGAGTTACAAAAGTCTTGGGGATGCAGGTGTTGAATTGCTTTCACCCTGGGACAATCACAGCTGTGAGTAGTGCATTTTTACTCTATATTTGACCACATACATACCATATTGTTAAAAGCCTATACAGGTGTCTGCATGGGGTGGAGAAGTGTCAGCAACCCACAACGCTTAGCGCCCAATACCCCTGCTCAGCTTCAGGAACTCTGTACCGAGATGACAGGGACCAGTTGGTACCCACTACCTCTGGGGTGTTTGCTTTAAGGGAGCAACGCTGCCCCAGACTTGGGATGTCAGATGTAGGGGCTCCCAGGCGCTTACTATGTGTACAAGTTAGCCTGGGTCAGTAACTTCAGTGAGAAGGTGCGGGGAGCTCTGCACAGGAGCCTTCATTTAGCCACCTGCAACTAGAGTTAGCTGCAGATTGCTAAAGCTCCTCACCTGCATCTGTCTCTCCAGCAGCCCCACAATCCCCCAGTTCCCATTTCAGCAGGACACATGGCTGAAGGAGAATGACTCATCTCCATTTCGGAGGCTGAGCAGCTCCTCCACCTCCACTTTCTCCATCTGGGGGTCACCCTGCTGAGGCTGGGGCTTTCTGGCTGCCGGGGGAGTTTTTGCACCCCAGTGCACCTCTTGGACAGGGGCTGTTGGACAGCTGAGGCTGCCGATAGCGGTGGGCTCCCGGGAGCCAGCAGCACTGCCTGCAGACACATACTCCACCTGAAATTTTCCAGCTGACTCGAGCACTTTCGTTTTTTCCATCCTATATTCTGCACAAGTCATAGCAGAATTGATGATATCGCTGGGTGGAGAGACATGAGTGCACCCGCTTCCAGCACTACGCAGATGACTCCACCACATTATCAGCTGTACTTCTCTGGGATTTTTTATTTTCTCCTTTCTTTTTTCTTCAGTCTTCAAACAACAGAAGTATTTTCCAGCAAAAAAGACTTATTTCTTTGCAGTTAAACTGCAACAAACCCATATTAAGCAAATGCTGGGAAGCAAAGTGAATCAAAGGGCAGCTATTCAAATGCTCCTGCTGGCCTGATGAACAGCCATGGGGACAGTGGCTTTAAAAAGTATCCCCTTCACTCTAGTGTCACTACGGAAGAGGGGAGTCCACAAGGCCGAGCAAGTGCATCACAACCTTGAGATAAATGTGGGGGCCATGAGGGCTTTATTTTCCAGCACTAGCCAGCATCTCTACCCAGATCTACAGTGATTTTGTAGACAGTAATTGTGCAACTGTCATAACGACAAACATTGTTCATCCATTAGTACAATTATGGTGCTAAGCCTGCCAAGAGTAACACAACCACAGAGAAATTAGCAGAGGAAGTAGAAAAATGAGTGGGAGACACTTTTCCTGAAGGACAGGAAAGCAGCCATGAAACCTGGCAAAGGACTGCACAAACCATTTGAGATTTGATGGCACCTTGCAGTTAGGTCTCTTACGGGTACCTCCATACTCCAGCATCAAAGCAGGATGGGGCACCAGGTTGGAAGAAGTAGCCTGCTTTCCCCTCTGTCCCAGTCTGCCTGGCCGAGCACCCCAGCATGGCAAGCCAGTGGGCTCAGTCTCATTGGGGCTTCTATGGGTTTTGATGTCCATGGGTGGCTGCCAAGGGTATGTACAAAAGCAGGCCTAAGTGTGGATGGATTTCTCATCATTCCTGTCTTCAAATCAAGGCTGGAAAATGTCCCAAATTGATGACAGCCTGTGGCATTAAGAGAAGAGAAACCCCTGCTTGCACCACGGCTGCCTCCCTGCTCGCTCGCTGCCTGCCTTCGGTTGACCTAGTTGAGTCACGGGGAGACAATGAGCAAGAGACATCCTGCACTGTGGTTGGCACTGATGCTGCCTGGGGAGAAAAAGGTGCTTCTCCTGAGGGTCGCTATGTGCCCCATGTGGGTGGGGGGAGCAGGGGCAAAAGGCAAGCACCACGAGGAAAGGGCTGGTTCTCGCTTACAGCCATGTCACGCCAGCCTGGCCTTGTTCCCCATGCTGCAGTCCAAAGGAAAAGTTGATTTCTCTTCCTCTGGCCAGAACAAGTGACGTTGTTGGTGGCTCTCTCCCAGCCAATGTGTAGGAGACATGGCACAAGTTGAAGGCACAGATTCAGTGGTGGATAAAGGGAGCTGGGCTCTTGGTAAGCACCTGTCTGGGTGCTAAACCTCATCTCAGACACATTAAGCGTGTTCAGACACGTGTTCACTGCTTACAAGTGCTTTTCTTGCTTGAGTTTCAAAGGAAATACATCCATGTGTGAAGTCATTGCTTGGAGCCTCTTATCTGATCATTGTTCTTGCATGGGACCCATCCCAGGGAGCCCCACTGAAGGAGGATACACGTTTAACCCTCCTCCCTGGGGCCGCAGGGGGCAGGCACTGCTGCCACTGACTGTGGCTCTCTCTGCATCCCCAGATGGGCTGTCGCACAGAAAGCCTTTCCCAGGAGAAAAACACAGATGATGATGATGATGATGATGATGATGATTATTATTATTATTATTATTTGCACTTAAGGTTTCTCAGAATTGGGACAAAGGCAGTTCCCCCCCCCCGAAAAGTATTTTCTTTTGTCTGCAAACCATTTTTTCAGGGAAAGGAATAAAAAAACCCCACAATTCTCCCCACATGGGAGAGCTTGAATCAGATTTGGCGTGTCATGGGCTGGGAAAGATCATTAGCAGCTGGACCTGCAGGTAAGGGCTATAGAGACTGGAGACAGGCTCAGCTCGTTACACATCAGGGGAGCATCTCCAGGGCCAGCTGAGGCCATCTCCAGCTATAAAGGCAGTGAGGCTGGGGCTCTGTTTGCTCAGAGGTTTGCTCAAAGCAGAGTTAGGATCTGTTGTAGGTGCTGTGGATGGGATGCAGGTGAACCCCAGCAGCCATGCCCCAACACATGACCTGGTGCATCTGGCTACAGCATCTCCATCCCTGTGCAGAGCAGATGGTGTGAAAGGAGAAGAAATGCTGTAAAGTCAAGGTAATCCAGGTTCTTTCCCCTGTCCCCAGCCTTGAAGGGTAGCTGAGTGTGTTGGCAGGGAAAAGTAGTCTCAGGGGAATAAACTATACTAAAGATGCAATGGAAAACAATCTGTCTCTTAAGGTTCTAAAAAATCTGCATACAGTAAAAAAACAAACAATCCCTAAATTCTGAATGAGGAAGAGATTATTTAACCAAAAAAAGATGCCACTGAATCCCCGAGCTGTAACTGACTGGTTTTGCAGTCCTGCAGTGAAAATACTTAACAGATGGTAGGGTCAGTGCGGGAGCCTGGCTGGAGGTTTGTAGCAATGAAACTACAGCTATGTGAAAGAAAATTAAAAGCAACAAATGCTTCAAGTATCTGTGAGCTCTAGTGGCACTGGGGAAAAGAGGACACTGCTGGGGACAAGTCTTCCTGGGTTACTGCATTTGCCTTGGCAAGAAACTGGGAAACTCTTCCTGTCTGCCCAGAAAAGAGGACGATTTCCCAAAGGCACGTGAGTCTCATTACAGGATTCTGAGAAGAGCCCTCTGAGACTGTATAAGACTTACTGTGGGATGTCTGGGGGAAGGAGCAAAAGGAGGAAAGGGAAGGATCAAGGGAGGAACCAGCATGGGAAAAGGGGACAAAGGGACTGCTTGAACTCCTGTCTTGCCAGATGATCATTGTGCTGTGTCCTGTCTGCTTATTAAACTCCCCATAGCTGTTTTCTATGGGAGAAACCAGGTAGGGCTGTTTATAGTTCACTTAAGGACTAGTGAAAGTGGCAGGTGAAAGAAGAAAATAAACACAGGTCAACTGCACATATCAGTGGCGAGGGGCTGACTGCTTCGCCCCCCTGAGTTTTGTCCTGCCACAGCCCTTGTACTTCTGCCTGCATCCCTTGGGGCTGGCAGCATGATGGCTGCGTGGGAAGAGTCTCTGGGGGCTCTGGCTGCAGCCACAGCCTTCATACTATCCCCCGCTTTAAAGCCCGCCCAAGCACGAGTGCTGCTGTGCGTAATACAGAGAAAACCTCTGGCCGGAGTTAGTCATTTGAAGCTCTCGATACTGCCTTGCAGCCCTCTGAACTGGCGCTGCGGAGGGGCTGGAGGCACTCATCTGTAGAGCCCCTGCGCACACCCGAAATACGTGGCTATGTGATGGCTGTGGGCGCCCCCATCTGCAGCACCCATGGGCTGCTCCTGCAAGTGCACATGGCCTCCTGCTACCTATGACACGCAGCCTCGAGGAAAGGGGGCCTGGGCGCTTGCTTTATGGTGGTAGGAGAATTATACAGCATCTGGGAAAAGTTTCCTGCCCCTTCTGTGTTACTGGCTTATGCCACCAAGAAGGTGCAATCAGCATTGGATAAGCTTGAAAGCCTCAAGGACTATCTGCTGGGGGCACCCTGGGAGAAGGGGCCAAGGACTGCTTGCTTCTTGGAGATAGGGACCTTTTCTTATCTCAGCCTAAGTTTAAATCTATGGAACTCATTCACTCAAGCTGCATCTAGACATATATGGAAACTCATTCATTCAAGCTGCATCTAGACAATCCAGTCTTTTGCAAATAAAAGGAATAAAGAATAAAAAGAGAAAACTGAGAGCAGGTTGTTTCTGACTGCTGTGTTAAAGCAGAGATTGGCACCAGGTCCCAGCAACCTCCCTTCCACGGGGTCTGGACAAGGAAACTGTGATGTTGCGGGGAAACTCTCTATCAGGACTCATTTGTGACCAGTGTGAGCATCAGAAGAGTTTCCAAAGGTTTCAGATGGACATTTCCTAATATAGAAACTCTTGAGGCAGATGCAAGTGCTATATTTGGTGTTTTTTACAGTGAGTAAAGATGATTTAATTGCCAAAGAAATAGTCAGGGCTTAAGGAGTAGTGACCATGATCTGATTATAGTCAGTAAGAGCAAAGAGAGGGCAGCCCCAGCCAGTAATACAGATACTAGATGTTTCAAAAGGGGTTATATAAATTAGGGGAAATTGTGAGCAAAACTGACCAGGTGGAAAAAACAATAGCTAAATGACTGTTGATAGACAGTTAGAGCTCTTTAAGAAGTTTTTAAGAAACACTGAAGGAAACAAGTTAGCCAGAAGTTCAACCTGACAGCTGTTAAAAATAGAAAGAAAGAAATATTCAGAAAATAAGGAAGGGGAAGAGTTCACATTGTCCATGAGGGAGATGCTGTGAAGCACCATGCTGGTCAATGTGCTTTTGTTGACACCAGACCTTGATGGAGTCTTTGGAGTTCCATAACTACTGGATTAATCTTTGCTGACAAAGCTGATGGTGAGAGGCAGGTGAAGATGATTGCATGCATCCTGATTTAGAAAAGAATGAGAATGTCATCCCAATCATCCCAATAAAACACCTGCAAAGAGATGAAGTGACTTGTGGTACTGCAGGTGGGTGTTTCTTGCTGGGCTTGGCTGGTGCAGGAATGATGCCTAACCCTTCTCCGCCTCTTTAGTGCAACAGTTTGAAATAAATATAATCCTGTCACCACTGATTAAAAAAGCACAAGTCACCCTAAGATAGATGGACACATGGTAGAAGTTGGGGTTGCAGACAGGGCTGTTGCAATCTCCAGCTTGTCTCTGTCCTAGAAAGGTCACCAGCAATTAACCCCCCCTTCTCCTTACTGCAGTCTCTGCTTGCCCACCACTCATCTGCTCATGCTTCATTCCAGCTATTTAAGGGAACTACTAAGAGGTAGTACCTCTGCATGCAAATCTTCCCCAAAACCCTGCTTGCAATTCCTACCATCATGTTTAAAAGAAGTGAATGGGTTAGAGACCCACAGGAGGAATCAAGGGCTGCAATAAAACCTAATTTTCAGAAGGGATGACTTTGGGAACATCTTTGTTGGTCAAAAGACTCCCATGAATGTGATGAGGGGAAGCGTACAAGTGAATGATGACAGTGTCAGATAGGCAAGAGAAACCACTTCCTTAACCCAGAGCAGAACTGTATCTGGAGCATCACATCCCTCCTAGGGGTTTCTAAAACTGCAGGAATGACTGGGAATGGAGCTGGCTGAGCCAGGGAGCTCTGCAAGACCAACTGCATTTCTGAATGTCAGCTGAATAGATTGTCAACATATATGTGATTTTCTTTCCCAGTATCTTATGGTATGATGTGGTGGGATTTCTGACTGAAGCAGCTACTGAGGAAAAGGAAGGGAGATTGGTATGACTAAGTTCACCTTGACCTTTTAAAGGTATCACAGTGAATGCTCAGCCCCTGCCCACTTAGCTGATACCATGGTTAATGAAGTCCACTCTGAGGAACAGAACAACACAGTCCACAGGGGCTCATGGAAAAAGATAATGCTCAGAGCAAAGATCACCACCAGCAATGGAAAATCTCCTATCACGTCAAAAAGGAGACAGCAGGTGACCTTTAGAAACCTAACAACTCCAGTGTGAAATGCAGAGGCTGAGGGAACACCACCTTTGGCTTGCTCAGAGGTCTGTGCTGCTGCCCATCGGTAGCTGTGCTGAACACCACAATGCTGCCATTAAAACTGCCATTAAACATAGAGCTTTTCCCTAGTCACTGCACCTGCTTACAGATGCCGCTAGCCTGCCCCAAGGCACTGGGCATGCCACAGTCTCTAAGCACCAAGAAAAGGTGCCAGCACTGTCAGAGGGGCAGGTCCTAATCCTGCCTGGCTTTGCCGTGCCCAGTGCAGCCAGAGCTCCGCGTTGGGTCCTCTTGGAAAAAAGCCTTCTCTTGCCCCAAAGACTGTGACAGAAAATGACTCTGTCCACAGCATTGAGGAACCAGCAGCTGCTGGAGGTGTGCCCCAGGGAACCCATCCACTGTTCACCCCACTGCTGCCATAAAGCAGCTTGCTCAGAAAAATCCCAGCACAGCACTCCGGGATGAGGTACAGCAGGATTTACCTCAGCCGACACTCCTCTTTGGGGATTTCCCCACAAAATCCTCATTCCACATAAATGTGATTTTTCCACATATTGGTGATTTCACGCATGTTCACAATTTCCTTCTCTATTTTACACTGCCATTACACTTTTACCTTTTACACTGTAAGCTAACATAAGTTCCTTCCTACTGGCTCAGTGCCTCTGCCAGCAGAAATCCTTGACACACACATCAGCCAAAGATCGCTATAAGCAAGGAGCAAGAAAAAAACACATGGAAGTGAAATCAAGGGTAAGAGATAGTTCACGTGGTTCAGAGACACTGAAGTCCACAAACATTTTAGGCAAAATTCATTGACTTTAGCAAATAAATCTGCCGTAGTTAGAAAATACTTTCTTTCTGGAGTGGCAGAAACATTAAATGGCAATAGCTGGGGCACATGCTGAGCAGCAAGACCTGGATTAAAAACTTGATTTTAAAACACTCTGCTTTTCCCCTCCTCCTATACAACTGCAGGGCTTCCTTTGCTATTTCCCAGTATTTTACTAAATCAAACCATGTTACCAGTAATTGTCAAGGCAAAGACAGCCTTGACAGAAAATAAGCAACCACACCCAAGAAAAAAGCCCAACACTGGGCATAAATTGTAGTACTTGATGGCAGCAATGAGAGCAACACCATTCTTCTCCTAGTATTTTATTCCAATTGGAGGCCAATCCTTTAGATTATAGGCAAAGACTACCAGTAAGAGCCAAGAGGCCAGATCTCACCTGTGAGAATTGTGCCCATTCCACATGGCTTGCCAGAAGGCCCAGAGGATGCCTAAAGTGATGGGCACGTTGCAGAAGGGCAGGTCCCAGGAGTACGAGGTGTGTCCTTCCATTTTGACAACAAACAATCAATAAGGACTCAACCAGCTCCGCTTCTACTGAGCAGCAGTTTCATACAGACCATGCTTCATGAATATTATGAAAAAGATAGGCAAAACTAGTACTGCATGCACAGTGAATACCCACAGCTATTCCTCTGCCCAAGAGGCTTCCTTGCCCCACAAGACAATATTAGGTTGTGTTCTTGGAAACCCACACTGCTGCTCATTTCCTTTTTCCTTCTCAATGTTTACAAACAGTTCTATTGGTTGTTTCACTGTTTTTCTGAGAAGTTAAACTCTCCTATATAATTCTCCAATTTCTCCTTTTGGGGTGGTGAGAACATTTTCTCGGGAAATGGGAACTAAATCAAGGAGGATGCCAGCAAAGACTGCCAGGCCTTGGGCAAGGGCCCCTACCCTGTGACTCCACACACAGGGTGCTCCGTGTGGACCAGGGGCTGTGGTCGGCAGTGAGGATGCTCTTTGCCCTGTCCCACTGGTTGGAGCACAGCAGCCTCAGGACTGGGGCTCCAAGCTGCATCTGAGACCTTGTACAGTAATGACACTGTAGGATTTAGCCTTGACTGTGACCAACATGCTTTAGCCAAGGTTTTAAAACCCTCAGCTCCCTGGTCTGGGAAAACCCAGAAATGGCAGCCTAATAAGAGGTATTAGTTTATTGTAAAAAAAAAACCCAAACCCAGCAAGCCATCCTGCCAACTAACTCCAGTTTCCTTCAGTCCTTGCTGGAATAACGTTGCTGCATGTGCCACCGAGAGGCATTTATTTGGAAAATTACTGAGATGACCAAATAACCAGGGTCTGCAGCAGAGTTCCAACAGGCTCAGAGAGCCCCAAAGCCTCCCGCCTGCTTGCCCCATCACTAGAATGGCACAATGACTGGAAAGGGTTGAGAAAAACCCCAAGAGATTCCAGCTTTAGGGACAAAAATAATTTTGATCAACGCAGCAAATTTTGGCAATTGTTGGGTGTGTGCAGCAAGCCTGCAATGCCCTGGGGTGGTGAAGGCTAGGAAGGTTTCCTCTAGGAGGGACAACAGAGGCTCTGACAGCACATGTCTAAAGCCACCGAATCTGCGTGTACTTGGGTCTTCATACGCAAGGCAGGAGGACAAACTGAAGGTGATTAAAACCGCAAAAGGCAGTCTGCACATAGGGGTGTATAATGCCTCTGAATGAGCTGTCCTCTTTCCTGTTTCGGACACAATGCCAGATGCATAATTTGACATGTAGCTTTCGATCCTCAGTGCTACCAGTCTCGTTAACCCAGGCTGAGCGACACTTGCACTGGGGGAGTACAGAAATGAGGAGGCAATTTCAGAAACACACAACCTCCACCCACTTTTTTTTTTTTTAGGGTATTAGAAATAAAACGAGTGCAAGATCCAGAGTCTGGGAGGGAGGAGACAGAAATGGGTGAGAGCTCTTATCAGGTTCAAAGGCACGTACCCAAAATGTGAGAATTATGGGATCACACAAATTTGGAATCCTAGCTCAACATCCTGGCATTTTTGCAGAATCTAAGTAGCAAAGAGCAAAACCAAGCCTCCTTTCCTGGAGGGAGCGGTGGGGGAGAACCTAGGGCATAACAGCCCCGGCTGTCTGCGCTGAACAGAGCTGCTCTGATACACAGCTTTGCCTTCTCTTCCAGGAAGGCAGCCGTGGCATCATGACTGCGTGCCCTCCTTCTGTGATTCCCCACTGAAACACTGACAAGTTTGCTGTTGGGCTGTGCAAGCCTGCAGCTAGATGCCTCTGTCATCACTCGTTCACGGCGCTCGCTACAGGTAGAAGCACGGGTATGGGGCAGCCCTGACCTCACAGCCCTCCTCTGTGCCTGCCTGCTTCAGCTGCAGCTTCAGCCATGGGGGGCTGCAAGCTATGGGTGTCTAGGGATGCTGCCCCTAAGACATCCCCACAGCGGGGACCTCTAGGTGCAAGGAGGCACTTGCTCAGGCATTGCACAGCCTGGACAGCCCGCTCAAGCCTGTTTCACCTTTCCTGTGGGACCAGGACAACTGGGTCCCAACGTCCCAGCCATCACCAGCACCCATCTGCACTGCAGGTAGTTGAGACCCCTGCCCATGGGGAAAGGACACAGAGATGGATTTGTTCCCTACCCAGGAAGCTGTTCTGACACCACATGTGAGATTTCCTCATCTCCAGAGTCTCCCTGAAATCCCTCACCCCACCAAGCCGCTTATGGATGGATACCAGGGCTGCAAGTAGGGTGAATGTGTTTCTGGGTACCTTTTAAGGAAGCACCTAGACATGTCAGGACATGCAGATCCATGGGAGCAAACATTCTCCTTCTCCACATCCCCCCAGCCTCAGCAGGCCTCCACAGCATGCCACGGCATCACTTCAATCCTCTGCAGGGCTTGGCTAAGCCCGAGCCTGGTTGCAGCTGATGCTGAGCTTGATGCGGGGCAGCCCAGGCTCCCAGGCGCTGTGTGACCGCTAGGTGTCAAAGTCCTGCCTCCAAACTCACACTCTAAATCAGAGGGAACTGCTCAGAGGCAGCAGTCATATTCCTAGATAAGGAAGGAAGGTTAGGGTTGTTCCCAGGGCCTCTCATCAGGCTGGGGCTCAGCCAGGGCCTCCAAGTGTGTCCTGGCGAGGGGCTGCCAGTGGAAGCAGGGTAAGAATTTCCAGGCACTCAAGAACAAATGGAAATTGTGAAAGCTGAACCTTCTTCAGTAAGTTTCCATGACTTTTGGGTTGCCCTTGAGGCGAACACCAGTGTGTATTCCTGGCTCAATCCACCAGCTACTGGCAACTCAAGGTTATTTTTTAAGAACAAAGGTGGCAAGGGGTGGGGTGTCCTCACAGCAGATTGATTATGCAGCTGCAGTACTCCCCCCTTTGTTTGGTTTATATTTATAGGAAATATTCTTCCCTAGATGCAAAAAAAACCATGAAAGAACATTACCTTTGCTTCCTCTGCACACAGAGGACATGTTTGTCAGGACATGTGCCTTGTGACAGGTTAAGAGAGCACATTTTGGGGAAGGGAAACTTCTGACACCTCATCCCTGAAAGACAGACAGACGATAATGCTCCCAATGGACTCGATCCTCACTGGGAGGAGGCAGTGCCTGACTTCATGATATGCTAATTTACAACAGAAAAAATTCTGGCTAGAAGAGCAGTGGAAAGAGGGGTATTGGACTGCCCCCAGAAAGGATGCAAAAGCCTGTCACTCAAGCACAGAAGATGGTCCCTGCTGCAAACAAGTGACATCTAGCAGCTCCGTGCATCACAAACAAATGTCACAAGAAGACCAAGTGAAGGGGAGGTGCTGGTGACCTAAGGGAGATGCAATTTTCTTTCAGGAGGAAAGCTGGGATGGACCAGGGGTGGCCCTCCAACTGCATTCCCTGGGCTGTGGGATTCCACGTGTGCAAAAAGGGATTGTTCCCTGCAGTTCTCTATTTTCTCCCTCTTAGGCTTCATGCAGCATCCCATGGCTTTAAAGGCAGAAGACAAAGGTGAAGAGAAATGGGAAGTGCATATTTTTCTCTCCAATGCTTTATGCCGTCCACCTGTCCTACATCCCTTCCTATTCATCGCTTCTTTAAAGAAAAGAGATTTCAGAAACATTATATGCTGCTATTAAGGGAGGGAGCCAGCCCCATAAACCCCCCACTTGAGGGTGAACAGAAAATTGAGAGCTTTTACTGATAAAGAATGAGCGAAGGCAAGTACTGTCCACCCAACTCTTAGCTATTGTTGAAAACATCACATATCAAGACATCCACAGCTCAAGCTATGAAAGACATAAACACATCTACTTCTAAAGGCCCTTAGTCAAAACTGAACTGGGATGCAATAAATCAGCCCCCACATTCACACACCAAAAAAAAAAAAAAAGAAAAAAAAGAAAAGAAAGAAAGAAAGGAAGGAAGGGGAAATTTAGATTAGTCACAAAGAAGTTCCCCGCCTGCTTCTGTGTGCATAAAGCAGTCTCCCGAAGGCACTGTCTTCACTTCATCTCTGCTCCTAGGTCAAGAGCACCTAGCACATCCGCTCCCTGCTCCTCCAGGCTCTTGCTGTGCTCCTGGCCCCTTCCCCAGCAGTTGCTGGCAGTACAGCTGAGATGGAAGGACAGATAGATGCAGAGACAAGAAACCAAGACCTGATGGATCCTGAAAGGGAACCTGCAGAGGATGAGTGGAAGAGCTGGCAAAGAGGACAGGTTAGGAACACACTGCACCTCGTGTCTGCGGCTGCTCAGTGGATATTGCTGCTTGCCTGCTTGATTTACCTTGGTATAGATTCTCTGCAACCCTCAACGGTAAGAGCTCGTGTTCAACCCATTGTCTGCTGGCCTGTAAAGCTTTGTATGGGCTTTATTAATTTTTTTTTTTGAGAAAAGAAAAAAAGCATTTAGGTTTATCCCTATTCAAACCCCAAGTTTTTAATCTTTTCCTTAATGATTGTCATTCTTTTTTTTTTTTTTTTTTTTTTTTTACATTGCCTGTCCTCAAAACAACATCCAGTGTTGTCCAGTGCAGGGTTTAGGGACAGGTTGGAAGGGGATCATTCCAAGAATGCTCTTTGCACCAGCCAGGGGAGGTCTGCCTCCCTCCTGCTCTTTCCTCTACTTGCAGTGACTCATGGTTATTTCCATTTAATTAAATGGGATCATCTGGGTAGATATTTGCTCTCAACAAGTGACCCAGGTTGCTCATAAACATCTCCTGAACTTTTAAAATTTACTATATGTGCAGACAGATATGTGACAGAGCAAGCTAGCTTGTCATATCTCTAGCAAGACACCTGAAACATTTCAGTGCTCTCAGCCTGCATATATACTGGGCTTTAGGAGTAGGCATCTATATCTGCAGAGGATAGCCTCTGTGTGCGTGTACATGAAAGAGAGAAAGACTGATTTTGCCAGAGGGAGTTTCATGTACATATAACACCACTGCAAACAATATAAATAACAGAGATGGCTGAAACCTAGAATACCTTAGCAAAAATTGCAGCAAATACATTTGCCACTTTCACGTCTTTGCAGGCTGGTGGATTGTCAACAACCTTTCACTGCTATTTCAGTGTTGGTTCTGCACTAGCTACTTCTCCTCCCACATCTTCTCCAGGAGTTATGTACCACTTTAAAGCTTGTTGTGCTTCATCTTACCAGAGTTCATTCTTTCCTCTCACTTAGACTTGGCAGAGAAGCCAGCCAGGCACATAACCATGCAAGGGTGGGATGGGCTCATGCTCTGGGTCCTCTGCTGTTTAATGAAAACCCTCATGCTCCACACAACTTTCACTGACCTGAGTCTCACAGAGGTTATTAAACTGTAGAGTTATGACCCTGATAACACTGAAAGAAAAAACTTTTCATTTAGTTCAGTCCTCCTTCCACTACTTTGGGAGAGAGAAGTTGCAGCATAAGCCAACGGAAAAGGGCAAGCTATGACACTGCTTATTCTGCAAGGTGCAGAAACCTCTCATGGGTCACACTGTGGTTGTGATTCCTCATCTCTCAGTATCTCTCTCTTCTGTAAACATGTTAACTCAAATCCTTCTCCTCCTCCTCCAGAGGAAGATGGCATGGCTGGCAGTGCTGCCTGTGAGCCTT
Source organism: Gallinago undulata (assembly GCA_026546715.1). Taxonomy (NCBI): domain Eukaryota; kingdom Metazoa; phylum Chordata; class Aves; order Charadriiformes; family Scolopacidae; genus Gallinago; species Gallinago undulata. The sequence goes on along the minus strand of JAOTQQ010000004.1, from coordinate 4,281,886 downwards.
ACAAACCCAAGAGAGCAGCAGCTGAGGAGGGGACACAGTATGCTCCTGGAGTTTCCCTCCTCAACAGAAACAACTGAAACAGGGTGCTCGAGGAGCAGCGACTGCAGCAGAAAATAAACCCATGCCCTGGGAGTCACCAGAGGACCTTTTCAGTTTTAAACATTTGCTAATTGCAAGTGTAGCGCAACTGGTTTCTATTATTTTAAGCAGATAACCATGGTGTCCTGTTTTGACTGCACCATGCTGTGCAGGAGTGGTCTTGGAGGTTGTACACAGTGGGCTTTCGTCACACTGTAATTACAGGGATCAGTAGGATAACCAAGAGCTGACCATACAAATATCTATCAAAGAGGCAGCAGTACCAACCTGACTTGACTCTTGAGGCAGTTCAGGGAGACAGGCTTTATCAAAGTAAGGGCACAGCAGCATCAGAGCGGCAGGTTGGGAGTGCTGGTCCACGAAAGCAACCAAGAAGCTGTCCCTGTTCTTGGGAAGAGTCTCCTTCTGCTCTCCACGGCTGGTGAGTGCCACACTAACTTTAGAAGCAAGACAGTAGCTGTGTTTTTTCATAGCAAGACCCGATTTGACTACTTTCCAATGTCCTCACGGCTCCTGAAAAAAACCCACCCTGGACTGTTCTGTGAAACACAGTGCAAATACTATCATGGCAAAACACTCAGGAAAGTCAGCATCTGCAGCCCAGACCATGCTTGCTTAACAAAAAAAGGACTGTGATCTGGGTTCTGTCATGATGCCACCTGAAGAGCAAGCCTCGGCTGTGATTTTCAAATGAGCAAGTTAAAAAAAAAGATAGTGATAGTCTGCTTTTGCATCTTCAAAGCTTGTGAGTTCCCATCTCTGCTGGAATTACCTCCTCTTGCCACACCAGCCCATGGGGCAAGCCACTCACAGGTGCAATCAGGGGGTGTGAAACCCCTCAAGAGCAAATGCATAGGAGGTAAAAGCCTTGAGCAGCTGTTGGGAATTCAGACTTCTAATGATCTGTTGCATGATAGATTTGCCTGAACAGTGCAGGAAAAGGTGTAGGAGGAGTAATTGTGCAGAGGTTTAATGTAGATAAGGAAGATATGGCCATAATCCTAATATCTCTTGGTGTAGAGAAGGTACAACCCACTTCCATTGCACACTTGTCTGCAATTTGTATGACACAGGGAGTCGGGCATGTGATCGCAGGAGTCCTCTCAATCAGCATGTATTGCTACAGTCCCCCAAGATTTGCGCTTTGCGCAGTGTGAACCTATTCATGAAATGTCTGTCACGTGGCACAGCCCCAGACACAATGTCCCAGATAAAAGGAAATGTCATGCTTGGAGGTCCAGAACAGGCAAAAATTATGTGGAATGTAAATGATACAGGGAAATTGAAGCAGTGAGTAAGGAGGACAATCTGTTCCCTCAGCGCTCCTGCCATCCTTTCCCACACACTATAAGAAGGCAGAACAGAGAAAGAGGGGGCTCTGTTACAACTTGCAGACATCCATCCAGTCCTACAGATATATTCTCCCCTCTGCAGAATTTACTAAGCAAAGTGTTTTGAGATCATGCAATATTTAGCAGAAATATGTAAAACAGGTAATGTGCATTAATGACAACAGGGTTGGTATTCTTACATTTGCTACAAGATTGTCACCCAAGCTGACCGTGTTTAATACGCTCTGGTCCACCAGTGGCCAGATTGGGCAGGTTGTGGTAGATGTTGTTTGACCTCAGAAACTCAGCAGCCCTGTGCTTGGCTATCGCCTTGTTGGGAAACTACCTGGAAATCCCAGCTGCCTGGACCAAAGAGTGAAGTGCTCATGCACATAGGTATCTAGAAAAAGACTAGGCGCAATACTTAAGCTGCCGAGGCAACAGATAGAACCAGTAATGTGGGGAGAGACAGTTCCACCAGAGCCAGTGTGCAATAAAAGCTTGTATTTAGTAGTCAAATCCAGCCTTGCCAGTGGCAAGCGGCAGAGCATCAGCTGTGACAGCACTAGAGGGTGCCAGAGCAGACCTTTCCCACTGCCAGCACCCACCTCACCCTCTGGGAGCACAGACCGCACAGGCTCCGACCTCCTTCCCTGCCACTTGCCTTTACCAGGGTGCAGCACTGAAGTCCCGCGGATTTGCATGTCTGTGCTCAGTCTCTCCTCTTTTCCAACCCAGTCCCTGTTCTCTGAAGAAACTGCTTTGTTCCTGTTATGCATGCAGCCAAATACAAGGGAGTCAGCCCATCACACGTCAGCAGCCCACCTTCTCCTTTAGGAAACCTACAGCATAGGTAATGAGAAGAACATGGAGCAGCGAGCCTAACCTTTCACTCTTTAATCAGGCAAAATGCTGAAGATTTGTGGTTGCAAAGAGACTGCAGATTTGGGCCTCCTGTGGTTAAGATGAGAGATGGGTTTGAGATGCAAAGTTCAGATTTAAAAATCTAATACACAAGTCTGGTGTTCTGTGTATCCGATCAGTAAGATACACGGTTCTGTATTTTCATTCACTTTTTCTTTTATACTCAATCAATTGATTGTCTCAATGTGGTTCTAAGGGAGCCACTGAGAAACACACATCCAGTAACAGCCTGACCCCAAACTACAGGGTACCATAAAGCCGGATCCACCTCTTAGCGCCCTGCAGGAGGAGAGGATACCTCTGGGTCCCAGCTCTGCAAAGAGGAACCCATGGCTGTAAGTCAGGATCGAGGGGGTCATGCAGAAGAGACTCTGCACCCCAAGGTCCCTCCTTACTGTTCGGTCTGACTCTATTATGTTCACCAGGATGTTTTTCTAAACAGGACCAACAAACGCTACCTGGTGTACTCTGGAGGGCTCGGCGCCGGGCTGGAAGTCGAGCTGGCTAGGAATCCCTCTAAAATCGTATTTTATAATACCGATACAAAAGCAAGTAAAGCGCATAGCTGGCTACTAGCAACCGTGCCGGCGGAGACTGCCTGCGGCGCTTGTGGGGGCGCGGTCCCGGTCCCGGTCCCGGTCCCCGTCCAGGGCCCCGGTAGGGAAACGAAAGCGATAGCGGCGGCACCGAGGGGCCCGCCCAGCGCGTCAACGCGGATTTCTCTTCTTTTTTTCAGCTTCGGAACGACGAAGTGCCGTGGACCCACATCCGGTACACAGGTGGGTGGGCATCGGGGCAGGGGGACACCCCGGGAGGGACCCTCGACGAGCGGCGGTACCCCCGGCGTGCTCCCTCCGCACAGCAGCCGCTGCTGCCCAGCGCTCTCCCCGCACCTCGGGAGGGTTCCCGGCTGCGCCGCACCACTGTTCCGCTTACCGCACGGGTCTCGACTCCCCGGAGCGTTTCCTACGGGGTCCCCCGGGACACTGGTACCCCCAGAAGGCTCCCTCGATACCCTGCGGCGGCTCCCGGCTTCCCTAGGTTGCACCCCCCAGTATTCCAGAGCCCCCGGAGGGCTCCCGCCGGTAGCCGGGAGGGTTCCCGGCTGCCCGCTCTGCCCCGTACCGGCCCGCCGTCGCCGGGGACCAGCGTGGCAGCTGGTGGCCCCTAAAATGCCAGAGGCCGTTAAGGGCTTGGTACCACAGTAATAGTTGGTCCTTCTGATGGAGGAAGGTGCCAGGAGAGCTATCGGGGGCGGGAGAGGGGCCAAATCTGATCCAATGCTACAGGATGCCAAAACCAAACTAAAGGGTTTTCCCGGAGCGGAAAAAAAAACCCACCTGAAAATCTGCATGGATTTCTGCAATCCTTACCTACCTACTAAAACAAGTGTTCACTCCGTGAAAGAACAAGAAAAGTATTTTTGAGAATTTATGGAGCACACGCAGCGTGCTCTTGGGGTATTTCTTAAGCAAGTCAATGATTTCCTGATACATGAAAAATGTAAATGATTTCCTGGGGAAGAGTGGGTGAGTGAGCGTACACACAGTAGCAGAAATAACGGTGCTCTGCATGCCAGTTACATTGAATGTTTTGCCCGATGACATACCTCAACGATAGAAGTAAATACTAAAATGTTTAAGTTGTACTAAAAATATCATTGACAGTTTTACTTTCAGCTAATATTGTAAAGTTGCAACGAGCCTAACCTAGTAGAAATCAATATTTTTAGAGAAAAATCTTGAGAAATTTGGCCTTACCCCAGAGGGGCTGTGTTGTCTGCCAGGAGATCTTCTGGTGATGTCCCAGGGATTTGAGCTGGTGAGCTGGAAGTCCAGGAGCACAGCAGGAAAACATTTCCAGCACGGCTGTGGGAACTGTGACTGCTTGTTTCAAGAGTGCTAAATTCCTTTCGTGCTAAATTCTTGTTTAATTTCTCCTTATTCTGCTCTGTATTAGTTTCTTCTGTTTCTGTCTCTATGCTGCTCTTTTATCCTGTCTTCTGTTACCAAAAAAAAAAAGCAAGACCAAACCCAAAGACAAGGATTTATATTATCAGCACCTCCACAGACAGCATCTTTTATCTTCCTTCCAGCTTTGAACACTTATTTACAGTGCTTATTTTCTGTTGTTTTTAGGAACATATGCTTCCTAAACTCACAGAAGCGCTTTACTTACATGTCTGTGTTTTAAGTAAAACATACAGTAAATAAAAAGCGCATAAATAGAAACTTGGAATAAGTCATATAAAGTAGAATTGTAGTCCAAGAGGCACAGCTTGCTTAGGAGTAGGAACCTAGATATTTCCACTGTAGATGATGCCTGTCTAGAGTAGATGATATTCTAGCTCTGGTCTGCCCTACTCTTTAGTTCACTCTCTTCCTTTTCTCTATTTTCCCACATTTCCTGCAATCAGTCTATAAAACAACCCATTTCCAAGAAGACATTTGTCATCACGGGATCATCTTTGCTTTCTTCCATTCCAGGTGAAAGCATCAAAGGAGTAGCCATGAATCTCACTGCTGAACTAGGCTCTATTCAGATCAGAAATGGTTCCATCATGATCACCTGTGATGGCCTCTACCTAGTGTCCTTGAAGGGCTTTATCTTTTTCCGTGACCTGGAGAACTCACTGAAGCTGACACTGGGGAAGACAGACAGCAAGACCAGCACTGACCTCTGGGAGCAAACTGTCCAGGGCAGTGGCAACTCAGTAAATCTAACCACAGTGCTCTACTTGTTTGGTCAAGATAACATCACCCTGTGGACCAGGTCCAATGCCAACATCTCGGATTTGTCATTTAGCCTTGTGTTACTAAGTCCCTTCAATTGCTCGCTGTAGAACATGATGTATGGAACGTAACGTGTAACATATAGCCTTTCCTACCAATCCATTTCCCTGTGGGAGGCTTGTTCTCACAGGCTGTACTTGTACAGGCAGACTGCTCTAGCCTCCTTCCTTAGGGCAGTGGAGAGCCCCTATAGGAGTGCAGGTAAATCACAGTGCAAACAGGCTTTATATAGTGCGTGCCGTGTTCATCCCTGTGGAGCTCTGTGCAGCTGTTTTGCTACCTGGGATGGATCTTTCTAACACTGGAGGAAGGGATGCACAGAGCCTTTGAAGAGAACAGAAATGAAAGCCAAAGAAGGTCACCTAAGCTTAGCTCATATTCAGAGAAATCCTGGGTTTCTCTGTTTACTTGACAGTATCTGTATATAGTACGAATGTGCTGTATATTTGCTAAAATAAAATTCTGGTAAATAAGGAAGATACCTCAAGTGTCTTGAAGCCATTTGGAGAAGGAGGAGAACAGATCTGCTCAACAGCCCTTTACCTGGCAAGGCAGGAAACACGGAAGATGCAGCAAGGGACTTCCTTTCCAATGATCCAGATAAATGCTCTCTGACAGGTAAAGGCCATGAAAGGAAGGTGGTATTTTGAAATGAGCTAACAGGACTGCACTGGACATCAGAAACACGGGTCCTGCAGCGACTGTGATGTTTTTAGGAGCGACTTTTAAGAGCAGAGGCCCACTGGATGTTCCAGCTATCTAGAGACTACTGGAGCCTGAGCCGAGGGAATAGCTGGTGAGACACTTGTATCTTGACACCAGGTCTCGCAGTGGTTAAGTTGAAGGAGAATCTCCTCCAAGCACACACACGCAGACTGGCTTAACCCAAAAATGATAAAAATTTGGAAAAACGTTAAGGCTGTGGATCTGGTGGGTTCTCTCTAATGGACCAAATAAAACCTGCAGGTCTGCACATCCTTTCCTCTGGGAGGACTCAGGTGGTTCCTGTGAGCCTCACAGTAGGCCTTGTTGTACAGGTATGCACCAGAGAGATTCACAGGCACAACCTCCATACTGCACCTGTGCACCGATGTGCTCCCTGCCTGGCTCCTGCTACAGACTACTCTCAGTGACCCTGGGCTGCACATCCCTCTTCTTGTTACAGCTTGTGGCTGCTGAAGACAAGTCCTGCCCTGCCCGCGCTGCAGGCAACACGTAACCCAAGCACAGCTAGCAATGGTTGTATTTTTTGTTGCAGTGGGGCAGATTTCAGGGGCAAGTCGACTACCTGGTTCGAATGAACTCCAGCAACATTTCAGTATCTCACTGTTGGCTGTACGCATTCCAAAGTCTTTTGTTAAAAGTATTTATGTATTTATACTATAGGCATAAGAATATTACTTCGGATTTCTTAGAAACACTGGGAAGGGTTCAGACTTCGTGTTGTCAGCACTAAGCTCCTCTTTGCAGATTCTCCCAATGCATTGGGGCTTTGCTGCCATGTGGGCACAGTGCTGCCACTTGCTGTGGGTCCCTGGCCAACCTCCTCCTGGCTGAGCACTCCTGAGGCTCAAATGCCAAAGGCAGCTGAGAAAATCTTTCAGGCCTTGGTGAGCTTTTCCATATGCTTTATGATGTTGTTGGTGCATTTTATGAACTTCACTACCCAGGGTCAGGCCACAGCCCCAGGGAAAACCTCTGTGGCTGAAGCAATTATTCATGCAGTGCCGAGAAGCAGCTTTTTCTCATCTCCGGGATTGAGAAGCTGTGGGCTGACTTGTGGGCTGACCTGCAGGATGCTCCTCCCCAACTGGAAGGGACGTTTTTGGCTCATATCTCTGGCTGCTCTGCCTGCCATCGAGATCAAAAGCATCTTCCGTCAAGCTGGGGATGGTCACACTCCCCGGATGAAGTGAGAATGTGTTTCACTTCCTAAAAGCTAATAAAATTTTCCTTCGTAAGCTTGCAGTGTCCATTGGTGCGGGGGCTCATGAGTTATGCGTTCACTGCATTTGAGCAGACATTTTCACCAGTATGAAAAATACATAAAAATTTCACATACTTTATTTTTTTACAGCTTGGCTTCAGTTTCAGCTCTCTTGAAGGATATGCAGGGCTGGTGCTTACCAATGTGGGCTACCGTAGGCAGGGCAGGCTTGTCAGTGGTGTGGACAGGGGTGCACAGGACAGCAAGAAAGATTAAGCCTGAACACAGATAGATTTGTATCTCAGATGGGTGCACCCTTTCTAGTTTAGAATAGGCAAGAGCATTTCACACACTGATTCCTCTGTACTTTCAGGCTGAACTAGACTGACCTATGAATAGATAAGTACATGCACTTGTCTTGAAATAAGGGTTGAAACAATTCAGTTTCTGAGCTAAATTGCTTGAGGGACTGACTACCCTGACCAGTGAGGTTCCATACCATCTCCTTCTGTTTGTATCTGGTGACCCCTTCATCCAGAAGTTTAAAAGGTCTCTTTGATATGAGAAACATTATTTTTTGTAATTGGGGCTGCTAAGGCCTTGTAGGAGCTTGTAGATGGTGCTAAAGTCACATCTTGGAGCTCTGTTCAATGAGGTCAGTGCCCTGAAGTTTTAGGTCACCCCTTGAAGCTTATTACAGCTGGAGGTGTTAAGGGCAAGGCTAAACTAGGCAGTTTCTGAACTAGAACCGTTCTGAACAGTTTTCTAAACTAGACAGTCCCTAACTCTGGAAGGACAGTGCATCCCACAAGTTACTGCCACTGAAACAGGACCTCATTGTCTGTCCCTCACAGGGCTTTTAATGAGACATATTTCACAGAACGCAGTCCTCAACCGGGGATTACTAACTCCACGATTTTAAAGCAATCTCACTGCTGCTGCATCTTCTGTTTAATTCTGTATTCATTCCTTTCTCTCCTCTTTCCTACCTCCCCACTCATGTGAAGTGAGGAACAGAGTGACCAAGCTGATGTAAGAGCCACGGTCACCCCTGAAGAAGGAGGTGGCCTCACTGCCCCCATTAAAGCTGGGGGCTCTTGCTTTCCAGCTGAGAAGAAACTACTGATGGCAGTGCAGAGCAGAATGAGACGGGGACTCCTTCTCTTTGCACCGGTACAAGAACAGACAACAGGAAACATTTCATTTAAACCCCATTCACATCCCCTTAAAAGTCATCTCATTTTCTACCACAGATGGTTACAAGTAATGGTGGATAATGAGCCTGTGGTTTTTAGACACCACTCATATTTCATCAGTGAGCATGAGTCACAGCTATTGCCTGTCTGTTTCACTAACCAGAGAGAACAAGAAAGCTGGAGTGTGCTTGGCAAAGTGCAGTTGATCCCGCTGCTGTAAAGCTAGTCCTGTCCAGCTCAGACAGCAGAAAGAACAGTAATTTAGTTTTCATATTCAAGTATCAAAACGGAAAAGTGTGATACAAAAATCCAACAGTCTCCTGCAGTAACTAGTCAGGAAAGTTTGACTTACTAGACTTCTCTCAGCAACATGCGTAAACTTCAACCAGCAGAGCTGTTTCTGGTCTGGCGGTTACTGTTCTCCAAGGGACCTGGACAAGCATCAGGGATGCTTACTTCCGGCTATATGGTAGTCCACCGAGTAAAATGAATTCAGTAATGTTGGGAGAAGGGGCATTGGTACCAGGCCAGAAAGGGACAGTGGCAAGAGAGCTGCAGAAGGATTTATCATTTGCCATTTGTAGCCTTGTATGCCCTAAAGCCAGGGAGGATCTGACAGCTTATTTGCTCAGTTCTCTAAGCCGATGAGGAAGGCTGTAAAGGGCTAGCAACCTGGGCAAGCACAGCAGAGGCTGAAGGCATGTCCCCATCAAGGTGCCAAGCAGTGAGCTCACTTGCTGGCAGCTGCTCGGCATCCCAGGGCATAACATACCCTGGCAGCACCCCATGTGCTGTGCCTCAACACACCAGGAAATAGGAGCCTAAGGACTAGAAAACCTACAGGCCAAGGCAGGAGGGGGCAGTGGGGCTGGCATAGCCAGGGGAGAGACTGGGCAGAATGCCCAGGCAAGATCAGGAGAGATGCAATGCTGGTAGCAGGTCCATTGATTTTGCTTAGGACTTTGAGAATATCGTGAAGGACAGACAGAAGACAAGACTAAAGAAGTGTTTCTCCTGTGAGCCCACGCTCAGTGAGCCGGACTTCTACAAATATCTAAACTCAACTGCTGCCTGCTCAAACACCTATTTCTTAATGTAAATCTTTGCACAATTACTTTGTTAATATCACAGCTGGCACCAACTCTTCTGTAATATTGCTCACCCTTTAACAAGGCAAGGTTGTCCCGAGGGGATTATAAACTAGAGCTCAGAAACACAAATAAGCTTCTGTTCCAGGGCTTCCACTTTCTCCTGCCACTGAAGTTTGCTGGGGTTAGTAGCCCATGCTGCTTTTTGATGGCCAGCCAAGGCACCAGGATGGGGAGTTGGGCCTCTGGCCAAATGGCTTGGGTTGTCCATCAGTGTTCAGGTAGTAAATAGGACAAGGTTTGGAGCAAGACAAAACTTGTTGTGGGCACAAATGTACTCTCCTAATAATTGCTTTCATTGTTTGCTTTAAGGCAAAATTCACACCTATTTACTGACAATCCAGAGACCTGTCTGATTAACTTATAAAGAAAAAAAATGGTATTGAACTTACCTCCAAGGATAAACAAATATTTAAGCCAGCACAGGGTCTGATTCATAAAGGATACTAATTTCATCACCAAGTAGATCCCTGAGACAAGATATCACTAGTGTTATCTCATGGAGTTCAAAGGACTCACTTTCCTTTGTCTTGTTTTGTTAATGTGAGGTTTCTATTACTGCCATTATCTGCTTATTTGACTTACTGTCACCAGCACAGAAAGTTAGCAGGATGCACACATTCAGTGGGGACAAACAGATGAGATTTGTTTTCAGATGTTTTTGAAGGTTATGTGCAGTATTTTGAAACATTGGTTACTCTGCTTCTCCGCTTCTCCTTTCCATCACTTTCCATAACACCCAAAGAACATTAACACACCTGCCAATAAGAAACTTCTTTTATGTTTCATATATTCCACTCTTGATGATGTGAAGGACTAATTCTGGTGGCTGCTCACCAGCTCTGAAAAGCCTCCAGACCAGATTATACATTGTCTCTAGTAGTATCCACCCTTTACAAGAAAAGATGTACTCCAGTGTGTATGAGAAAAATCTTTCTGCATCCCAGTTGGCTGTAATAACTGGAGTCATCTCCCAGATACACCTTGAGTTATGCTTAATTCTTTTTACAAGAAGTGTTCTTTCTAGAAGCAAGATCAGGCACTACCTTCCCATTGCATGGCCCACGCACCAAATTCTGAAGGTTGTGCTGACTGAGCTGTCACCAGAAAGCAGCCAGGACTCTCCTCCTTGCTGATGTGGGTACAGTCACATGCACCTATGACTCTTGCCTGGTTTTGTATGAATAACAGGAGAAAAAGTAACTGCAGATGGAGAGAGATAACCCTCCACTGACCCTTCAGGATTTCCCAGGTACCTGCATGCAGTTTGGACCAGCCAAGCTGTGGTCATCAGCATGGAGATGAGTCACCAGCTTCTAGTGTCAAGAAGCATGACATAAATACTCCAAGATTTTAGGTCAGTGCACCATTGCTGTGTAATGAAAGCTGTGTCAGAACCAGAGAACAGGTTGAATCAGTAACTAAAACCTGAGCTGAGTGGAAACAACCTCTTCTGCATAATTAACATCTGTCATGCTCCACATTGTAAACACAGCTGATCAAAAGAGCAGAGATAGACAAAATTACTAAAACCCAGCTCTGCAGCCACAGTCGGGTGCAGAGGTAGGCAAAGCATACTTATAGTGACAGAAGGCAGGACAGCTGCCTGTGGCTAAACCTGTTCACAAATAGCTCAAAGAAGGTACTTCACCAGCAGTAACACAAGTAAAGGGCACCTGGCAGGGAAAGGTCTGAAGGGTTTTCCAAGCATATCATGAAGATGGCTTTGCCAAGAGACAAGTGGCTCCTCTGTGTGTATCATGTGAAGTCTTGACTTGCAGATGAGCATCCACCTCTGTGTTCCCCTACTTGCTGCTGACTGGCACCCTTCCTACACACAAACTCCCTAGGACAGCATGTTTTGGAAACCAGGAAAGCCACAAACACAGACAATAAGACCAGCAAGCACTGTAATTAGCAGGTTGGTGCTACAACAGGGCATACAGACAAATCTGAAACCTTCATTAGAAATGGATTTTGAGAGTTGTACCTTCCTAGCCTCAAAAAAAATGCTGTTACAGATACCAGTTGCTCACAAGGTGAACACATCAGGAAGCAGCAGACAGCTCTCCAGCTTGTGAGGTCTACAAATGAAGGTGGAGAGAGAAGAAGGAAGAGCCTGGCGGTGCCAGGGACCACAGGCATCTCAGGGACTCTGCTCTGGAAGGCTCCAAGAATGGATGTTCTGTCAGTGCTCAGGGACCTGCAGGACAGGACAATATCTTGGCTTATCAGCACCCCAAAGCCAAGTGCTAATTCACACAGTGTCAGGAGTGACTGTTACAAATTACCACACATCATACCAAGAGGCTGCAAAATCACATAATTTTAAATAAGAATGATAAAATCAAGAAGTGATATTACTCAGAGGGTATGTAGTCTTAAGGGTATATGTAGACTCAGAATCATGTACTCTTAAGGGGAGAACACAGTTCTCTCTTAAGTAATGAAAGATGCCCAGGTAGTAATTTGTTGAGGTTCATGTGCACGTTGATTAATGCACTTTGCTCAGCAGTAATGCATATCAGATGTCTCACTTCTTGTGTACCTTTTCCTTGGGCCTCAGGCTGTATAGCCTACCTCTGCAGAGACATTTTTCTCCTTCTCCTTCTGACCATGTACGTTCAAGTATTGTTCTTGCAATACTTTTACACTTGCATTTTCTCCAAACCCAGGAAATTGCAACAACTAATTAAGACAGATTAAGCAGGGCCTGTAGTTACAGATATTGTGTCTCAAATGTTTGAGCACTTTTGGTACTTAATATTGTTCATCGTAGCTATTTCTGGTTTGCAAAGCTTGCACACCCTGTTCCATCCTCAAACAAACATGCAGATATGCCAGGTGTACCACCTGTTCATCACAGCTCCTTTAATACTGACTTCAGCAAATGACAAAGTGTATGAATTCAGGAATGTGGTAGAAAAATTAACCTCTGGTCCAGTGTCCCAGTTTTGTTTGAAACAGACCTGAATTGCCGCAGTCGTTTCCCAAAGCTTGAAACACCAGACCAGCCACTGGGAGACTGCAAGCAACACTCCAACTCTGTTCAAATGATTGAGAGTTTCTCTTGCTTCTGCTCTGCTGCCAGACAGTGATGATGAATGCAGCAAGAGGTACCAGAAAAAGCCAGCATGCAGAAGTCACACTCAGGCAGGTGGTTAAGGCATGTTTCCATCAACCTTACAGCTCAGACAGCAGCCAGTGCAACCATGACCATTCATAAGCTTCATCAGCTGCTTCCAGCTGCGTCTGTGGTTGGATTCAGATCTCCAGCACTGATTCGTCTGTTAATGGCAAAGCAGTGCTTGAGGCAGACAGTTAGAGCCTTAAAAGCCCATATTAGCACTGCTGCTTCCGAGAGACATATTGAGAGAGCCACAGTGGTCCGTGGGGCACTTGTATTTTGGGACAGCTTTCATCCTCTCCCTGCCAGACCGACCCCTGGCCAGCCCCATGCAGCTGAGTTTTGTGACAGCACATATGTCCCCACAAAACATGATTCTTCCCCAAAAAGTTACTTTCAAAGCAACCCACTGCCTTGCTGCATATGCAGAATTGGATACACCTCCTCTAAATCAATAGTCATCTGGTGTTAATGTAACCTTTCACCATGGCAGGATATGTTGGACTTTTGCCTAATCTGGGCTCTCCCAACAGAGCTGACGATCACAGAGTCCAGGCTCTTCTTGGTGCCCACCTTGGCACAAATCTGCCCCAAACACCAGGCCCCTGACCCCAAGAAGGCAACCTTGCTTCCCCTCTGTGAGTGATGGGGAGGTAAGTGCCTATGAAGCCCTGCAGAGGGCAATCCAGGCTGCCTTGCTCCCACAACTCCTTCTCCTCTATGAGGCTGAAGAGGAGGCCATCAGGAAGCCATCGTCTTTTCTTCCCTTCCCCAGACAGCCCCCAAGATCTCCACTGGCCACATGAACTTCAGGGTGGCTATCCTTTGTGTGCCAACCCCATTGGAGAGCAGGTCTTTCGTCCTACTCGTTTGGAGGCCAGTCATCTCCAGCCAGCAGGCCATGGGATACTGCAGGCAAAGCCATGTTGAAGCCTTTCTATTGCTACTTGGTATGCCATTGTAGCCCTAAGCCAAGAGATATGAGTAAGAAGAGGTTAGGATTGGATATATGGTCCCTGCTCCTGGACCTGCTTTTGGTATTTATCCAAAAGATGGCATAAAGCAGAATTCATGAAGGATGTCCCACCCATCACAGTCTTTCAGCTAGAGTTGGGGTCCCTCTGGCTTATTCTTCTCCCTGTCCCATCACCTTTGCATGCTGACACAAGATCAACAAAAAGATTGGAGCTGGCTCTCATACAGCAAGGAGAGAGGCCTCATTCTGGGTGCAAGTTTTCTCAGGCTGAACTATGCCTGCTGCTCGTATTCCACATTGGTGTAAATCACCACACAAAAGCAGGCCAAGGTCACTAGATGAATTTTGGTCTCTGATTTTTCAAGCTTCCCTGGGGATGGAGGTTTAGCTGATTTCCTGCCTCCATCTGCATTGCAAAAGAACTTGAGCAGGGTGAGAAGAAACAGGCGTTTTCTGAGAATAAGCACATCGAGTCATGTCAGGATGAGAAAATTAACTGCCATGGGAGCTTCAGGCTGAATAGAGAGGCTCCTAACTACAATACCTCCCTTGGGCAGTCATGGGGAGAAAAGATGTATAAGATGACCCTACATTTATGAGGACTGGATATAGCCTGATGTGCTGGCAGGTATTGTAAACATGGTGAGTAGCAGCTTGTATGTGTGTGGGAAACATCTGGATCTTTGTAAACAAAATATACCCTACATAGCGGAGGTGGGAGCTCCCAAGGAGTTTCATCACAGCAAGAGTGAGGGGGCATGTTGCACCCTGCAGGGCTGCCCTGTCATCACAAGACCTTTCTCACTTTATTTTCCTGGGATGCCCTGAAGTCAGAACATTTTCAAACAAAAATACGCCCCCTTTCTGGCTGCACCTTCCCTGCCTGCTCTTTCTCTCCTTTGCCCTCACCTTGGATGAGCACTGTGCCACATGAGATCAGCCTGCCAGGTATCGGGTAGGCAGCTGGGATCTGTCAGCAACCTGCCCGCTTCTCTGAGCTCATAAATGACATCTCCTTTAGCCAAGAGGAGCAGGAAAAGAGGTTTCTGACCTTTTGCCAGGGAAGACTGAGAGAGGCTTCAGAAGAATAATAATTAAACAGGGATGTAACAGGTGCAAACTGGTAATGCCAGATCATCAGTTCCTGGGCTGGGCAGAAAACCTCACTATAGCTACAAAACTGCCCAAAGTCTTAATTTTGCTTCTGGCTGAGTCTCAATCAGCTTTTCTGTTTTGAAAGTAAATAGAGAAAGCAGGTAAGTAAATAGAGAGGGTCAGCTTTTGCTTTCAAACCTCCACGTCAGTAGAGCGTGAAACATCAGGTAAGCTGCCCTTCGACTGCTGGCTCTATTCCCACATGTGCTGTGCTTTGTGGAATTTCCTTGTTTTCCCAGCTCTCTACTGAAATGAACTCACTCATGCCTGTACTGTGGTAGGGGCATGCAAGAAGCCAAGCACGGGTTGCTCTGACTGCTGTCACAGGGGAAAGGCATGACCAACTTGAAAGTATGACTGATCATCCATTTGACACTCCCAAAACATAATCACACATACCTTTCTCTCCCACGAAGCTAAACTCTATCAAATAAAAGCCCATGGAAAAGTACAGTGTGCCTCTCCTGGGGATGAATATCAGTAGAAAGCTGTTACTGCTGCTGCTCATCCAGCCACGCTGCAGCTTGGCAATGGTAACACTGCCAAAATATCAAATGGCCATGTCCTGCATAGCATCTCACAGCACACCTGGACAATATGCAATTCAAACAATTAATTCCCTGCTGGAGACCTAACACGCTGAGCTGCAGTGGAGAAGCTCCAATAACAGTGAATACAACGACAGATCAAGAGAGGCATTGGAGGAGGTGACAGGAACAGGGACCCAGGACTCAGCAAACGAAGGGTCAGTGAGCTGGACTCCCCAGCATCCGCACCTCAGCTGTGAGCAGGGCTTCAAGCATACCGAAAATGGTGGCTCTTGATGTAGGCTCTCAAGCACCATGCCTCTGAAAGGTCTGCTCACAGGTTAGATTTTAGGATAAGGTTTATGACTGCTCTTGATCTGAGCAAACATGCTTGATTTGGGTGGAAATCCCTTAATTTCTGCCAAAACCACCAACCTTTTTCTGTTGAATGCAATTCAGTAGCTCAATAAAATCAGTTGAGGGGTTGGACTGAGTCATTTAGACTGAAATTAGAGCAGGCACATTCCCACAGGAAATAACTTTCTGTTAACTCCTTTCAAGATTAAATGCTTCCATGTTTAATTTAAAAATAAGGCTTCATTTCAAAACTAACAGTGGTTGTTTCAAAGCCAAACAAATGAAGACTGTAAGAGCAAAACAAAACACTTCATATGAGCGTGACTAAACTTCTGATAGTTTTGTCTGCAAAGAGGAGCAGGGGCATATGTTTTTCTTGCTTGATTTTTACAAATTTTCAGTGAATTAGTAAGCCAGACATTCAAACATTCAATTCCATAGAACCTTCAACTGATTTTTCAAACAAGATACAGAGCCTGTCCAGGACATCTCCCAGGCATCAGGAAGGCTGCATGAGGAAATAAAAGCCTGGGGAGGTTGGCAGTGACAAGGCATGAAGAGGCTGGAGGGCTGGATTCTACTTCTGATCTGGGCTGAGAGCGACTCATGTTTTCTTAAACCTTGCTAGAGACAGCAGTAACAGAAGGTCAGCTCTGGGAAGGCAAAAAGCAAGCGAGCAGAGATGGTAGGCAGCCACCCAGCTCGGTGCGGGGGCTGCAGCGTGATGGGTGACAGAACCAACCCCTGGCTGAGCCCCAGGCCAGTGCTCAGCCATCACTCCCCAGTTTTTCAGCAAGCCCAGCATGAAAGAAGGGGCTGCCTTTGGTGCATGACGGGGATCCCCAGCCTTCATGGCATTTCCATCCTACTCGCTGCCCTCTGGCCAGAGCTCAGAAACCAGCTGCTAAGTACATGTGGGAAGGAAACTCCTGCAGAGGAGCTTTTGACACAGAGCCACAGGGTTTCTAGGATCAGAGTGGGTTTGCAAACTGCCAAGTAGAAACAGCTCCAAGCAGGAGAGGCTGCTGTGGGTCCCAGCCCATCAGCCAAGGCAGCCAGAGGCAGGCCACAGAGTCTCAGGCGCTGGCCATGCACGCGTGTACATCCTCTCCCCAGGGAGCAGAGGCAGGTCCGGGGACAGGCGCCTGACACGTGCCTGCTTAAGCCTGTGGTCCTCTTGGAGCATGTTAGTGAGTGCACTGGGCCACACTACAGCGTGGCTGCTGTTGCACAGTCATTTACAATTTGGCTTGCTCACCACAAACTACACAGGAGATGCTTTTTGTTTTTCCGAGTGGCGCAATGCTATGCATTCCCAAAAACTCCCTGCACTGATAACTTCAAAAGTGGCATATGGGTTTGTTAACTCCTTTCTCCAAAGTTTTTTCTCCACCAGATCCCTGTCTCCATCCCCAGATCATGAATGGTCAGAGGAGAAAGGGGACATCCTGAACTACACCACTACAGAAAAAACAAAGAAAGCCCTGCAGCTGCATGACCCCAAATGGACCCTCAGAGCGACCAGTGTCAGGAGGGTGAGCTGGGACTGACGCTCGCTAGTCCTTAGAAAGCAAACTCACTTAGAGGTAAGCATCTCGTTAAATAGACAAATAGCAGGTTTAAATGGAAAACAAAGAATTCAAGCTTTTTTTTCATGCAATAGGAGGAAGCTAAAGGGTTGGATAGGCTCAGAAAGCAGTAGATTCACACAAGACAAATCCCTCACAAATTGCTGAACACAAAGAAATAGAAGACACTGCAGTCTCAACGTGTAAGGTGGGATACCATGCTGTATGGGCTTCTGAGCCCAGTCAGCTTGTCCACTGTTACACCAGATTGAATGGAAAGGTAAATACTTTGAAAATGCATCCACAGAGCTACGCACCCAAGCCACAGCACTGCCAGTCAAGACTGCTTGCCCTTGTGACCCTGAGTGCCTTGTGGGGGCACATGCTCACTGCAGTGTGCCAGGGCTGGCTGCCCCTGCAGCAGCACCCGCCACCCACTGCCCCGCCAGAGGAAGAAATCCCCTCTTGCAAACCACATGTGATCAAGAGCAGGGAGTTTTGCAAGACAAGGCACGAGAGGCTGCTCACATAGCCCTGACTCTACTGTTTCCTAATGTTGGCTTTGCTGGTAATGCAATGGTTCTTCAAATATACAGAGGCAATAAAATCAGTGCTTAATGATGCAATGTGAAGGAAGTCAGGAGGGGGAAACTTGAAAAAAACATGTCGTGATTTCAGCCAAAATCACTGCAACTGGACTGACAGATGGCCCTTCTTCCCCCCCCC